>JAYDZK010000113.1:29534665-29570530 GCA_034509185.1 Euphonia xanthogaster | reverse complement strand
CAGCGCGGCCGCGGGGCTCCGGCGTGGCTCCGGCACGGCTCCCGCCCGGCGCTCTCCCCATCCCGGCCGCACCTGTCGGGTGGTTGCGCGGTCCGGGGCGGGGAGGGCGAGCGAGCGCGACGGCAGCAGCGACGGCGGGAGACAATGGAGGAGTGAAGGACGGACACATTGACACACGGGCGCCTCCGCCCGCCCGCACCACTCCAGGCACCTCCCCGGGGAAGAGAAACGAAGGAGACGCGGAGAAGCCAAAAAAGGGAGACAAAAGAAAAACATAATGCATTTCTCCACTTCAAAAAAAGGGACAAAAGCGGACAGGCTCCTTCTCTCTGTCAGCACCTTGTGGGAAGCTGTCGGAGGGCGAGAGGCTGGCACGCAGTGACCCCCATCCCTGGGCAGGAATGGTTCGCTCCGCAGTCGGCCCCGGCAGGGCGGGGCTGCGGGCGGAAGGCTCCATGAGGAGCGTGGCGGGGGCGGTGCCGCGGGCGGGGGCGCTTCGGGCGCCGTCCTGGGCTGATCCCGCCTTACCCTGCGCGGGGTCGCGATGGCTCCCCCCAGGAAAGGTGACCTGAGCGCGGAGGAGAAGGACTTGCTGGCAGTGATCGCCACAGGTGAGCCCTCCCGGCCCACGCCGCTCGCGGCCCCGGGCCGCAGCTCCCACGGGCCCTGCTGGCCGTGCCCCGGGAGGGATGTCGTGTCCCCGCACGTTGGGGGCGGCGGGTGAGGCGCCGTTACCGGCCGCTCGCCGCGGGCTCCCCTCGCCCCCGGCCGCGCTCCTCAGGTCACGGCGCTGAGGGCCGCCTGCCTTCCCGCAACGCCTTCGGGCCGTCACGCTTCTCCCTGCCGGGGAGAGCGGCCGCTCCCGTGTGAGAGCGGCGCTTCCCTCTCGAGAAGGCCCGCGTCACCCGGGGAGTGCAGCGGGGGGCGCGCTGCGGTGTAGTGGGGCTGGGGAAGCTCCTCTGGGCGGGACTAACTTTGCCAAGGAGAGCTTGCATCTTATTGGCAATGTCTGTTGATATTTGCCTAATTATTGGTGTTGATGTCCACTGCCAAAAAAAAAAAAAAAAAAAAAAAGATTTCCTGGGGGTAATCCAGTTTTCTAGCGTGCTGTAAGGCTTTTCCCATGTGCTGTTGCCAGACCAGGGCATCTTTGCAGACACGTTATTCTCACATTGCCAGCACTTGAGCTTGTTTGGGGTATTGTGCGCCTCTTATCCCTTATAATGTTCTATTGTACTATTCCTTATAGTAGCCTATATTGTTCTCTTAGAGAGAGGAGAGGGCATCAATGTCTATCTGAAGGAAGGGTGTCAAGATGATAGACCCTGGTGCTTCCCAGTGGTGCCAAGCAACAGGACATGAGGCAATGGGCAGAAACTGATACACAGAAAGTTCCACTTGCATAAGAGGAAGGACTTCTTTACTGTGCAGTTGACCCATGCAACTGCAGTTGACCAGTTAATCTGGAACAGATTAACGAGAGAAGTTGTGGAGTCTCCCTCGCTGGAGATACTCAAGAACTGTCTGGATGCAATTCTGTGCCGTGTGCTCTGAGCCTGCTTGAGCAAGGACATTGGACCAGATAACCAGGCTACTGTGGTCCCTTCTTACCTGACCTATTCTGTGGTTTTACATTTCATGTGAGTGTCACAATTTCATCACGCTGTCTGTCACACATGCTTGTTGCCAGGGAACTTTCTGTCATTTGGGTTTCCTGGTCCAGCAACATGAATTTCATAACCCCAGCTAAATAGTTACCCTCCAACTGGTATTTTGAAAATCATGAGCGATGTTCATTAGTTGGAGGCAAACTACAAACACTTTGTGTTCTATGCATTTCTATATGTAGTTTCCAGGCAATTTGAACCCATGAAAGTTTTACTACAGTTTTGGTGCTTCACTCTCAGTTGTATTAAAATGTTCCTCTCTGTCAGAGACACAGTCAGAACCATTTTGATTGACTCACTTTAATAAGTGTTTCAGACCTTGGTCTTGAAGAAACCTCTGTCTAACTTAACTGATGCTTCTGATTAGGATGATTGGATAATTGAGGTTGGAAGAGGCCTCAGAAGGTCTCTAGGCCAACCTCCTGCTCAAAACATCATCAGCATCAGCTGTGAGGTCAATTGTGATTGCTCAGGGCTTTATCCCATCAGGCCTTGAAAAATTCCAAGGAGGAAGGCTGCACAGTGTCTTTGGGCAATCTCTTTGCCTTACTGGGTTCATAGTCAAAATGTTTTTCCTTGTCCCCAGTCTGAAGCTTCCTTTTGTTTCAGCTCCTGCCTGATTTCTCTTGGCTTCCTACCATGCCACCACTATGAGGCGCCTGGCTCCAACTTTGACCTCTGGCCAATTCTAGAAGTCTGACTTCCATCAGTTTAGAGTCTTGTTTGAAAATCCTTCAGTGTTTTGTCATACAGAACTCTGAGTTTGTAAATGCAACTTTGCTTTGCTTGTGTTAAAATTTACTTGAGGATCACCCCTTGAAGACTTTCTCTTACTGATGTTTGTTCTTTGGCTGGGATATTCTTCTGAAAACTGATCCAGTTCTTAAGAAGCTTCTAACATGTTTAGAATATATGTATGTCTGGGGGAGTAAGTTAGTTGATGATTCTCTGACTGTCAGTCAAGAGTCTTTATTAATTGTGTGGGATGACTCAGGTAATTGTCTTTTTTTCCTGAAATTAATGAATTAAAAGATAAATGGTAAAAGCCCATGTAGTGTAGTTAAACCACATCAAAAAGCCTTATGAAAATAAATAATTTCTAGTATATCAATGGGATTTTTTAGCCCAAACTGAAGTTGCAAGAGCTGTTTTACTGAAAAATTGCTGGATGATTTCTGAAAGAGTGAAGATAAACATGAAAATAATTAAAATAAATGATGCAGTGCTTATTTTTATTAAGCACATCACTGCTGAAAGAGCTTTGCTGATGATTGAATCAGTAATTAGAAGTTTCTTTTAATTTGCATTAAATTCTCCAAACTCAGACTCTTGGAATGTTCTTTTATTTCTTGGTGCCTGTAGAAGCTGTGTTGGCAATATGTGAATAGTCCTCCAATGGACTTTAAATCATGTTCTTAGACCTGTGGCTTAGCCAAAAGGGTTTTGGTAGTGAATTGAAAAAAGTAGGACAGTAGTATTGAAAAACAGGTGTAGCCTGTTTTTCCTGGCACATTTTTTTTTAGAGTTCAGTCTACTTATGCGTTTGGCAATTTTTAGAAATTAAGCTACCTGAGTCCTTGTCCTTTCTATCTCTATTCTCTATTAGCAAAAGCAAATTCATTCCACTTTTGTGAATATATTATGTTGCAAATTTCAAATTGAAACAGGAAAAATTATTAACATTTTGACTATAAATGATAAAGCATGTTTCATTAAAACCAAAAAGTCTTTAAAGTGAGGTAATTTCTTTTTTTGAGAATGTAGACTGCTCTTTTAGACACAAGAGGCTCCAGAAGAGATGAAAGCACAAAATTTTTTTTAATGCTCAGTATCATGATACTCATTTGGAGCTGTTCATGTGCTGTTTGAGTGTCCCATTTTTGTCTGTGCATCAGCTACTTCACAAAAAATGGATGTTTACTTGTAGTTCATGCTTTCCAACTGCTCTTTGCTGTTGTGAGTTCTTGGCTTTTAGCTTCTAGAACATAACAGTGTTTGTTCCTAAGCTTCTTCACTAAGTGCAATTAATTTATTGGTGGTTAATCTACATCCTAAGCAGGTAACATACAGAGATTTTGATTCTAATGAGAAATGGAAATGACCATTTTCCTCCAGATTCTCAGTTTATTCTATTTCTTCACCCCCTTTTTCTCTCTGTGTCTTTTTATTTAAAGGAAACACTGAGGAGGCTGGAAGGCTGCTGGGGAGCAAGAATGTCCGTGTCAATTGCCTGGATGAGGTACTGCAAAACTGTGCAAGCATTATACTGAGTTTAATAAGGTTAAAATAAGGTTTAAAGTTTAAAATGCTAGGTCTGAAGGCCTTCATGTTGTTAAATAACATTTCTCTAACAGCAGTTACTATAGCCCTGAAAATCAGAGTTACTCTCAAGATATTTCCAGCCTGCAGCTGAATAATGAACCTTTGAAGAGTTCTTACTGTTTTTTTAAGAAAGATTAAAGATTAATGTTGCTTAAAGCACGACTGTATTTTGTCTCAAGTTCCAGCACGGGCTTTGTTTGTAAGCTAAGATAAATGCTGCAGCAAAACACGTGGGGGTGCTCCCTGACTTCTTGTCACCTTCACAAGCAGTAGTCCCTCTGCTTAGTCCCTCTGTGACAGACACAGCACCTGTCCCCATCCCATGCTTGGGTCTCATAAGCTTACTAGCTCGATCAGAAATGGAACCACAGCCTTTTATACAGGTGGGTGTGGTAAACATGTAGAAGATTAAATCCTGTAGTGTTACCTGAAGGTGGGAATAAGTTTGTGGAGAAAGGAACCTTATGTGAGGTTCATGTTTCCTCTTATTTTTCTTTTTACAATGTTTTTCTAAAGCATGCAACATTAATATGAAATGTAACATGCAAGCAAAACTAATTTTCCATGCATGTTAAATCTATGTGTAATTTATCAATTTAAATGTTAATCTGTGGTTGTTTTCACAGCTTTATCTTTTCATAGGTATCACTGGGAAATTCTGGGAATGTGTCTAGTTCAGCCTCTGGCTCAAAGCAGCTTCAGCTCCAGGGTCAGATGAGATTGCTCTGAGTTTTGACATGTCTGGCCGTGTAAATCTCTAAGGGTGGAGACTGTAAAATATTTCTGAGCAACTTGTGCTACTCTCTTACTGTGATTTCAGTGAAAAAGTGTTTCACTTACCTCAGCTCAGGCTCAGTGTCTCCTACCACCATAAGTGAGGAGTTTGTCTTCTCAATAATCTCCCTGTCAGCTCTGGCAGGCTGCTGTTGGGTCCCACAAAAGCCATTTCTTCTCCAGGCTGTGCAAGCCCAGCTCCTGCAGCTTCTCTTCGCTGCACAAGTGCTCAGGTTCCTACCGTGTAGTGGTGGTACTCCATTGATTTTGTTGCAGTTTATCCATGTCTTTATTGCTGGAAGGCTCAAAATGGCACTGAGTATATTGTAGATGTGGTCTCATGAATGCTGAATGGAGAAAAATTGCCACTTCTTCTACCAGTATCTTCATGGGATATTGTCAGTCTTTTTTTTCTGCCAACAGATCAATTTTCTGATTGTTCTTAAGTTAAATACTAAACTTGAATTTCTGTTGCACGAATTTCAATACGTTTCTGTAAAACTAGTCAAACTAAGTTTTACAGTGAACTTTAGGAGACTGAGACACAATATGTCTGGTTGTAAGTGTGCTTTATTGTATGGACATGAAAAGGTTTTCCTTAAGTGTAACTGCTGAAGTTGTGCTGAATGACAGCAGCATTGCTGCAGTATTACTGCAACATCCAGGATTAGTGTTGAGAGGACATGGCTTATTCAAGGAACCATGTCTGAGTTGTGCCTCAGGCTATCGTTGTAGAAGAAATAGTATTAACAGTATTTACCTAAGGCTCATTTCTGACTGAATACAAATAAGGCCCTTAAAACTTTATGCAATGGACTTCTTGCAGACTCTTTTTTTACTCCCAAGAATGGTATGTAATCATGCACATTAAACAGGAGAGGGTTCAGGTTTCTTAAATTCTTAACACTCAGCTATGTGAATGTTACAGTTTTTCTTTTATAACCCATTTTCACTCTAGTGTGTTATTCTAATATCTATACATAAGTAAGAGTGTGCGAAATCCCAGTTAAACATCAGCTTAGTCTGTTATTCATTGTTGCCACAACTGGAGACTGCTCTCAGTGCACCAGGTCTTATTTTTTTTCTCTGTTGCCTTAGTTGCTATCTTGAAATTCACGTTTATATTACTACTGTTACTTATTTTGTTAATGTTAAGAAGTAAGGAAGACCTGAAGATGGAATGTTTAGGTATAAAAGTGAGAGCTCAATTCAGTTAGGAGCTCATTTCCATCCTTGAAGACTTTTTTTACATGAGAGAATCCACAGAATGAGCCCAGGTTGAATGTAATTCTGTCTTTTAGCTAAAGTACAGCAAGCATGCAATCACAATTTAATAATTTTGGGCTGAAGAACTCACAGCATCAGAAGCAGGTTGTTATATAGTGCACTTCCTCATTTGAAAAGAACCCACACATAATCTGTTCTTTTCATTTTTGGTTTGACTGTATATTCTAACTGCTTGGATCCACTTTCTTGTAGATTAAAAACTGCTAACAATCAGCTGTCCTTTCTCTATGTACCTTTAGACAAGGACCAAGTCACATTTTAACATCTTCCAGATGCAGTGACCTTTTAAGTTTCTTACCTAAAGTTATGTTTCTGCAGCAAGTGAGCTATAATAGTGGCTCTTTTTCAAATCCTTTCCAGTTGTTTCAGCTTCTTACTTCAAAAATGTATATATGAGCTGGATGCAATATTTCAGCATTGCTTCTGCTGTTGGTATATGTATTTAAAAAAATATATATATATGTCTGCTTGTTTTTCCTGCCCTTGTTCCAAGACTCCCTCATACCCTTTACCTCCTGCTGTCTGCCGAGCTCTGCTGGGAGTGTCAGCACAGAATAAGATCCATTCACTCAAATGAGTTTCCCAGGTTGGAGATATCCAGCAGATACAGTCCTGTTTTTTCTCAGGACCCCTTCTGACCAAAGCAATTGTTTTGTTGTGTCTTAATAACTGGCTTTATGAAAACAAGTGCAATGGCTTTTCTGCAAACTGGTCTTTAACAGTTTGGTGACTTTAAAACTTCAGGGACATTTAAGTTCACGTGTCCTCAAATATTGGGACAAATAGATGGGCTGTAGAAATGGATGTAAAATGAAAACAAATATATTTAACTTAAATGCACATTTCTTAGTAATTTTTTAATGAAGTGGTTTATAATTTGGAAAGTTAGTGTGGGAGAAAGTGTTCAGAACTTTTCTTTCCCCTGAGAGTGCAGAGGTTGTAAATACTGTGACTTTGTCAGCACTTTGCTGACTTGAAGTCCATCTGCAGCATGTGGCTAAAATATTTCAGATTGTTATAGAAAGGCAGGCTCAAGGAAGCACATGGGCTTTCCAACTGTGGAACTTTCCTCTGGTTACGTAGGTAAGGTTGCAAAGGAGTACTGTAGTACTATATCCCCTGTTTTCTGCAGATCAAGCCAACAGACTTGACCTGAAAAGTACATCATTTTTCTTTATTTAAAATAACTGTAAGGTTGTTCATAATCTTACAGAACTATCACCTGGCATTAGCAGCGTTACTTTTTCCCTCTAGTTGGGTAATTCAGCTGTTCAGTTTGGTAATGGATCATTTAGAAACAGTCCACTTCTCTATGCTACAGAACCAAACACTTCCTGGGAATTACAGCAATAGCCTTCTTATTCATGGCTGACTTGTGAATAGCTTCACTCATACTGAGTATGTTCAATGGAGGGTTCCTCAGGTAATCTATCTTGCTATTCTAGTGTGAAAATCCTATGCTAGCAGAAAATGCCAGATCCTTGGCCTTTGTTGAGGAGGAAGGGTTTTGTCTTTTGATGTTTTTTACATAATACTTCAAAATACACAAACCAAAGAAAATTCCACTGCTAGTGAGAATTATCTGGTTTCAGTTCAGGTTGCTGATTGATTTAGGCTTTAAGTTTTCATCACTGCGGATGAACTGAAAGATCATCAGAGGAATCAAATGGGTTACATATGTGAAACCAACAGCTGAGCCGGATGACTATAAAGGCGAACTATAGCTGTGATTGACGCTTACTGAACAGTATTTCATATTCTAATTAGTCCATACTTAGCTACAGCTAAAATTATTTGTGCATCTAGCTGTTGACCTCCTTCCAAATCCTACTTTTAGGAAATTTAAGATGTGTAAGGGCAATCTTATTCAAAAGCTTGAAGGGTGAAATTTCTAGAGGCTTTCATCCAGCGAAGAGTCAAGTTGTATTTCTAGACTAACAGCATTCAGTACAAGAGAGTTGATTTTGAAGAGATACATCAACAAGTATTTCTGCCTTGTAACACCTGTTCTTTTTACATCATTTTTAGCAATGTCCCAAATACTGTCTCAAGTAAAAGCCAAACCCAGAGTTATGTGTTTTGTTTATAATTTTGTGACTTGAACTGTTGCCTGAACCTGAAGGGTAAAATAAGATACTCTGTGTTAATGTGGGGCTGCATTCCTCATTGGAGGAATGATTCCAATTCTCCCTGGAGAAGGGAGAGGTGGATGCTTTAAAATTGCTGGCATACAAGTGTCTACAGCAGTTTTTCAGCTAGGGTTTTGACAGCCCCTTCACTTTCTTTCTTTTTTTTTTGGTTTTCCCACTCTATATAAGAGAAAAAGAGCTGGTGCTCTCATGTGCAATGCCTTAGAGTACCCCAGTACCTGGTGAGGAACTGCTCCAATGTAATCCAGCCTGTGTGCCACACCTTGACAAGGTTCCATGGTTGAGAAGAAGGGAGAAGTGAGCATGGGAATGTTGGGAGCACTTGGATTGTGTAATACAGGTTTATGTGGCTACTTCAGTGGTGAATTTTCATCATGTTAGCCACAAAACAATACACGTGTGATGCTGTGCTCTTACACAGTCATCATGAGTTTTCAATATTCACAAAATGGAGAGGTTTTGTGCCAAATATGCACATGTCACTGGAGTGGGAGATATTGTGTATTCTTTGTTTGTTTGTTTGTCCCACTTCTTGTTTCCTAGCTGTTCTGTGTTTCCCCATTCCTCTGGTGAGGAAGGTTAAGCAGGAGTTTTGTCGGAAACTTCCTTTGTAGGTCCTAGGAGGCAGAAGGTTGCTTTTCCATTTTATTATCTTCATAAATTTGTTTTTATTTATCCTGTTCAAGTACACCTCAGCTGGATGCTGAAGAGAGAGTGACCTGTTTTCTTCTTCCTTTGTGCTGGTGGTGGAGTCCAACCCCTCCCTGGTTCTGGTACTCATCTGTCTGCCCCTCCACTGAGCCCATAGTTTGTTGTTTGGGGTTCTTTTCATCAATTGACTTGCCCACCATGGCAGCAGTTCTTGGAATCCCATTCCTCAGTCTGCTTTTGGGTTCTTTTCAACATGAGGAACTGGGAAGGATGGTCTGTAATGGCCAGGCTGGCTGTGCCAAGAGCCCTGTTGTGCAAGAGAGGCCTTGTTGGTTGGTGAGCTGGAGAACCCAGTCAAGAGAAGTGCCAGGTAGTTTTTCGAGGCACTAAAAATGCCTCTAAAATGCCTCTAAAAATGCCTCTCCAGCAAACTCTACTTCTCTTGAATGGTGAGACATACAGGAAATTCTTCCAGCCCTGCAGAAGAGAAGAGATGTTACCATGTAACAGACTTAGAAAAAAAAGAAAGCTGGGAAGAATTCACTTTTGGCCTGGAGAATAAAACTAAAAAGCTCGATTTTTTTGGTCAGAAGAATGTTGCATGGTAACAGCTAGAAAAAGGATCCTTCATCTGATGTTTTATAGTGGAACAAAAATTTGTTTCATCTGTATGCTTAATAAACCATCTGCAAGTTTTGTCTTTTAATACATTGTATTGACAATCCAAATGTCATCTGTGAGAAAACACACTGTTGCTGGACCTGTCTTTGACATTTAGGCTGAGAAAAGTATTTGCAGTCAATCCAGTTTCAGTGTAGGGACATAATACAGGATACATTTCCAAATAAATTAGTTTCTTTCCTGACCCTCTTTTATTTGCTGTGAACGTGAAAAACTGATATTAATGTGACTTCAAATCCAATTTTATAGCAACCATACATATATTTTCTGCCTGATATGTTTTTTTTTGATCCACACCACAGCCTGACACTTCCAAAATTAAATCAAAGGATTTTGACAAACAGTTTTCTGGGAGGAGAGGATAAAACAAACTTAGTTCTTTACTTTGTCATATAATCTTAATTGAAACAACTGGCTTTCAAGATATAACCAAACTTACAAGTCATTGTTTTTTAAAAATCTTTCTCCCGTCAAAAACTTTGCTGTGTTTATATTCCCTTACTGCAGTACCTTTCTGTGCTGCTAAAGGAGACAAATCCTTCCCATGACTCCAGACTGGGATTGGCCTGTAAAGTTGCTTTTGATGTAACATTATGATATATAACAGAATAAAATATATTTTATATAGTAGGACAGAAAGTCTTTATTCAACATTTGAGACACCCCAAATGGAATCTAGCAAAAGCAGTCTGTTTCATATTCATGAAGGGATCTCATTAGGTATTTTGGTTCTTCAGTGTCAGTTTATATTGCAGTTTAGCAAAATATGTGGGTTACTAAAATATGATACATCAAGTAAGCACTTTCTATTATTTTCAGTCAGGATGGAGAGTAATGAAACTGTAATACCTTAAAATTATTATATTTTTCCATTTTCCCTCACCTTTAGAAGTTTTTTTTTAAGTCATACTGGTAAATTAAACTTACTTGGATTTCGCTCAGTCATAAATCGAAACAAGAAATACATTAAGGCTCAAACTGACAGTTGCATTATTTCAGGGTATCACATTACAGGGCATTTACAGAGCTGCAGTACATGAATGTACTCAAGTACACAGCCTTGACTGGCAAAAAAGGGAACAGAATGACATTTTGATTTTCTTGAGGGACAAACTAAAGCGCTCTCCCTGGTATGCAGTGTTGGAGGGTGTTCTTGGACAGTTAGAGTGTCTTGGCTGATAATGTGAATCCTGACCTGATGTTAAGTGAAAATAAACAGCATATTGGAAAAAGCACACTATATTCTGAAAATGGAGTGTCATGCAATTTTATCAACCAGCAGCATAATTCTCCCTGCTTTTGAAGAGAGATGAGAGAGAGAGCCTGCACTAACAGTTCACCCTAGTTCTGAAAATTTCCTCTGGGGTTTCCCCAGCTTTACCTTTTATAATCACAGCTCAGTCCTCCCATGCTGAAGCAAATCTTTTTTGTACTGGGGCAGTTGATCAAACCAGCCAGGTTTGTTAAAGTCTGATAAGAGCTCTGTGTCTTTATGAGGGCTTTCAGAGCTCTGGCTGATCATGGACACAATGCCAAAGTGGTGGGAATTGGGAGAGAGGCGGATGGCTGAACTGCCAGTAATCACGACTAAAAATGAGCAAGATGGCTTTCAGAGACTGAAAATCTTTGTAATGTTTAAAATAACAACAACCTATTTCTTGCTGCTTATATGCTGCTTTCAGCCTGTATTTTCTTGCTGCTTATCATATAAGCCATAGCAGGGGAGAAAAGAGTAATGTAGGAAGCTAACAAGTTTTCTAAACCAAGCTTTTCCAACTAGCAGAAAGATTAGGTGTCTTCAACACTGATGTCTTATGTAAAAGGACAATGATAAATTGACTGTAAATGGTTTTCATTTGTTAAACCATGCTCTGTTTTCAAATCTATAGCACAGCATAAGAAAACTGACATGGAAATCCACTGCATGTTACTAACCCTATTTTTTCATGAAGATTTTGTGTGGTTTTTTGTAAATAAAATACTTCATGAAGCTTCGGTAGCTATATTGAATATGTATGGCCAAGTAAAAATGATCAGTGGTATGAAGATCAAGAGATGTAACATTCTTTTTTGTATGCTACTTGCTTCTCCTTTCTTCTGCCAGCATGGCATGACCCCTCTGATGCATGCAGCTTACAAAGGGAAGGTGGACATGTGCAGGTTGCTGTTGAGACACGGAGCTGATGTCAACTGCAATGAACATGAGCATGGATACACTGCCTTGATGTTTGCTGGACTTTCAGGTAACTTCTTACTAGACTCAGATCACTGATTTTTGTGACACCAATGAGTACAATTTGCCATAAGTTAATAATTTAAAAGTAAGTGTTGACATGCTTTTATTATTCAGATTTGCTGTTATTCATATGAACCGTGCAACTATGTCATGATCAGTAAAATCCTGTGGGCAGTGCAACAGGAGAACCTCTGTTCAGACTCCTATAGAAATTTATTTTGTTCAGCATTTTAAGGCATACAGTCTACTTGTCTTGTACCTTCTTTGTCCTGTTTGTTCGAGATCTCAACATTCCCTTTTCTGGGACAGTTTTCTTGTGCAGTGGGATACATTTTGATTACTTAGACTGTGTTACACTAAAAATGATGCTGCACCAGTAGCTTTTGGTAATATATAAGACTTCTCAATCCAGTATTTTTCAAATTTTGTCTTTCTCCTACATTATTTTTCCAACTGTCGTGTGGGCTTTTAAAAATGAATTTAGTAAGTTTTAAAACCATCTTTTCCCAAAATAATTTTCGCTCTCCTCTTACATTTTTTTTTTCATGGGAGTGCTTATAGCTGTATATATGTTTTCCTGTCTCAAGTGGTGGTTTGCAGCTTTCCTCTTGCTATTCATTTCCCCTGATGGCTGGAACAGTAATTTCCTTGAGTGAGAAAAAGACACTACATTAAAACATTGTTCCTTTTGGAGAAAAGATTTGATTTGGGAATATTAGGTTATTTTAAGTATCTTCTATACTAGGCCACTTATGTCTTGCCAAAAATGAGATTCTAGGGGAGTCAGGGTTCTTAGCAGATAGAGTTTAAACTGCCTTCATTCATCATAAATATTTTAAAAAAGACTTATGTGTGTACATGAACCGTAACTAGATCATCAGATTGTTTTTCAGCTACAACTTTGGTAAAAAGATTTGTGAAATTCCAGTGTTCTATGGTATTGAGCAATATCACAGCTGCAGCAGATAGATGAGAACAAACTCTTAGAGGCTGTTAAATGACTGCAACTTTATAGAAAATGCTGTATTTTTACCATTTTCTCAAAGCTGAGCTTTTAGCCTGTCATCCTGGGTGTGAAAGCTTCTGAATGTTGACTTCAGAGTCTGTTATCTGTGAGCACAAAAGGTACATGAGCACTACCGATGCAGCGACTTTGTTTTTAAACATTCATTTTCATCCACCATCCCCTTTTTGTACTCACTTTTCTGTACTTAGCATCTGCACAAAAACGGATAAAGTAAGAATACCTTTGAAAGCAGAGTGAGCAGGAGTGGTGACAAGTGTCCTTTTTTAGTCTTTGAAGGGCACCAATTAAGTCATCTAATCTTCCCATCAAATTTTAGCTCCATTTTACTTGGTATTTAGCCCAGTCTGAACACCCAGTTCCCACTGTGGAGAAAGGAACAATCTGTTCTGTTCACTGTGTTCCTGCTACATCATAGTCCTGAATGTGTTTTTCTTCTTAGAATAGCAAATGTAGTTGAACTGTTAAACTAGATTAGTAGAATTTCCTTCTACACTGCTGTCCAGAGGGACCAACCTCTAGTGTAGCTACATGAGTATGACTCCCATAAGCTCCACGGGAAGTGAATGTTCGTTACAGAGAGCAGAGTTACACCTCCTGGAACTCTAAATAAGCACATGCCTTTCTCTTAATCCATGCTTAAAATAATGACATTAAGAGCATTCATTTTCCTCAGTGTTGTTCCTGGTCTTTAAGAAATTCAGTACATCTTTTCTGAAGCATAGAGAATTACAAGGTCTGATTTGTCCTTGCTCATTCCCCATATCTTTTCTGCAAATTCAGGAAACAAAGAAATCACCTGGATGATGTTAGAGGCTGGAGCAGAAACTGATGTTGTCAACTCTGTGGGAAGGACAGCTGCTCAGATGGCTGCTTTTGTGGGTAAGATGAAAATTACTATAATTTTCTAAACTCCTAAAGAAGTGAAGTGTTAGAGTCTGATGCTTTTTCTTGGAAAAACATTATTTAATGACTTGTTCTGAATGGACACGTCGTTGAGCTTTGTTTTCCACATCTCATCATGTAAGAGTCAATTTGTGTCCTATTCCCATGTTTGATTTCCTAAAAACACAGATGATCTTACCTATGAGAACAGGTGCTACACAAGTGTGTAAGTTTTTGCAATGTCACTGCTTTGGAAATAGTAAGAGGAAGCTGGTTGCATTGGAGGGATCCTAAGTGCAGCACCAAGTGCTAATTGGAGCTTCTCTTGTGGGAAAGGACAACTGTAGTGCCAGGAGTTAGGAACTCAGCTGAGCTTTGCAGCTGTGTGCTGGCAGCATGCCACCCCCTGCCCTTCTCCCTGGCTTCTGGGAGAGGGAGAAGTCTTGGAACCTCTTCTGAGGCAGTCACTACTTACTGACCTGAACTTCACTACAATAAGAGAGAGATTTATCATTCCAGCATGCAAAATAATCCCTGGCAAAACATGCAGCAGGCTTTTTTGCTGGTTTTTTTTTTCCATCTTTTTGGTCTTTTTTTGTTTGTTTTTATAAGCTCTTTTTAATTTTTTTACCCTCCTTGACAATACTAGGTTCCTGGCTTAATGTCCCACTTCTTCTTTAGCAGGGAGAATTGATAAAATATTATGAGGTTAAGTGGAGTCATTTTCAATGGCACAGCTCTTGCTTCTCAAAAACGAGGTCCTGTATTTTCTTTCAAACGCAATCTTCTCATGGTGTTTGAATGCCTGAGAATTCCTTTTCAAGTCCTTTTGGTGTTCTAAATTCAAGGCTACCTTGCCATTTAGGTTTACTTCCTTGAATAGTGATTAAGTGCTGTTTCAGTTTCCATTATCTTATTCTGCTGTTTTAAAGAAGAAAAGGCTGACATTGCTCACTTGAGGTTCAAGCAGCAAAACCTTAACTATTAATTTAAGTATCAGACAAGTCTACTCCCATTAATTATCCTTTGGATTTGGAGAGTCTTTTCTGATGTCATGCTGTATGGCATGAATGGGGAATATTATCTCCAACATAATTTTTGAGAATTCTTGTTTAAAATCTCATCCCATCACCAAGGTAGCATACATATTTTCAGGCATACTGAGATACATTACTCTGTAAAAGTCTGCACACTGGAATCTGTTCCTGTTCCTTTTTTATTCTTTATCCAATCAACATTAATTCATCTGCCTGTGTGTGGGAAGTGAGGATACTTCTTCCCCTGTCATTTGTCTTGCACTGTGCTCTATTAGCTCAGAACTGTCTCTTCTAAAACAGTGGAGGATTTTAAATGTTGGAATTTGATTGGCCATGTCTTCTACTGATTATAGGATTAGTGCCAAGACAAATCAATCAATTTAAAGAATGTGGTCCTGAGCTAGAAAAGATGAGTTTTACTTTCCCTTTAGTCAAGTAATCCATTGTATTGTCAGATGCAGAAAACAAGAAGAGGTTGTAACTTTTCTCATCTTACTTTCATTACAGGTTGTAACTTTTCTCATCTTACTTTCATTACATTTTATTTTTGGTAAACTTTAAGCATGTTCTGTTCTTATAACTTCTCCCACCTTAGGTTAATGCAGTAATACTTGCTTGCAGGTCTGAAAACTTATGAATCTCAATGCAAATGTCATTAATTTCAAAAGTACAAAGTGGAAAAATCTTATCTTGAAAAATTATAGCAGCAGTATGAGACTACTAGTATAGTATAATTTGGGGAGAAATGACTGTTCTCTTAGTTGTGGTTTACCAGGGAAAGAGAATGCAGGAAGCGGACAGGATATTCAGAATTAATTTTCATGAGGGCATTCTCTGCTGGGAGTCACTAAGTTAATAACACTTACTGAAGATTAAAGCTACACACAAGAGAATGACAAGAGTTGCTTCTTTGCAGTGCAAAATATATCATGCAGAGCTCCTTTGCATGTGAGTAATTCTCACTTGTACTGCTTATATAACATTTGGGTTTAGGTGGTTTTGGTTTTTTTTTTCTTGTTATTATTTCACCGGTGATTTTTTTCTTGTGTGCCTTTAGGTCAACATGATTGTGTGACTGTCATCAACAACTTCTTTCCACGTGAAAGGCTGGACTACTATACTAAACCACAAGGCTTAGACAAAGAACCAAAACTGCCAGTAAAATTAGCTGGCCCTCTGCATAAAATTATTACTACTACCAACATGCATCCTGTTAAGGTGGAGTAATGCGTAAATTGTATGTGTTTGTTGGTGTGGGAGTGGTTTCTTTGTGTCAGAAAGCATTCTGCACTTCTGCAAGTTCAACTCCGATCAAAAGCATTATCTGCTAATTCAACTACTTCTGAAAATGAGGAGGAAGCAGGCTCAATGTTTAGATGTGATTAAAAAATTATTTCAGTGTTTGTATACTCCAGAATCTTGAACTAACACCTTTAAGTGGAGAGATTCTTACTTCTTATATCAGTAACCATAAATAGCTGTCTTTTTTGGCTTTATTTCTCAGCCCCACTTGAAGTGGAAACATACAACAATGTCCTATTTTAACAAAATCTCATTGTTCTCTCAATGGTTTTCTCATCATGTATCTTCCTACCTTCATCACTGGTTCGCCACAGTAACATCTACCACCGTTGCTGTTTCTGAAAGTATGTGCAAGAGAATGTTTATTTTACTTCCCAGGATATTGCTGACAATAATGTCTTTTATGGTTTGCTCCTCCAGTGTAGTTCAGAGAAATGAATACACCTAAATTCAAATACAAATTCCTTGGGCTTGCCAATCCAAGTCCAGATTTTGTTAACAGTTTCCAGCCAGGTGTCTGCAGTACACAGAGACAGTAGTGCACCAGTGGCAGCTAATTGAGTGAGTAGAGCATACAGTTTCCTCTTAGAATATTTTATTCAGTGCTTTACTAGGCTACAGGAAGTACTTCACAATTATGTGAGGTTGATGTGTTGTGTGAAAGTGCTTGCATCATACAAGTCTATAAATCATACAACACTGTAGTGTTCAAAAGGAAAGAGATTTTAGTGTATAGTGTAGGTAGTTTCTTTAACTTTCTTTAGAAGTAGTTTTGATTCTTCAGGTTCTTATTCTAAAAAGAAAAAAAACAAAACAAACTTGCTATTTTTAATACCAGTCTTAGTTGTAAATGTTTTTTATATGGGAATTGTGAATTACAGTATGGTAAATAATGCCTGGAAAAGGGAAGGGAAGACTGCATAAGAAGGAAGTAGAAGAATATTAGAAACTCAATTGAAATTTAGCTACAATGAGCTATGTAAGCTTTAATGCCAATGCACAAGTCTTAACTGGATTACATTTGCTTCACTCTTCTAGATTGTGTTGCTGGTGAAAGAGAACCCTCTGTTGGCCGAAGTAGAAGCATTGCAGAAATGTTACAGGGTTCTGGATCTCATTTGTGAGAAATGCATGAAGCAGAAAGACATGAATGAAGTTCTTGCTATGAAAATGCACTATATCAGTTGCATCTTCCAGAAATGTATTACGTTTTTAAAAGAGCGAGAGGATAAACTAGATGGGTTTATCAAAAGGTGAGTATTTCTACAGAGAGGTCTGAAAGCAGGTGTATGCCCTGGTGTTACAGATACCAGGAAAAAGAACACTGAAGGAATAGATTGAATTGGTTTGGGTAAAGGCTATGGCAAATAACTTGTTAAGTAATCCCAGCTGCATTTACTTCAGGGTGGCACTGTGTGCCTTTTTTCTGTGTCTGAAGTGACACAGAAAAACACTGTCCTTTCCTGGGCAGAAAGGAAACATTCCCAGAATTTCAGTTCTGCTGGAACTGGTTAGAACTTGGCATTTACATATGCAGCATGAAGCAGCAGACAGCAATGTGTGATTGGAAAAAAGTGGAGTCATAGGCTTGAAAAAAGAACTTCTCAGTGTCCAGTATGGTTCATCTGGGAATATTTCTTGTGCCGTTTTGCTCTCCAGCAGTCATGTAGGTTGAGATTTTTTTTTCAAAAACACTTAAGCAAGTGAGAACTGCAGATCCCACAGACTCTGGATGAGACTTATCCTCTTAAATAACTTAGACAGATCTTCAAAATCTACTGAGTTACAAACCAGCTGTCTGATACTACATACCAAATTAAGTGACCTTTTAGAAGGATCACGTTCCCCATACACCACTGCGGATTTTTACTGAAATCCTCTGTAAGACTGAAAATAAATTATGAAGTCAGCTTTCACATAATGAAATTAAATAGTTCATCAGTGATCCATTAAAAAAAAAAGTAGCCAAAGAGGCATAAGGACTACAACATGTTATTATAATAAAGTGGAATTTGTGTTTTAAGGTATTGTTCATTTATCAGTGTTTATTATTACAGTGATCATTTTTAAACAGCACAAAGCATTTTGATATTTTAGTCAGATGTAGATAGTAGATAGTATACCTATAGATTATTATTTTTCTCTGTGGCTGAATTAGTAAGTCCTGGTTTCAGAGCATTTATATATTGTGAATTTCATAATGATTGTGCATTAGAATAAAAACACTTTCATTTGCATTTTAACATATGAACTTAACATAGGAACTTGCCCAATTATTATGAATTCTTCTCTATAATCTGAAAGGGGACAGCATATAGCATGCTGTGTGTGTCTGTTCTTGAATATTTACTATGTGATTTCTTACTTTACATGCATTTTTAAAAATTTAGCCTCTTGAAAGGGAGAGATAAAGATGGTTTCCCTGTGTATCAAGAGAAGCTAATTCGAGAAAGTATCCGGAAGTTTCCTTACTGCGAAGCCACGTTGCTCCAGCAGCTTGTGAGAAGTATTGCTCCTGTTGAAATAGTAAGTAGTGTGAATAGTGACCTTTTCCTGTCAAGAAAATCCTTTCTCAGTAACTTGCATACTAAATCCAGATTGAGACATCTTTCTGTCCTCAACTTCTGCAACATATTACAACCCAGCAGTCCTTAAGCAAAGGGTTTGATGTCCGTAAACTCTCTGGAGCTGGATTTTACTTTTTATATTGCAGGAAAATGCTCTAAAGTACTTCAAATAGTATTCTTTTCATGTGCCCATAACATGGTTATGGGCATGTGCCCATGCTTAAACACCTCAGCTTTTAAAGAAAACTGATGCAATTTTTTCTTGTCTCTTAGCTTTCTTTTCCTCTTCTGGTATGTCTGTTCAGTTTTTCTATGCCAGTTCACTTATTGAAATGGTAGATTCAGATAAAAATTAACCTTAATTTGCACTCTGTTTTCACAATGTCTAAATTCAGTTAAAGATTGAATAATTTTCTAGATTTAATGCATTCATTTGCTCTATTGTACACAAGAAGTTGGTAATGCATGATGTTCGAAAAAGGAGAAACATTCAGTGGGGTTCCTTTTATCACAGAGAGGGAGAGGCAAGTTGATGCAACGTGCAGCAAAATTGATATGTAAATTAGGAAATCAAAATTACAAGTTAAAAATCTAACCTCAGTTGTCCTCTTAAGTCTTTGCTAGCACACTGTTCATTTTAGGACTATTTATTGCTTTATAATAAATTTTACACAAGAGTGGCTGTTCTTTTTTAAGCATGTTCTCTCTGGTCTCTGAGAGCAAGATGTTGTACGCACAAACACTGGGGAATTGGAACAATCTTGTGACGTGTTTGGATTATTCAGAGCCAATTAAAAATAGCCTCCATCTTAAGTGGCTCCTGGTCTGCTAAAATGGTCTGAGGCTTAGTGCAATCTCTACTGTTTGCCTAAGCCAGGAAGATAAACACAGTGTGGAAACATAAGCCATTGTGATGCATTACAACTTTCTTTAGAGTAAACATTTTCCTTCCTGTTGCTTTTTTCTTAAGAGTCTGCAGTCTTTCATGCCTTTAAAGCAATGTTTTATTTCATTGGATTTCTGTCCATTATGCAGAGCTGAAAAGGAGGACATACATACACATAATTTTTATTTATGTGGAAGCCTTTGACCTTTGTCATTGCACAATTACTTGGATTCAGTCTGGGCATCTCAGTGTTGTCATAGTAGTTATGACTGTGAATATTCCATGGTAGTCTGACAGGTATAGGAATTACTTAGAGCCAGAACAACTTGGTGCTTTTTCTTCAGATATTTACATCATTGCCCAAAAGAATAGTTTAATGTATGGATACCTAAAATTTACTGCTTGCATTGCATGGGAAGGATGCTGCAAATAACATCTAAATAGTAATATGCAACTAATTGAAAGTTTCAAATTCTGACCATTTGGTCTGTAGCACCTGTGTGCACTGAGTACAGCAGTGACAAGCGAAACATTCTTTTGCGTGCCAGGCCAGAGACTGAGCTGCAAAAATCTGCTGCATAGGATATACAGTTGTAAAGAATGTGGAGTTTATTAATGACTTACAGAGCAAATACTACAGAAGCTCAGGGATTAAGTTAACTTCATATACAAAAGTGTATCTAAAGACAAATCTTAAGTTGTGCATGTTAGTTGAAGTTCTGTGACTTGGTGTTATGTTTTTACTTCTGCAGCAGCTTCAGTGAGACCAAAGCTCGTGTTCATCGTTTCTGGTTTTTCCTTGCGCATCCCTCTCTGCAACAGCGCTGGCTTTTAATCTCATTACCACCTCTTGTCTTTCAGGGCTCTGACCCCACAGCTTTTTCTGTGCTTACACAAGCAATTACTGGCCAAGTGGGTTTTGTGGATGCTGAATTCTGCACAACTTGTGGGGGAAAGGGAGCAGACAAAAGATGCTCAGTATGTAAAATGGTAAGAATAAAAAAAAATAGTTGCACTGAGGTGCTGAGGATTTTGAATGCTTCTCTGTTCACTGTGTAGACTTAGGAAGAATGACATGCATGCCTGCACTGAAGATGTTCAAGCCATCTACTTGAAAGATGCATGAAATTCACAATTAGGAAGGAGTACTTGGGTTTCCAAGTGTGTACACTTAAGAATGAAGAAAGCAAAAATTCTGTATGTTTAGAGTTAATAAAAAACTGCTCTTTATAGATTCTTATATAGGTTAGAGTCACTCCATATGACCTTAAAAATTGCTTAAAAATAACATTAAGTGCTATACATAGGCATTTAACTTGCTGCACTAAGAAATGCAAAGAAATTCTTTTCATACATGAAAATTAATTGGTAACTCTGGTAACTTTCAGGTGATGTATTGTGACCAGAACTGCCAGAAAATACACTGGTTTACCCACAAAAAGGTCTGCAAGATCCTGAAGGAAATTCATGAGAAACAAGAACTAGAAGCTGCCAAAGAGAAAAGGAAACAAGAAAAGAAGCAAAAGAAAGGTTAGGATCTGTTGCTCCCTTGCTGAAACTAATGCTGTGTTAACTGCATCACAAAGAGCAATTTAACAGGTCTTAAAACTGTAACAGCTGAGGTTGGGAGAAAAATCTTTGATGAAACATAACAGCAAAGTGAGTTTGTTGGGATTCTGGCCTTTAAATTCACAATGCTGTATACCTTCCAAATGTGATTTTTAGTGATGCAGTTACACAGATTTTTACAATGGAAGCATTCTGATTTACACTGCACTGTTTCAAAATCCAGATCTTTAATCAAGCTAGTGCAGAACTTTAATGCTGCTCTATGTTTTGTTGGAGGTGTTAAGGCAAGTTGGATAATAAGCAAGCAGCCTGCTCCTTCCAGTTGCAAAGGTTAATGTAGATGTTAAATCTCCCATAATACTTCTCTTCATAATCACAGTATCAAGTTAATTGTGTTGTGTGCTTCAGATGTGAGGAAAGCAAGCAGTAGTCTTTAAACTGCTCATGGTGGTTTCGTCCCTTCAAGAAACAAGTAATTAAAATATAATAACCTAATAAACACTGTATTGCCCCTTCCCATGTTTTCTCCAAGTGAAATAATAGGAAAATAGGGAATGAAATCACCTTTTCTCTTTTACAACTTACTGGATTTCCCTTCCTTTGTTTCAAGGATTGTAGAAGTGCACTGCACAAATCATTGTTGCCTTACAATGGTAATGTTCACTTCAGTTGTACTCAAAATAACAGGATATAAATCAGTAATAATTAAAGTTTTCAGCAGTTTCCTCTGTTGATCCTGTTACGAGAGGTGCTGTTGCATGGGATCAGGAGGACTGTGGGAGTTGGAGGCAAGGATATTAGAAATCCCTGGATATGTTGCATACCAGTACAACAAAACATGATGAGCTGTGAGCAGTGATGCGTCACGCGCTGTCCTTTTCAGAGGGAGAGGCAGGATCTTGGTGAGTGGCTCTTCTCCCTTCCTGCCTAAAAAGGGAAGCTAACATTTTTTGTTATGTTTCTCCTCCATTATCTACATGTTAATCTTCATTAACTGATTCAAGTAGACGGCCAGCACATTATAGACCTAATCCAATTATGCACTGTTAGTAAGACACTGAAGTCATCTGAGCTTCAGGTCACCTTGTGAATGGTGTTGTATCAGAGCATTTCATATCAACAGCAGTTTTATTTCAGAAAGTTAGTAATACCCCCTACAAATCCTGTACATCAGGAAAGTAATAATTAAAAAACCAATGCGACAGCTGCAACTACAAGCAAACTCAAGAATTTAAGTGTCTCTGCTGTACAGAGGTGAGTGTCAAGAAAGTCCACGTTTCAGCCTGTGCTGAAGGCTCTTAGCTCACTGCCATGTGAGACCTTGGCAGGGCTTTGGCAGGGCTGTGGCTAGCTAGCTGTGACTGTTTTTGGCTGGCTGTCAATCACAACAGAGAACAATAAACCAAGATATAACTACTTCTCCCAATTAGGCTTTCCCCTCCTTCTTTTCAGAAGTCCTAGCATGCAAGCCCTACTTAGTAGAATCAGGTGAAAAAAGTTATTTAACAATTCCTTTTTCTCAGAAAACATTGCTTGAAGACTCAAGGTGCAATAGTTTATTCTGTTCCATGCAGTCGTTACAAATTTTAGGATGTCATTTCAACCAAAGTTCATTGTTTTTAAGCACATAATTTCTTCAGTCTGTTTTATGCAGAAATGCTTCCTATGTAGTCATGTCCATGCCTTTTTGATTTAAAACAAACACCACCTGTACTTGGTGTTTAACTGGCTTGCAGCCATTCTTTGAAAAGCTGGTGATAAGTATAGTGTCAATAAAGCATGTTTGAATTGAAAGTTAAAATAACTATAGTATCCTGCTTTGCTCCTCTTGATAATAAAAAAAAAGTAGTCTGGCAAAAATGGAGGATAAACTTAATGAGAGCTTTGTATAGGGTTAGTTCCAGAGTAACCTTATACCAACTTAGGCAAAGCTTTAGTGTTTTGGGTTTTTTCAATAAAGATTTTCTAAATAAATCACTTCTGTAATTGATGCAAAGTGTCCTACTGTTACTATTTTTCAACAATAAAAATGTTTGCTTGCAAAGGAGTTCAGTGTTTATTAATTGTGTGATTTCTGTTTTGTACAGATGAAATGCAACTAGTAGAGGGTAGTTCTACAAGTGAACAGCAGTCAGATCCTGGTCCAGATCCTACAAAAAATGTGGATCCAAATCATCCTACTGATGGAACAGAAGAACCTGAATTTACCAAAGAGATGGAGGCACTAGCCCTGCAACCTGAAAGTCCACTGGAGAGTGAAACTGCCTTAGATGACATTGATCTTCAAAAAATTCAAGATTCTGAGGAGTAAGAAGAGGGTAGGAAGGGACTGAGAGTTCTCAAGGGTACTAAAGAATTTATTATGCTGACCATGTCTGAGTTCTTGGAGCATGGCTTATGCAAGACTTCTTTTAAAAGACAGAATGTCTCTGTTCATCAAGAGATAGAATACTGGCTACTTTGTCTAGAAATACTCCAGGTTTTGTTGTAAATTGTCAAGATAGGTATTTATTATCTGCTAAAAATTAGTGGCATCGATCCATCTGTATGTATACCAACAATAAGCCTAGTGAAACTCTGAGTTTCTATGGTTAATGATCCACATAGTGAAAAATGAACAGCATTTGATTTGGATTATTCATGTTTTCCAAACTTAAAACTTACTTTAATTGTAATTTAATTTTTTTTCCTGCAAGTACATACACCTGTTGTTAAAAGCACTGGAAGGCCAACTATTAAATTGCTTTTTTCTTCAGCACTTTATGAAGCTTTATCTGAAGGAATTCAGTAGCAATTAAGTTTCTGAAGATACTCATTTGAACTCTCAGTTTTTCATGACATTACTGTAAATATTTTTGACTAGTGAGGGCACAAAAATAATGTCTATTTTGTGGCAATTGTAGTAAATGAAACTGCTGTTTCAGGTGTCTCAAGCTGATGGTGAAATGTGTATTTCACTATTGGTTTGGTCTGAAATATTCCAAAGTCTAATGAAGGGAAGACCAGAATGACTCAAAATATTTTGACTGACAAGTATAATGCATTCTAAATTTTTCAGGTAAAGGTGCCTTAGAGCACAGTGGGATGTTGCTTGTGAATTATTTCATAAACAAAAAATGCTTAGTATTTTTCATGCTGAACTGGTCACAGTGAATTGGATGAGAAAATTCATGTGTGCATCGATACAACTGGGATTTCACTTCAGCTTTCAGCTAAATACCAGATCTAGAAAATAGCTCCCCTCAACTTTGTTTTTCACTCAGATTTATTTCTGTGTCTCCTTAAATCAATGGAAATGCCACAACTGAAAATATCACTTGCTGCATAAGGATGGCAAAATTGGAGACTCTTATTGTCAGCTGAATCAGTGGTGTTTTAAATATAGCAGTATTCTTCTAAATAGAGGAGTAAGGACCATCCTCAAAACAGAGAAAACACTATTAATTTTTTTACTATTTAATATGTTGAAAGTTTTTGTTTAATATTCTCAAAACTGTAAGAGTGAGGATACATTAATCCACCTGTGCAGGGAATGTACTTGTGTTTTAATTTCAAGGATTAGTAGATTGTGAAGAATAAAGGGAATTTTTTTAAAAGAAAGGGGCTATATGGCAATTATGCTTCTGGCGTTTGTACCATGGTGACATTCTTGTGTGACATGCAGGGGACTCCTGTAGCTTGAGTATACAAATTTAACTTCATGACAATTGGCAGGCAAGAAATGCCTGCCTGGAACTCAGATCTGTACTCATGCTGTAGTCACCCTCCACTCTGAGGTCTGGGAATGCAGAAATGCTGCTGCCTCCCTGTTCCACTTACAGCGTTTGGGGCTCAGCACCAATGCTGCTTTCATTCTCCCAGTGGCTCATTGGAAATCTTTGATTCCCCATCAGGCCACCAGACAACCTCATCTCCACCCTGCTTCCAGCAGGAAGGCTGGACTAGATAAGCTCCAAAGATCCCTGCCAGCATAAGCCATCCTGTGACTCTGTGCTAACTTATGAGAGAAGGAAGGAACTCAGCAGACAAGCTACAAGCTGAAAGAAGCGCTTTGGAAAGTTTAGAAAGCATCATTGACTTTAAGCCTTGACAGAATGGAAGGAGAAATATGTGAGGAAGTGTTATTATAAGAAATAAAAGTATTTATCCTTAGTTTCCTAAAAATTCGTGTGCAGTTTAGTACTTTCAGTTAACAAAATTATGGTAAGGATGCCATTTCAAGCAACTTTTATTATAACATTGCCACTGTTTATCATTTGATATCTTAATTTCTTCACTCTCCATACAACATATGATAAAAGAAATGTTACACTAACATTTTTTCTGGAAATTCACCTAATTAGATGTGTGTTGTTGTGTACTTGTTTTATTGAGCTGTTAACCTACTTATGGGGTTAAAATTAGAGAGAGAAGTAGGTTTTTTTTGTTTTTTTCATCTAAACTGGACTGTCAGCTTCTCGAGGGGCTCTTCTGCTTTGTTTTTAAGCCGCCTTTCTTGACAGGTGGCTACTTTGTTCCAGTCCACAGAGGAAAATTCCATTAGAGATCTTGTCGTTGCCCGCACTAAAACCGCATCTTCGGGGTCCTCAAATGGTACTCTGCACAAAGAACAGAGCAAGTCCTTTACCTGAACATTTCCAAACCACTTCAGAATTAATTCACAACACACACTCTCTGGAAAATGAAAGTAGCAGTCATGATAACACTAAAGAGGAAGGATGTAAAAATTTTAAATTTTCAGTAGGTTTTCTTCTATCAAATTTAAGAAAGCGGAACAAAATGAAAAAAGGTCAGAGTCATGAGATTCTATTTGAAAAAATCACACTATAAATTATTTTTAAAACATTTATAGTAGACTTAAAAATGTTTCTTTGTTTTCACAAAAGTTGTAATTGTATGCTTTTAATGCTCTGATTCAATGGACAAGATTGAAGTGATTTGGTACCCATTAGTGTAAATGCACATTTATTTCACTGTGGATCTCTTAACTAGCCCACAGGCAAATATCCATTCTCTAAGCTCTAAATCCAGATGACTGTGAGCTTGTATTCATGTATACTGCCACAGCTGCTGTCTGGGAGAGAAAAGCAGCAGATTCACACCATCAAAGCAGCACTGACAAGGAACCAAAACCTTCCAACTCACATACAGTATTAAAACTTTATCTTATAAGAACTTATTTCTTAAAGATGTCCCTGTAGTAGCACACCTCATATAAGCCACAGGACTGTCTCCACTGAGTCATGCACTTTGTCATGAAAAGACACCTTGCAAAGCCTCAGCATTTCCGTAAGTAAGACTCCAGGCAGCTGTACATCCATTCTAACAATGAGGACAGCTAATTGTAGTGAAGGCAGGTAAGACTTAATTGTTTAAAAGAAATAACTTGATTTTTAAAGGGCTGTGCTCTGGCCACTGTTAAAGGATATTATATGTAGGCTCTTATTATTTCCTTCAACGCCTTTTTCAAATCTTCTCATATGTAAAGCTAGAAAGTAGAGCCAAGCCTGATACCTAAAGTTTGTAAATCTGCTCTTAGAAAGTTTGCATCTAAAATGTCATCACATCAAAATGCAACCTTTCTCCTGTCTCAATCCAGACACAGAGATAAAAGTTTTACATTTATTTCTATGATTTTGAAACTGAACAGAATAAAAATAACATCACGTACAGAATAAAACAATTTTATTCTACAAGTCATAATATTTTCCAGAGAGTGTGTTTTTGAGCAGCCAGTCAGGAGAACATTTTCTGGGACATAATACAGAACAGCTATTCCGATGCTCTAATACTTTGAGCATGCTTTTTGTAGTGATCAATGTTTGATCTTACAAATAAATGACATTTTTATGTACCCATTTCCAAATGTGGAATACCTTTCAATACTAAATTTTAGACAACAAGCCTAGTGTAGAGTTGCAGCTATGTTGAATACAAAGACTTGAAACTGTTCCGAAAGCTCATTTTTACTGGAAATTTTCTCTAGTTAGGGTATTTTTTAGGCATAGGAAGAGGAACTTAAATGCTTCAGAGATGTAAAAGGAAGAAGACACTGAAAACATTACTTACTTATTAGTGTTATTTCCAAATTCATGACCTATAAGAGAAAGTTCAAATTATGATGTTAATGGCTATACAGCAATTTGAGTAGCTGAGAATTGATTGCTATCCTGATCCTAAATTGCTTGTTCAAATTAATTGAAAACTAGCACATGATTTGAAATGTTTAAGATAATATTTTATTAAATTACTATGGAAGCAAGTATTTGCTGGGTTTTAAGTGTAGGTAGTTTTAAGTTTTTTGTATTTCCTGTAGACATACACATCCAGGGTTTTTTACCTTTCACAGAAAATGATGCCACTGTAGATGTGTATGATGGGAGGGTAAAGACAGCTGTCTGCCTGCTTTGATAATCATCAGCAAAAAAAAATATTAAATATGCTTAAACTATCCTCCTTTTCCCAACCTCTTCAAAATCATCATTAAAACAGTGCTTTCAGTTTTACTATTGTGATATATACATTTAAAAAAACTTGCAAGTATTTGATTACTTTTTAAACTTTCATCTACACTACTTAAAGTGCAACAATTTCAGTTATCTATGCACAATGGTGTTTTTTTTATCTTTAAAGCATCAAGAGCTGACAAGGTTATGTGGGATTTCAATGATACAAGTCTCATGGTTCCAGGTGGTATTCGGCTGATTTCTTGTGCCAGGATCATGCTGCCTTCCAGATCTGAATGTTTTCAGAACTCTAGAAATTGCTTTATACGCTGTTAAAGACATTCTTAAAATATTCCCAGCTTGGAAAGCATAAATCTGCTTACAAAACCAGATACATAAAATTTAGAACACTAGAAGAAAATATTTTCTTCAGGAGATTATCTTGTAAAAGCACTAGAGGGCATCAAAACACTATGATGCTGAGCACTTGGAGTCATAAGTCTATTGAGATGTTTTAAATATAAGTAAAACTAAACACAAGACTCATACTGACAAATTTTTTTTTTACTTACCTTTAAGGACAATTCTGTAACTACAGGGTATGGCTAGAACTTATCTGCCACAATACTCTCAGTAAAAGGATTCATTTGTTGCCTGCTGCTGCTACAACTACTTACTTTATGAAGAAAACCAGCTGAGTTCTCAATGCATTTATATTTTATTACTAAAACCAATAATGTTTTATCAGATGAATGAAAAAAACCATTTCTAATTCAAATGACCTAAAAATGTATGCCTTCCTTTGAGTATATAAATACCTGAGGGCATTATTGGTCTTCTGGCTGGTTGAGTGCATTTGCCAGATCCCACCGTAGTCCCCAGGGATGTGTCTGCTCTCTTCCCAAAAGCTATTGACTGCATCATCCAAGCCCTTTTGGGGTTATAGAGATGAAGTGCTGACTCCCTTTCTCTTTGTGTAACTACTGTTAAAAGGGATATAAAAAAATAATTTTATTTCTATTAATTGAAAAGGCAGCATACAAAAGGTGATTCATTCAAAATGGGAACATGGAGTGATACTAAGGCTTTATGGTGAAGCCCTATACAGTAAAGTATTTTCTTCTGAGTGCAGTAGGATCAGAAGTTTTAAATGAAGAGCCTAGAAAGCAAGATTTTTTTGTGCTGCTTAAATGAGATCTTAAATAAGCAGAAGTAAGTAAAGATTTGGAAGTGTCTTTATGAATAGCAAAAACAAGTCTTGGTTTAAGGCCAGGTCAATTCCCATTGGTCAATTACAGAGAAAACCCTAGGAGTGCAATCAGAAGAAAAGTTTCAAGTTTTTCCTGTTTTCCACTTTAAGAGAAATAACTTTAATTTTCAAACAAATAGTTTGAGGCTGTTAAATCAAATTGGGGATAGTGGCCTAATTTTATGAACCTTATACTAATCTAGTACTTCAGCTATGGAACAGAAGTCAGCTAAACTTTTAGAACAAGTAACTGGCAGAAGCATTTTCAGTTCAGGGGAGTTTTGGAGACATGGTGTCTAGGGGACCAATTAGAAAGGAACTGCAGCAGTCATGCCTGAAGGTAGTGGAACATGAGCACATGTCTTGTGTTAAGGAGACAGCCAGGTAGTGGAACATGAGCACATGTCTTGTGTGAAGGAGACAGCCAGGACTATGCTGGTAATGTTCTACAGATGGTGAAGAAGCTTTGTAATGTTTTAGAGAAATATTTCACTTAGCAGAAAGTCCAAGATACAGCTTGATACAAATTACTGCCTCAAGTCTTAATCCAGGACTGATTAGAGTAGAACTGTAGTTAGGAGATGAAGTCCAGGAAGTTTTATGGAAGTGTTTCTAGACATGTAAATGCAACATGTATTTTTCAGTACATTAAGCTTCAGTCATCACTCCCCAGTCAAAAAGTGGTATTTTAGTAATAGCCTGGCAGATGTGCTAAGCACAAGTGTAACACAAGAGCAAGTTCTCAGGAGAGCGAAGGTACCTGTGCAAAATGACTGTGTGAGCAAATGGGCACCTGGTCAGATCCAGCACCTCCTCATCAGCCCCTAGCACCTGCTGGGGCCCATCCACCAGCTTTCCTACACAACAGCTACACAGCTTCCCAGCACCTGCAGATGTCCTGCATCTGCCTTGCTCAGTCCCTTTTCAAGAAGGTGCTGATTTTTCCTTGCTGCTTTCTTACAGAGCTGAGGTAGGAATCAGCTACTTTCTTAGTGCTCTCCAGTAATTTTCAGTCCTGTCAGTCACACAGCTCTCCAAACACCAGAGATAAAAATCACCAAAGGTGATTTTCTGGGTACATTGTGGCATGTTTCTGAATTCACTGATCTAAAATCTGGCTATTCAAAAGAAATTTTTTTTCTGTAGAATTTTCAGTAGACAAGCTGTGAAAGATCTCTTGATAACTTGTGAATATTTATTATATTTGAAAGCTTGGTCTGCATTTACCTTATCAAGAAATGTGCATATATGTACTTAAACTGCACAGAAACATGTACAAACCTAAGCACACTCACCCATGTGAATATACCAGTCTGAATGCACAGAGGTAGGTACATGTTTCTAAGCACAAGTTTTTATCTTTACCCAAATCGACCAAGATACAAGAAAAACCAACACAATTTAAAAAGAAATCAAAAACATTTGACAAAGTGTTTATGCCATGCAAACTCTTTTTGCTTGATAAATCTTACAAAAAACAGGTATCTTGTTCATTAGTTCTCTTTCTCTATCCAAAATGCATGTAAAACAACAGATAGGATAATTTCACCTATGTTCCCAAACTGGTTAGAATCAAAAGCAACTGTCAGTGCTTTGTGAGAGAGGAAAGCAATCCTTACACTTCCTGTCAAGGAGCTGAACTGAAGGAAGGAAGTATATCACATAAAGCCGGTAGTCTGGATCATATTCCAGAGGGTTATGGAATAGGTCTGCAAAACATACACAGAAAAAAAGCCCCAATGTCACAAAAAAGCAAACCCAGCAAAACAACAACTTTGCAAGGCAGGAAAATTAAAGGTCACTAGGAGCCAAATATTCAAATTGTTCTTAGGTTGTGTAAACACTTTACACATGTGAAATTACTCATCTAAACTTGGACTGCAGGAACTGACTTAATGCAGACTATGCAATATACCACAGGCAAGAACTCAGTAAAGGTGTCATCATGCACTCCAAACCTTTATAGCAAAAAACACTGAAATGTTCGCCTTTGATTTTCTTACATCGTGTTAGGTAATCCCTATTTCAAATAGCAATGGTCTTTTAGGTGTGACAGCTTAAATATAAGACACAAAATTTGTAGGAGGATGAGCTTAATATCAGATGAGCTTTAGGACACCTAAGACTTTATCAGAGCTGATAAGAGGCTGTATCCCACAAATACAATATAAAATGCAAATACACAGCTTTCTGATATTTTGACAGATGATGAGTTTGAAAACTCAAGAAACATAAGAGAATAATGTTTCAGAGGGCCTAAATTCCTAAGAACCTGGGTTCCAGTTGCTTTCCTCGAGACTGGCAATACCAAGCTCCAAAAGCTCATTAGCAACTTGGCTAAAATGTTTATGTTTTGGTTCACATTACCTGTCTAACCAAACCTTTGCAACACAGAGACAGGTATCAACCCTGCGCTGCTGCTTGGCCACGTGTGGAACCTTAGCCTAGCTCACATGCCAAATCAGTTTGTTTAGTGACAGTAATATCTGAGGCTGATTAAAATAGAAACTGGCTCATTCACAGATGAGCTAATAAACAAGCAAGTGTTGTGGGGTGGGACCTCTTTTCTAAATAAAAAACATAATAATGCTTTTTATCTCCTTATACAAATGCTGTTCTTCTAAGGCAGTAAAAATAATCAGGCGGCTGTCACCTTGAGATGAGAGCAGGGGGAAAAATCTTACTCATTTTTACAACTACTGCTGCAGTCTGCAGTCATCTGTTTTTCTGAGGAGAGGCTGTGGCTAACACTTGCTCTAGGGTAAAAAAATTATGTCATTTAGCAGTTAGGAAGAGGAAGATGGTATTACAGAAGCAAGTAAGAGATAGTAGAAGAAAAAAGTCAGAAAATATTCCACACAGATTTGTTATCTACAAGATGCAATTTCATGTTCTTCAGGACTGCTGAGAGGGCTGAATGCTTGATGGAATTTTGCAGGTATTTTGAAGATGCAACAAGGCTGGAATGAGCATTTGTCCTCTCCTTCATAGAAAATATCTGTTCATGTATTCAGAGGAAACTTTTTCTTTTAATTCTTTAACAAATTTTTTTAAATTGCTGTACTTAAAATTAGTAAGACACCCACAAGGTGGCAGCAAAATAAAGTTCTATTTTAACTGAATGAATTTTTTTTCCTAGAAAGTGTTAATCAGAAAGAATATTATGTATGTATCTGATAAGTCTATTCTTGAGTCAAGAAAATATACTACAGCACTCCAAAGAGAAAAAGGTTTCAGAAAAATCTCTAAAAGCACATATGTTTGGTAGTGGAATAGAATAAAGATTCAAGAGAAATTTTTCCAAGGCACAAAACAGGTCTGATATTAAACTTGTGAATCTGGATGCTGCTTCGACTAAGACTCTGCTCAATAACACTGAATTGTAGGTTTGTTTTAGAGAATGTGCACTTTTCTACTCCTCCTTTTTACAATAAATTCAACCCTTGTACAGATCAAGATGGTTTTGTTTTACAAAACATCTGGGATCAATTCCTGGCTGAGCTATCTACTTTCTTGTCAAGGTCATGCAATTTTAGTTGTACAAATTAGGATAATGCGTTCTTCCTCCACAGTTTTGTCTGTTTTCTCTATTTGGAGTGTAGGAAAACAGTGTGCCTCTGCCACATGGGGCAGAAACATCATGAACAAGAGAGTTTTCTGAGGTCTAGCAGCAGGATGTTATCAGCTGTGGACAATAAATCAGTTGAGGCAATTTACAGAGTACGTAACAAAAATCTTGGATTCTAAAAGGGAGATGTGAGCACAGGGTGAGCCCATAAAGAAGCACTCGGAATATCCCAAAAGGCTGCACTTGTAGGCAGCACATGCAGTAAATCTTTTGAAGCTGAGTGTCTTCCCTAGACACCTGATGAAGGATGGTTGTTATGCTACATATCCAGGGCAGGGCAGTGGCTAAAATCACAAGAGAGCCTTCAGGAAGAGAAATGCAACGTTTTGGCAGCTGGATGCTACTCCTGAAGCAAACAATAATAGTGTGTTTTAATAGTTCTATTATCCCCAAGAGCTACAAAATAATAAAATGTTGTTAAGCATCCATAAGCTCTATTGAAGGTTAGCAAGTGACTTTTTGTTAAAAATCAGATTAGCAATAAAAAAGATCTACCTCATAACAGTGAGAAGTCTCACTGGTTTTGTTTTGTTTTATAAAAGTGAGTTATGGGCACAGCCCTTTGCAAAGCTACACAGTGCAAATTCTGCACCCATTTAATATTTATTAATATTGCAAGAAGGCAGATAAATTATATAGTAATAGGGTATATAGGATACGAATTTTAAAATTTATTTTGTCCATTTACTGATTTAGTTTACTTCAAATATGACAGGACATTTTATTAAACCAATAGAGACCTGTTAATGTGAGAATTCATTATTACAAAATCCCCTTGAAGCAAACACGTTGACAATTTTTTTCATGACTGCAAAGGTCATGAAGGAATGACTTTGAAGTTATGGCTATTAAGGTTGTTAAGCTTCTTCCAGTGATTACTGTTTACTCTTGTACAAATATTTGAACTAAATAACAACTTTATTTTTAAATTAGGGTAGATCAGTATATTATATATATTGTTTGATTGTTCTTTCAAACACTTCCTTTTCTATGGTGGTGGCTGGTCCAATTTGCAAACAATTTTCACTGTGCCTTTGTAACTGCCATTTATAATAACTCAGCAGCACTTTAACTATCTGCTATGTATTTCCCACAGATGGTCGCAACAACTACAACAAACTTCTGTGCTTGTTGAAGCTCCTTATTAATTTGTAGAGCTAACATTAAATTCAAGTGACTGCACCATTCATACATAGGATGTCTCTCCAGACGCTGCCTAATCACTTCAAACAACTGCATTCTTAAATGGACTCATTTTTCTATCTTGCATATAATGAAAAGACTTTCAGTAGTTTGGCTGGCATGTTGTCTTCCTGAACACTTGATTTGTTTTCCTTAGTTTTGGTTCAGAGTCAAATTGAATTATAAGTTTAATTTTTCATTCATATTTTCCTTTCCCACAATCAGACATTCAGTTTTCTAAATGCTTAAGGAAATGTTATGGCCTGGAGACATTCTGACATTCACCTCCTTAACCATGTCACCGAGGCACAAAACTGGTTTACTTGTCTTCTCCAAGTACTAAGCATTTGGCATGACCTATGTTGACATTCCTTCAGGAATAATGGAAAAAGATTGCTTATATTTTCATTTTCAATATCTTAATAGCATATAATCCTACCTTCTTATATTGTAACTTAGTGCCACCAACACTGTCTTATATAACTTCATTTGAAATTTCAGAGATGGTGCAATTTTCATTTTCAGCCAGTGTATCAGAAAGTATGCTCCTTAACAGACATTGTTATGAGTAATACCTAAAGTACATTTAATCTTAGACTCTAGAAATCTAGTCTGCCAAAAAGATGCAGAAAGGAAGTTCCATGAGGAAGAGAATTAATGAGGCAGGAATTTGGGCTCTATAACCTATCACTCACAGCCTCAACAGCAGTAACACCCATTTTTCAACTCCTTTCACCTTTATGACAATCTCACCCTACTCCAGTGTTCCATCACAAAGAGGCAGCTTAGTAAACTGTAAACTGCTTAGACACCCTCCAAGCTATTCATCCAAGCTACTGGCAGCCAGCAGCCAAAAAGTTAACTTCTCAACTCACTTAGCAGTTTTTCCTCAGTTGAGGTACTCTTTGTGGAATTTTCATGTCTTAGAGATCTCTTTCTTCTGTCAAACTTGGCTGAAATTGCTAATTAGCTTCAAAAGCTATTGGCAAATGATGCGGAAATAGACAAGAAACATCCTGATAAGAAACTAAAAAGCTACTAGTTGCTGTTCTGCAAAATAAAAATAAGGTATTACTTAGAGTCTGCAAGCTTATCATTCCTTTCAATTCCTTCACTGTTTTGCCAAGTTTTTTTAACTCGTTGTTGTGAAGAAACAGAATCTGTAAGGAACGTAGGTGTTTCAGAGCACCTGAAATAAAATTAAAAATAATTAATCATTCTCACCATAGCTGCCTTTATTAGAACATTATTTTGCTATGCTGTACACTGAATTTGGTATTTTAGTTATCTAAAAATGCCATCATTTGGTAACACATTGCGTGAGATGTTAATTAAGCAATAAATTAAAGATATTTCAATATCCTTTACACCTTTCTGGTTACATCCTTTAAGAACATGCCTATCTTTTTTTCATTACAATTTTTTCCATTTGTCCACATCACCCTTGCATCAACAAATCAGCCTCAATTGCAACCTCTCTTCTACCACCTTTCACTCCTCCTATAGCCCTGCAATCTTTCGTTAATTCACTTCCTTTTACCTTGACCTAATATTACCTTTGCCTCACAAACAATAGTATATCCCTAACACTACCTTTGTCTCACAAGCAGTAAATAATGCATTCCTTAGAAAATAGTTCTGTTTCAAGTAATTATTGATGTATTAAAAAGCTATTACAAAATATTGTTTTGACCCAGACTGTGCTCCCATCCTCACACATCAAGAGTAGATATCTCATTTTCTAAATCATATACAGTATTTTATTTCTCTACTAATGTTAGCCTTCTGTTTATCCATATTTTGTTACCATCTGTATCATCTCTTGTATCCATATTTAAGTCTTTCAAAGATAAAGTTTGCTTGAAATCCCACAGAAATGAATCAACATAATTTCTCATCCAGGGACAGAAAAAAATCAAATATTAACATTTAAAATGTCTAAAATAGTTGGAAATGCATTGTGCTTTGGCCTGTTCATTCACAAATTCACAAGTCTGGTAAAGCCATTTTAATCTACAAGGACAAGCAAAATAAAATAGAAGTATAAGACAGATGCATTTTTAAAATAAACCAAATTTGGCAGTAACTTTGCAAAATACTTCTGGTTATAAATGTTCATTATTAAATATGGTCATGTAAGATCAAAAGTATTTCACAATTGCCTGACATAAAGTGAATGACATTTCATCCCTTAAACCAGAATAAACACATCAACTTATTGTCACTCAAGTATGTTGGAAAAAGTAAATATCTAATAATAATAATAATAATAATAATAATAATAATAATAATAATAATAATAATAATAATAATAATTATACA
>JAYDZK010000113.1:29467566-29527198 GCA_034509185.1 Euphonia xanthogaster | reverse complement strand
ACGCGGTCCAGTTGGCCTCCATGGCGGGGGCGGCGCGGCCCCGAGCGGCGGCAGCGGCGGCTGCGGCGGGCGGTCCCCCCGTCGCTCCCTCCCCCGGGCCGCAGCTACATGGAGCCGACAACAAAGCGGCGGCGGCGGCGGCGGCTCAACATGGCAGCGCCGAGCGGCCGCTTCCGCTAACCTCGGGCTGCACCACTGCGGCCCAGAGGGGGGAGGCGGCGGCGCGGCGCCGGGCGCCCGCTCGGTGGCGGGGCTTGAAGGGCGGAACGTGTCGCCCGTGCTGCCCGTGGCGGAGGGGTCCCTGAACCTTCCTGCTGCCCGCGGGCACCCCGCTAGGGCGGGGCTGGCTGTCCGTGCCGGTAGACCGAGTTTCCGCCGGCGGCTCCGTCCGGGTACGCGGCTCTGCCCGGGTGGGCAGCGGCTCTTGCCCGGGGATTACGGGGCAGGGCCCGGACAGGCACTCCCCTGCCGGGCCTGGGTGCTGCAGGCTGGGGAGGCCGCACGCGGCGGGTCCGCTGGGACCCGTCCATACCCCGGTTATCCCGGTGGGTGAAGCCCGGGATGTCAGCATCACTTCCTACCGGTTTGAGGCCGGCAGCCCGCGGGGAGCTTGGTGTGATTCAGGATGCTACTCCTGATCTCAGGGACCGTACGTTTTGAGGAGGAGCCCTGAGTATTTCTGAAGATGTGGCTATGGACCTGCAGCCCTTTTGTTTTCCTGCTGGGGGATGAGAGGTGCGGCTCTGGCTTTGCCGCGGGTCACTGTTCTGTCTTTGGGAAGTCGGGGAGGTCCCCGGGCTAGGGTGGGCAATGCTGATCTCCATGCTCTCTGCCCATGCCATCATATCCTGCTCCTAGACTTCCTTCCCCTGAAGTGTGATGCCTGCGAGCAGATCTTCTGCACCGACCACATTGCTTATGCCCAGCACGATTGCACCTCTGCCTACAAGAAGGTAAGTGCAGAGAGCAGATCTCATCTACCCTCCTGCATGGAGCTGCTGAGCTCTTCTAGCCACCGATCATAATAATCTGTGGTGACTTTGATCACTTGAGTAGTCACCCTTGGGATGTGTACTGAATCTGAAGATGTACCTGAAAGCCAGGATCTGCATCTCAGTGCCACAAACATCCAACCCTGCCTCTCCCACTGGGTGAAGTGGTTTGGGCATCTCCCAGCCACACCATCTTCCCTTCCCAGAGCGTATGTCTGTGCCTCTGCACCTGCTGTGCAAGCTGGTTGGAGGGTCATGAGCAGGATCTCAAACTGCAGCTGAAGCTGTGGAAGCCATGGTAGGCAGGTCCTGAAAGGGAGAGAGATGACTGTGCAGCGCGCAAAGTTGCCCAGCTACCTGCTCCTAGCTCCCTGTTGTTGTCTCTGCAGGATGTGCAGGTCCCAGTGTGTCCCCTCTGCAACACCCCAGTCCCTGTGAGGCGGGGGGAGATGCCTGATGTTGTGGTGGGTGAGCACATTGACCGTGACTGCAAGTCTGACCCTGCACAACGCAAGCGCAAGGTAGGTACTGTGGGGCTCTGCCAGGTGAGCTCTGCCAGGTCTCTGACACAGCCTGGCAATGGAATGAAAACAACACAGATTCAGCCCTGCCTGCTGCTGTCTCTGGCACAGGTTGATCCAGGGAGGGTTGATGAGCTGGAGGCATCTGCAGGGCCTTGTGGAAGCTGTCAGGGGTGCAAGGTGGTGATGGAGTGGGGCTGGGCAGCCACCCGGGAGATAAGGATGGTAAACTGCATGCTGCTATTAGGAAAATGCAATTGGCAATTGGCTGCCCCATATTGCCAGGAGATGAAATTGCTGCAGGGAGCTGGCCCTGCAGGAATTCAGCCTGGCAGCAGCTGGAATGCCCTGGGCTATCACTGCACTGGTATGGAAGGCAGGAGTCCCTGGGCAAGGCACTCTTTCTCCTGCTGTGCATTCTGTGGTTGTGGAGACTCCTGTCTATGGAGACTGAGGCACCAGTGAATTACTAATGAACTATCTAAAGAAATTATTCAGAGACATCTAAAGAAAGTATCAGAGACAAATTTCAGAGCCTTGCAGAAGAACACTGGTGGGGAAGGCTGGTCAGTACCCAGGGCCTGGCATGGAGAGAAGGGACAGCCCCACAGCATGTGCTCCTTTTCAGCACTGCCGTGTCATCTTTCAGATCTTCACCAACAAGTGTTTGAAGCCTGGCTGCAGGCAGAAGGAGATGATGAAGGTGATCTGTGACCAGTGCCACAAGAACTACTGCCTCAAGCACCGGCACCCCCTGGACCATGACTGCAGTGGGGCAGGACATCCCCTTTCCAAAGCAGGGTGAGGGCCTGAGAACAGAGAGGCTGGGAGGGGTGGGGCTGTGTTTGCCAGATTGGTGACAGGGAAGAAGCCCATTGTCTGGGACTGCTGCATTCTGACACTCCCTGCCCTGTGTGACAGGGTGTCCTCCTGCAGCACCAAGCACACCAGTATACACAGTCTGTCCTGCAGCAAAAGCTGTCCGTACTGCCTGCTGACTGCTTTGTTCTTGCTTCTTTCCCCAGCCCCTTATTCTGTAGCCAGTGTTTTCTGCCTGTCCTGGTACAGGGTTTTAGGGAGAGAAACAGCACTTGAAACTCTTGGGAATAACAGCCGCAACATGGGAGGAAGAAGAGCCAGGGAGGTGTCTCGCTTATCCAGCTTGATACCCCAAGGTGTTCAATGCCTAGGAATTGTTCATGATGGTAAACAGTTTCTCACAGGTGTCCTGTCTGTCCTAGGCATGCTGCAGTTACCAGAGCCCAGGCATCCTCCTCCAAAATAGTTACTGCATCAAGCAGCGGAGCTGCCAGGCCAGCAGACAGCTCCTCTTCTCTGGCCTGTGCCAGGTAAGGTGATGGCCTGACTTGTAATTCTGAGGTGGGCTTCACCAGGCTTATCTTGGCTCTCTGTGGAATACCAGAGCAACAGCTCCCTTCTTGTTGTGCCTCAGCAGGACTGATAGTCATACTAGGGCTCCCTGCCTTGACAATAACGCAGCTTTTCTTCTGCTTGCAGGGGAGGCAGAGGAGCTGCGTCGCAGACTCAGAGCACCTCCCCTCCAGCTGTCATGCTGCAGAATGGGCTGGTGAGTGGCTTGGCCTGGCCATTTGGGGTGGTTTCTGTGCTCTCTAAGAACTGCAGGATGTGACTGAAACAAATACTTTCTACCCCACACTTTGTAGGTGACTGTGCTCTCAGCTGTGTGTTCCCTGGCAGACAGTGATCCTGAATGCTCTGTGGGAAATCAGAGCTTGCTCTGGTGCCTGCCAATGACAGCTCTCAGCTGCACTTGGTGCTTAGCTTTCCCCAAAGGGACAAAGTGCACCAGCCATTTTCCTTGGGTGTTGTCTTTCTGCAGTACAAGCAAAGCCTGGAGGAGACTGGAAGTTGCTTTCCACTGGTACTCATGGCATACTCTTGCATTAGGGATGTGTCCCCTTGGGCAGTGGGAGAGCACTACTGGTCTGTCCATAGCCCCAGTTTTTTACCTTTTTTGTCTGGTCTCCTGGAGAGAGAAGATTTGCCCACCCTTGGCCAGGAAAGACTGTACCTACTACATGTGCTTCAGGGCTGCCTCCTGCCCCCCACCCTGGCCAAGCTGGTGACAAGGTGTTTTGTTTCAGAGTGAGGAAGAGGCACTGCAGCGAGCTCTGGAGATGTCCCTGGCAGAGTCGGCACGCAGCTCAGCACAGCAACCCAGGTACAGCCCCAAAGCACATGGTGTGGTGTGTTGTGCTCTCCCCTGTGTGTAAAAGGTGCCTGGGGAAGCATCATGTGACTCTGAGATAACATTCCTCTCAGCACGTGTTTCCATATGATGCCGCTCTGGCTGACAGGGGAAAAGAGGAAGAGTCCAGAGCCAACAGGGAACTGTTCAGCAAGCAAGCCCTCAGCCCTAGGCGTGCTGGTAGGGGACAGTGACTGACACACAGAGTAGGGCAAACCATTGTCTGACCACTTGTCAGCTAATGAGTTTGGCTGGAGCATGGATAGGTGGAGTAGGGGTGTTCATGGAGGACACCCAGGAGCTCATGTCCCCAGGCACAGTGCCCAATGCTGCTAAAAGCACCATCTTACTGATTGGACTTAACATGGCTGTCCTTGGCCCAAATTCCTGGCTGCCAGCCCCAGCTGGATCCTCTGCTCCCTCCCCAGCCCCATGCCTGTTCAAAGTTATCCTCAGTTGCTCCCCGCCATAAGATATGCTGGGGGGTTGCAGTGAGATGCTGAAATCCAGAAGGGCTCTGAGCACTCAGCCCCTGAGCCTGAGGGAGGCTGAGGCACACAATGCACCACTGTCCCAGCAGCACACAGGAGGAGGAGGATCTGGCACTGGCCCAGGCACTGTCAGCGAGCGAAGCCGAGTACCAGCAGTCGCAGCGGCAGGTGAGTGAGACTGGCTATGGGCTCTGCGCTGCTGTGGGGTTGATCCCGGCCTAGCTGTTTAAAGGAGGGGGCTTCCCTGGGTTCTGCTTACTCTGGGCTCTGTCTAGCCTGGGTTTCCTCACCAGGAGGGCAGCCCAGCCTGGGGCAGTAGCAGCATCACTGCTGAGCACTCATGTCTAGGAACCTGAGCACTAGATGTGCCCTCTTGTAGGAGAGAGGAAGAAGCCTGCTTGCCCTTGCTCACTGTGCTGCTTTCCGTTCCAGGCACACGGTTCAAAGCCATCCAACTGCAGCATGTCGTAGGCAGGGGAGGTGGGCTGTGCCAGCAGACATAGGATCCTGCTTGATCTGAGGAGCGGCTGAGGAGTGATCTGAGGAGCTGCTCTGGCCTCCCACATGGATGCCCTGGGGTTCTGGCCTGGACACTGGTACCAAGAGCCCCTTGCCAAGGACAGCTCATTACCCTGGGAGCTGTAAGCAACCAAATATACACTGACACTTCAGCCCTAGTACCTATATAAAATTAGTGCAGCAAATTGCCGATGCTCCTGGGGAGGTGAAGAGTGTACAGGACGGGGATGGGTACACACTGACCAAAGCAAGCAGCAGCCCAGGGTCTGCACTTACCCGCAGTTGCCACAGCCAAGTCCCAACACTGCTTGGACTGTGGGGCGAGGGCAGAATTCCATGCTCTGGGGAGGGCTGTGTCAGCCCCTCAGCAAAGAGCAAATGTGGCTGGGATTGTCTCTTGCCTGGGCATGGCAGGGCTGAATGTGCAGCCTCCCAGCAGTGTGAAAGCAGCCCCTTCCTCACTCCCCACACCCTCGGTGCCTCCCTGCTGTTTGCATGTACAAGAGCACGTTGGGCCTTACCCTGCTTGGCTGAGGCACAAGACCTCTCTGAGATTGAATGGAGCTGCATTTCCTTTCTGGTTTAATAATAAGTAACCTTGGCAGTGACTTGAATGGCAGCGTTGCTCACATGGGATGGTTGCAGCTGCCTTCCTGCTGCCCTAAACTTAAACAGGGCCCTGATTAAATGCTGCTGGGGTAGGAATGCCTCTGTTCTTCCAGTTGTGTTGCTGGTGATCCCCTCCTGGATAGCAGTAGCACAGAACCCCTCCTTACAAACAAAGCCCTGAGCCTAGAGCCTGGTTGGGTGGAGGGGATTTGTCCTGCTGGGCTTTTGCAGGGGGTCTGCAGCCATGTAGAGCTGTGCTTTCCCACCTGCTGCTGCAGCTGTTCCTGCCTGCAGGGCTGTGCCTGGTTCTGCACAGGACTGGGCTGTCCTGCTCTGAGCAGCTGAGGGAGGAGGGTTCAGGCTGGGTCCAGGGAATGCTGAGACTTGTCAAAGTGCTGCTTGGGAGAAAATAAAAGCATAGCACAAAGTACAGAGGTACCTGAGGGAGCAGTCACTTGGTGTCCAGCCCAGAGTGGCACATCTCTGTGAATGGTGGTTGAAGTGGGGGGCACATAGGGGTGAAGGGACACCAGCTGCCCTGCTCTTCCATTGCTGTTGGGGTGCAGCCCCCTGCCAAGCTCAGCCCTTTGTGTGGGGATGGGGCAGGTGCTCACAGCCTGCTCAACCCCTTGCCCACCTAAGCCCAAGGAGCTCAACCTTGTGGCAGAGCTGCCGGTTGACCCAAGGGCACAGGCACTAACCCTGCCTGCCCCCACCATGAGGCATGTACCCTGCCCAGAGCACACAGGCATGGACCTGGGAAGAACCTGGTTTAAGAAACTACACAACAGCAAAATAAATATGTACAAATGTAGTGGAGTGTCCAATCAAGCCCCTGCAGCTCTAGGGCAGGCAGGGCTCTTGCCTGCAGCCAGCAAAAGACTCCCAGGCAGTGTGAGGGCCTGGACCCAAGTCAGCATCACAGCAGAACTCCTGGTCACGTTCATGATGCTTTCTTGCTGCTCTGGGGCTTCTCAGTGCGGTGCTCCTTGCTCTCACCCTCATCCCTAGTCTGCTGCTGCTGTAGCCACATGCCAGCATACACACCACCCTTCTGCAGCAGCTCCTCATGCCTGTGAGGAGAGCAGAGGGATGCAGGGTCCTGAGCTGGCCCCAGAGCCAGGGAGGGGATTCCCTCCCCCAGGCCTCCCCTTGTGCTCACCTCCCTCGCTCCACAATGTGTCCATCCTTAAGCACCAGGATCTGGTCTGCACCTACCACAGTGGAGAGCCTGCAGGGAAAAGCAGGTGTTACCCTGACTTGGGTGGCAGAGGGTTCCTGAGGGTTTGCACGGTGCCAGGAGATGCAACCCCAGGGGCTCTCACCTCCTGAGCAAGGGGCAGGTCTGTTTGCCCCTCTTGCAGGGTCTGGCCAGCACCTCTCAGATCAGTCCCTTCCCTTTGTCCCTACCTGTGTGCAACAATGATGGTGGTGCGGTGGGTGCAGACCTTGGCCAGAGAAGCCTGGATGTTCCTCTCAGTTTCTGTGTCAAGTGCAGATGTCGCCTGCAAGGTGAGACACAACACGAGGAAGGCACAGAGGTTGTGGGGGCTGCTGCAGAACTGGGTAAGGCTGGGCTGGGGCCGCTGCTGTTACCTCATCCAGCAGGATGATGTGGGGACCCTTCAGGATGGTGCGTGCGATGGCAACGCGCTGCTTCTCACCCCCGCTCAGCTTCAGCCCCCGCTCTCCCACCTGGGTGTTGTATCCTGCAGCCACAAGAGCAGAAACATGAAGTGCTGGTGCTCTCTGAAATGGAGATGAGGACCTGCTGCCCTGGGAGGTCCTGCTACATGAGGCTCCACCACATGGCGACTACACAGCCATGTGGTGGAGCCTCAGCTTATCCCTGCCCAGGGGCTGATCTAGCCCTGGAAAGATGGCAGGGAAAGGCAAAGCAAGACAAAATCATGCAGGTGTCCCTGTGGGAGATGTCTCCCAAGGATACCTGTGAGGGCAGCTAGAAGGTCTTAGGGGACTATGGGATGGCAGGAATTGCAGGGGTCTCACCATCAGGAAAAGAAAGGATACGGTCGTGGATGTCAGCAGCCCGAGCTGCCTCCTGTACCTCCTGGTCAGTGGCCAGGGTCCGTCCATAGCGGATATTGTTGGCGATGGTGTCGTTGAAGAGCACCGTGTCCTGGGGCACCACCCCAATGTGAGCACGCAGCGAAGCCTGCTTCACCTGGGAGGCAGGGGAGAGGGCTCAGGCAGACCCACACCAAATGCAAAGCTATGTGCTGTAGGGTAGCCCTGCACCGCAGGCTCAGCTGCATCTCCAGTCTGCAGTGGGGGGCCCTGACAGTGCCCTAGACCTTCCCAGGGAGCCGAGGTCAGTACCCAGCATTTCAGCCTGGGGTCCTGGAGTCACGACATTCTGCCACTTCTGGCACTACCGTCAGCCTGCAAAGAGGCTGTGGGGACTGCATGCTCACCCCTGCCCTGGGGAGGTGCTGATGCCTGCACTGAGCAGTGCTGCGAGGCCCAAATGAGCTGGTGTGTCCTCCCTGGTCCTTGAAAGCCCTTCCGCCTCACCTGGGAGATGTCCTGCCCGTCAATGCGGATGCAGCCACCCTGTACATCGTAGAAGCGGAAGAGCAGACGGATGATGGTGCTCTTTCCAGAGCCTGAAGGTCCCACCTACATACAAAGGAAAAGGGACTTAGAGATGGCCAGTTCCCAGCTGCTGGAGGCCAGGGGCTGGACAGGAAAGGGCTGGTCCTGCTGGGGGCTGTCTCTCCCACCTTCGTATTTTCCAGTTTCTCTATCCCCATCCTTCCCTCCCACAGTGAACTCACAGTCCTGCTCTCACCAGAGCCAGGGTCTGCCCAGGCATCACAGAGAAAGAGACATCCTGCAGGATTTCCTTCCTGGAAGAGGGACATGGAGAGGGGCTCAGGGCCACTCCATGGTCCCACATCCCTGTAGCAGGTCCCCCCTGTGCCCAGTACCCCATACCCATCTATGTAGCTGAAGTGCACGTTCTCAAACTCAATCTGCCCAGCCTCCAAGCGCAGGTCGCTGGCATTCACCACATCCTTCACCTGTTGAAGTAGAGGCTCAGGCTCAGAGCCAGCCAATCCCCAGGGCAGGACCACAGGCCCAGCGAGGGAGCAAGGTCTCAGAAAGGTGGCACCCACCTCCGGCTCCTTGTGGAAGAGCTCAAACATATTTTCCATGTCCACAAAGGAATTCTGGATCATCCTGAAGAGGGCAATGACCAGAGAAAAGGGTTTGGGGGAGCGCATACCAACCTAGTCACCCATGGAGAGGGGGACACCAGGCACTTCCACACCTCCCAGCATTACCTATAGTAAGTCCCGAACCAGTTGAGTGGTGTGTAGAGTTGGATTATGTAGGTGCCAAAGAGGACAAAATCCCCCACCTGGAAGGGACAGGGTATAGGGGTCTGTAACCACCAGCCCCAGGGCCCCACCTCGGCAGGGGTCTGCACAGACTGGCACTAGCCTTACCTGCAGCTTGTTTTCAGTGACAAAGTAGGCACAGAGCAGGGACCCTGCCAGCAGCCCTAGGCCAATGACCAGGTTCTGAGTCTGGTTGAGGAGGCCCAGCGAGGCACTGACCTTCCACTCTGAGACCTGGAAGAGACTAAGTCCTGTGGGATGCTGCTCCCTCAAACCAGACCCATCCACATCGTGGTGGATCCCCACAGGTGCCTGTGAGGTTTGGCTTCTTCCCCCTTGGTGCCCCTAAAGGTACTGAGCACCCCTTACCTGGTACTTGACAATAGCATTGTTAAAGCGGTTCACCTCGTAGCTCTCTGCATTGTAGTACTTCACCTACAGGAGCAGAGCTGGTATCAGCACCCAAGCAGTCCTCAGTGATCCCCCCCAACTCCTACAGTACCGTCTCGAAATTGAGGAGCGAGTCCACAGCCCGGGACTTGGCCTCATTGTCCCGCATGTTCATGTCCCGACGGTACTTGGTTCTCCACTCAGTGATGAAGATGGTCAGAGCTGTGGACAGGAGGAAGCTGCATTGCAAGGCTCCTGCCACCCCACACCCTGGCAGCCCTGCACTCTGAGCCCCCCACTCACTCAGGTACAGGCTCATACACACGAAGATGATGAGGCCAAACCAAGCGCTGAAGACCGAGCTGAAGTAAACTATGCTGATGACAATATCCGCAATGGTGGGGACAATGCTGAAGATGATGTAGCTGGGGGGTGGGAGGGGAAATGGGGCATCAGCCCAGCTCGGTGGGGCTGCCCAGCCAACCCCCCCACCCACCACAGGCACACTCTGACCTGAGCAGGTTGTTGATGCTGCTGGTGCCCCGGTCCACGCTACGCAAGACCTCACCAGTGCGACGCCCCAGGTGCCAACGCAGGGACAGCCCGTGCAGGTGGGCAAAGAGCTGCACCTGCACCTGCCTGTTGGTGAACTGCTGCACCCACACCCACAGGAAGGTGCGCAGGTTGCTCACAAAGCCAGTGGAGCCTGCAGGGCAACATTGAGAGGTCAACCAAGATCAGCCCCACTGGGGCATGGCAGAAGACTTCCCAAAGTCCAGCTGGGAAAGGGGGATTTGGGATGAAGCCCATTCACTCTCCCTAACCTGGGACCAGCCCAGGTTGCTGATTCCAAGAGAGCAGCAGTGATGGGGCATATGGGCTTCCCTGGCCACCCCAGAACTGGTATGATGTGCCCAATATCATCTCTCGTCAGTGCCCCATCCTTCCCAATGGTCCTTACCAGCACCTCCACCTTGCAGAAACTTCAGTGCCACATAGCTGCAGACAGTCCAGGCCAGGGTGTGCCAGGGAGAACCCATTGTCAGCTCATTCACTGTGGGAAGTGTGCCAAGGGTCAGGATGGAGGGACAGGGAGTATCCCAGGGTGCCAGTGGTAACCAGACCCAGCAGCCAGTGCTGGACCGTGACCCCCTGGACTCTGCTCCCGCCAACCCCCTGCAGCCCTCCAGGTCATCTCAACACCCCCCTGCACTTGGTGAGGCTGTGGTGAGCCTCACATATCAAGCTCCAGGTGCCTCACCAATGTTCTTGTAGTAGATGGGGACAAAGACATTGATGGCCCGCTCCAGCCCCATGAGTGCCATGCAGAACAGCACCAGCCCCTGCAGCAGGTGGTTCCCCCTCGGCCATATGTACGGCACCAGCAGCCGCAGCTTCCTCCGGAAATCCTTCCAGGTGGAGGTGGTCCTGCTGGCATCAGTCAGGAGTGGCTGGGGGAGAGCAGACCAAGGAGTCATTGCCCTGGCACCCCAATCCAGCTGGCAATGGTCCTGGGCAACACCCGAGGAAAACCAGTCCCACTCCAGAGTACCCACTCCATCCTCCAAACAGGGCTGCATCCTAGTGACAGCAAGCAGGGAGCTTGGGCAGCCCTAAACCTTGTCCTCCCACATCTTATGAAGATGCTGATCCCAGCACAGCTGTATTTCCATTTTATCCCCAGCTCCTTCCTGGCCATATCCTAAAATTGCTTCAGTCCCAGGACTCACCTGGCTGTTTTCCACATCCCGCTCCTCCTCGTTGATTAGCAGCATATAGGGCTTGTGGGGTAGCCCCGGGGCCTTCATGCCCAGGATGAAGAGCATGAATGTGCAGATGTAACGCAGCAGCCAGAAGCCAAACTGCACCTGAATGGAGAATGAGAGTTCAGCATCTCAGCTGGCCCTCAGCACAACCCTGAGCACGGGATGGGTATGATCTGAGAGAGACAATGAGCAGAGCATGGGGATGGGGTGCAGTGTGCCAGTGTGCAGTGCCCCATGCAGCTCAGTAGGAGTCCCTGGTTGAGCACAGCACTTCAGGCAGCACCCAGACTTCTTCCTTCCTCCTGGCATCATCTGGCTCCACGCCCTCTGGCTCAAAATGCACCTACCCTAAGGGGTACATGGGGGCAAAGGGCTGTGGGAAGCAGGGAAACGCCCCAACTTCTGCACCTGGGTCTGGGCTGGCTAGAAGCTGGACAGGAGCTGGGTGGGGCATGGAGAGATGTGTGATAACTGAGCTTGGGACTGAAATATCTGGCAGATGTGGGTGCAACCCAGAACTGTAAACACACTGGGCATGGCAGGTCATGACATGCATACTCCAGCTCCACACCATAATGCTGCAGTCCCTCCCATCCCCAAAAGTACCTCGCCCCCTCTCCCTGGCCACAGATCCCCAGCCCACCTTCTGGTTGGTGTTCTCCAGTGCCCACCACCACAGAGGGCTCCTCCAGCACACCAGGGTCAGGTTCTCAGCAGCAAAGGCCAGTGCCCAAAAGAGGAGGAGGACAGTGCCATGGCCCCGTGTTCGGTCATGGGCCAGCACTCGGGTATGCTCCAGCTGCAGGAGGGCAATGGCACAGCCCCAGCTGAGGGCCCAGAGGCAGGCATGCAGCAACATATACCCATAGAGCTGTCTCAGCCCCACTCCTTGCCACAGCAGCCCGCCAAAGGGCTGCAGGGCCAGGAACAGGGACAGCAGGACCTGGCCACGGTAGAGGCGAGAACGGGGAATGTACTTGGGCTCCATGGCACGGCTGAAGCGGGCATAGCAGGCATACTGCAGGGCACCCAGCAACAGGCAGACGCTCAGCAGCACAGACGGCACCAATGTGAAGAAGAAGCAGGGCTGGAAGCCTTGCTGGACCCAGGCCTGGGTGATGGAGTTGTTGCCTTCACAGTAACCCCCCAGCACGGCCATCCTGGCAGGTCACCAGCTGTGGAGAGAAGAGAGCCCGAGGCAAGGTTTCAGGATGGGCTGTGGTACCACCTGCACAGAGGGACTCACAGTGGGATGGCATGGCCAAGCAGCAAGGGCCCTCATAGGGCAGGGGCAAGTACCGCTGGACATGGACACACACGACACGCTGCATGCAGCACACACAAAGCGGTGCATGCAAGCACGGCCAGCTTTGCATGGGGATGGCCATGAGCACCACAGCTGCTGTGCGCCCTGGACGGGGGCACAACGTTAGACTGGGCCCTCCAGAGCCACCCGGGCGCCTGAGGATGCCTTCGGACACGAGAACAGCGGGAGCCGCAGGGACAGGAAGGCAGAATGAAGCTGCGAACGGTCTGAAGTGGGAGGGAGCAACGGCGGCGATGCAGCGGCAGGGGCGCGGGTGGGAGAGCGGGCGGGGATGCGGAGGATGCTCGGGGAACCGCGGGGCCGTCCAGGGGAAAGGCAAGGGCAAAGACAGGGACGCATCAAGGAAAAACTCGCGGAGGGTGAGGCAGAGGCCGCGCCGGATGAATGCCCGGGCTGTGCCAGCGCCACTCAGGCCCGGCACAGGAGGTCGCGGCCCAGCCGCCGCCGTGTCTCACCGGCCGCCGTGTCGGCCCCGCCGCGCCCGCTCACCTGCCCGCCGGCCGCGGCGGCTGCCGCCATCTTAGAGCCCCGCTGTGGGCGGGCGCCGGGGGCTCTGCTGCGCTGGGCCGGACGGGAAGGACGTGGCCGGGCCGGGCTGGAGTGAGCCTCCGGGGCCAGGAGCCCCAGCACGCACCTGGAATCACGGAATCGGTTTAAGAAAGTACCTCTGAGATCATCAAGTCCAACCTATGACTGATCACCACTGCCTCAGCTAGATTGTGCTACTGAGTGCCACATCTAATCTTTCCTTAAACATCTCCAGGGACGGTGACTCCACCACCTTCCCGGGGACCTCATTCCAATGTCTAATCACCCTTTTTGTGAGGATATTATTTCTTCCTCAGGCACAGCTTGACACTGTTCTCTGGTCCCGTCACTGGTTGCCTGGGAGAAGAGAACGACCCCCACCACAGCTTCCTTTTGGGGAGTTGTAGAGAGCAATAAGGTCTCCCCTGAGCCTCCTTTCCTCCAGGCTAAACAACCCCAGTTCCCTCAGCCACTTCTTGTAAGAGTTGTGCTCCAGACTCCTCCCCATCTCACTTGCCCTTCTCTGGACATGCTCCATCACCTCAATGTCCTTCCTGAAGTGACCGTCCCAGAACTGGATGCAGTAGCAACGGTGTAACACTGAAATGGGAGCCCCAGCCTGGGCGTGAATCAAGACAGGGCTTTGTGCCGGGGAAAGGAGCTCGATGGCGAGCGATGGGTACCCACACCGGGAGCCAGGACTTGGGGAAGGAGCTCCATGGTGAGCCAGGGGTACCCACACCGGGAGCCAGGACTTGGGGAAGGAGCTCCATGGCGAGCAAGGGGTACCCACACCGGGAGCCAGGACTTGGGGAAGGACGTGCATGGCGAGCAAGGGGTACCTACACCGGGAGCCAGGACTTGGGGAAGGAGCTCGATGGTGAGCCAGGGGTACCCACACCGGGAGCCAGGACTTGGGGAGGGGTCCTGGGTGGGCCAGCAAGAGACCCTGGTGGGCAATGGGTAGGGGGGACTGGGAGAGACCTCTCATGCCTCTGGGCTGTCTCTTGGATCATATTTGCTCACAACCCAAATTTGCTTGCTCTTATTTCTTTTTTTAAACTAGATTCCTATGTTTTTTTTATTTTTAAGCACAGATCCTATGTCTGTGTATGTCTATCACAGAATCACAGAATTAATTAGGTTGGAAGAGATCTCTGAGATCACTGAGTCCAACCTGTGACCGAAACCTACCATGCCCACTAGACCATGGCACTAAGTGCCAAGTCTTTCCTTGAAAACCTTCAGGGACTGAGACCCCACCACCTCCCTGGGCAGACCATTCCAATGTCTAATCACCCTTTCTGTGAAGAAATTCTTCCAGAATACATGTCACTTATAAAGAAAACACTTGTGCATTTAATTTACAGCTAATTCACACCGTATGTATTACTCCCTTGCAACTTGCAAATCACCTTGGTGCCTGAGAGCCCCTCTGCCGTGCAGGCTCCTGGAGTGGGCCCACTGCTGTGACAGTGCTTTGGATTGAGTTTGGCTGTAAAGGAACACAAAATGTTTATGACATCCACATGTGCAAGCAACTGTTGCCATGTTGCTATTTTTATAACCATTTTACTGCATAGCACAAGCTGAAGAATAGAAAAAGCCATTTCCAGTGTGTGTGTGTGCACGCACTCATGTACAAGTAGGACAAAAGAAAATGTTTGATCAAGCTACAACAAAAGTATGTCTGAAAACGTGGAGCTTTATTTAGAATTTAATTTACGTCGAGTACTCAAGTTAGCAGAAATAGTCATTGTAAATTATGTGTAACTGATATACAAAGAACAAGAGTTGTGTGTGCAAATGTATGAATAAGCTGTCCCTCATGGAATTAATTATGTGCGTGCCTCTGCTTGTTCAGACCACTGGAGCTAGATGTAGTGTGTATGATGGAGGAATGGAACTACAGTACAAGTATTATATTGCAAATATCTAATTTTCATGGAAAAAATTCTGTGTGTGGCTTCCATTTCAGCTAGGTAGCTTTAAACAAATAGAAACCTCAAATAAGAAAACTAGACATGTTAAAGGTATAAAATTGACAAGAGGAATTGCTTTAATCCCTTATTTTAGCTTCTAAAAATATCTCTAGGGTATTTAAAATCATGAAAAGAGGGACTGTAATGGAGAAGAACAAACTGGTACTAGAGTTCTGTATTTTTTTCATTCTACATTCAAGTTCAGTGTTTTCAGTCAAGAAGATAGAGCTACCAGTTTAGAATTGTGAGAGGCAAAATAGCTGTTAAAGTAACATTTAATAATGAAAGTGACTTATCAATTAGTCCAATTAATATGCTAGGACAAGAAAATTCAGTAATTAAATATGGGAAAAGAGAGAGAGAGGGAACCTCTGGAAGGTATTCTGTTGTATTCCCTCACAGAGGTGTGGTGTACGTGAGGTGACGAGTTTTTTGATATGCTTTGGGGTTTTGAGGTTCTTGTCTCTATTAGCAACTGCTAGCTACAAACTTAATCTGGATGATTAAATAGAGACTGCCTGAAATTCAGTTAAGTTAATATCTACTTGTTCCTGCATTTGCAAATTGACTCTTAAAATTCCCAATGATTTTAATGGAATTTGGGCAGAAAATGAATATTTATTTCATTCAGACTTACCTGTGACCGTATTTGACAGTGGCTTGGTATTGTTTTCTTTTTTCCAAAATATGTAGCCTATCACCTATTTATTACTATTCCTGAATTGAATTGCTGTCCATAAGCGAACAATCATTTTTCCTTTGGGTTACTCAGAATTTTTCAAAAAAACTTTTAATATTTATGTAGCAAAAATATTTTAATGTGTTTATGCATGGATAAGCAGTTGCAACAAGACAGCATGACTTTATAGTATGTGGTAACAGAACATAGAAATAGGGGAAAGCACAGACAGATCTGCTTTTAGTGACGAAGATGATAGGACAGAACAGGAGGTTACTGATTTTGTAAATGATCAGGCTACAGGTGCCTTGGGAAGTGACACCTTTTGTTCTCTACTTCAGAGGCCTCCTGGTATGTCCATGCTTTGGCCAAACACCACGGATATAGGAGATTGTCATTGTATTGCTTTAAAAACTACATCATAGAAACACTGATTTGCTAGGGACAATAAAATTCAGATTAAACCTGATTTAAAATGTAACATGTCTCTGTTGGATGCTGTCTTGTTCTGCCCACATGCTTCACCATCTCTGGGGAAAACTCTTCTGTGGAAGAGTTTTATCACTGTCCAGCAACTGACACTTGGACAATAATGATTTGATGTGCTAAATCATTCTGCCATTTTTTTACTTCTCAATGTTTTTGACAGTACTTTACTGAAAAACCAACAGCGCAGTAGCTCTTTGTAATTTAACCTGTTGTTCAATGGCTGTGAACGATGAAATATACTAAAACCAATGCCTAATATGTGATATTTTCAATCGCCAAAGTTTATAATTTTCAGAATTCAGTTATTCTTTGCCAGTGATATTAGAAAAGGTCGTGTGCTGTATGGCTTTTCCACAAGGGTATTTTTAAAAACTGCATCTACATTTTATACACTCACTTAATTTACATTGGAAGGAATTTCTGGAGGTCATCTAGTCCAACCTCCCAAAGAAAGTAGATTAAACTAGAGAATTACTTTCCATCTCACATGTTTGTGCAGTTCTGCTACTTATAGAACATCCGTCGAAGAATAAAAGCACTCTCTGGGACGAATTTAAAATTGGCTGTGTTATACTAATGATACATAGAAATTAGTACAATTTGGTTTTGAGGTTGTTAAATACATTTCACCTGGAAAGTGAAATGCAAAATATTGCAGATAAATGCTGTTTTCCTTTTTTTTTCTTCTTGTAACCGGAAATATGTTATCAGTGTTTTTCAGGTGAAAGCCAGAAGCCTGAGGAAAGATCAGTAGGTTATCCCACCTGCATTCCAGCTATTGCTCCAGAAGAGTGCAGTTCCCTCATAGGTCCAGTAGCTGCAAGCCCTGTGCAGATGTTTCAAATACTCAGCACTGTCTAAAGCATTCAGGAATTTGAATCACTTCTCTCACTCATGCTATTAATCTTGCTGATGGCACTGATAGCATCCCAGTGACCCTTTACCAGGAGCAGAATTTTGGGAGGTGTTTTTTTTTTCCCCCCTCAATAAATAATACAAGTTGATCCTATATCTAAATAGTTCAGACTATTTTCAGTTTGAAGGTAATGATTAACTGCAATGGTTAGGCTGCTGCCTGGAAACATTATTTAATTTTTCTAGTATTTTGTGTGATATAAATTCATATATGATACCAATGGTGGGTGTACAGAAAGAAGATAAAACAGTCCAGATGCAACCTATGGCAAAATTGTCCCAGTAGACTCCGTCATATGGATGAACCACCTTGTTTGAATCCAGCTTCACTCTGACTTGACAACTGAATACTACTATAAAGACCACCACCAATAATGTGACAAGCCTTCTGGAGAGGAAGTCCAACAGCTTTATAAATACTCTGTCTTATTTTTCTATCAGCACAATCTGGACATATCTTTCATTTCAGTATAGCCAGCTCTTGCCTTTGTTCCCTGGCCATTCTGAATGCTGGAGTGTTCCTGCAGTTTGGCTTCTAAGACTGATCAACAGTTAGAGAAGAAATTATTGTCTGCTGCAGCTATTTTATGGGCATGTAAACAACCTTCTGCAAACAACATCCTTATGGCAAATGATCCTGTTACTCTAGTCTCAGAAATTTACATCCTAATCTTTCAAAATGTTGTGTGTGCACTTCCACAATGGTTATGGTTTATAGCTATTTTAATATATCTATATAAATATATAGATATCTATATATAAATATAAATATATATACTAATATTGACTGTATTTTTTGTATTTATGCATGTTTAAAACTTGTAATATTGGTTCCTAACAAAGTTGACTACCTTAACCTCTAAGTAACAACTGTTTTCTAGAGAATATCTGCAGAGCTCTCTACAAGTTGAAGTCAATACTGTTCTTACTGATGATTGATCCAGTGCCTCTGTTAATTCAGAGAATTCTCTGTCAGTGAACTGTTTTGTAACCTCCAGATACTGAAAAAAAGCACTTAACTTTTCATTTTCAAATAATATTTAATAGTGATATCTGCCAATGTAATTACCAGATGTAAACTTCCAGTATTCTGTCTTTTTAATATGTTGGCAATGAGACTGTGCTTATATGGTGCAAGACTGAAGCACACAGAGATGCACAAAAGCAGTTCTGAATCAATTTCCTTGGGTGTTGGAGGGTCTATATCCATTGCTGACCCCTAAACACTCTCTGTGGAGCCAGCTGGGTTTAGAGAAAGTGCTCAGAAAGCATAAGCATTCCCAGTAACAAGTGTAATAACTTAATTGGTCAGCTAATGCCATGAAGATAATACATGTCCTGTGCTGAATTCATACTGTAATATTAAATAGATACAAATGATTATATGCAATACAAGATACAACTACAGTCTGAAGAAGAGTTTGAATTTATACATGTAAGAACTGGCATGTACATTCATTCAAGGGAAAAGTAGTCCAATCTTAATATCAGGACTCTTAAAATTATTGTTTGAATTATAAAATAAATCTTTATTTATATAACACTGATCATGCATCCTAATCTAAATGGGATACATTATGTCTCTTGGCTACCTGGCATTGAAATTTGTTCTTCATGTGTTCTGCCTTGGGAGAAACTCCAACTTATCTGTCTCACTGATTTGAGACTGTTATCCTGTGGCTCTTGTTTAGTCTATCAAAGCTCTACTGACCTGAACTGTGTGAATGATTTACTTACACACTATGTTACTACTACTACTGTCCTTATTCTACAATTCTTGCCATATACTCAGTACTGTACCTAGGCTAAAGCTTCGGAAAAGTAGCTAAAGCTAGTAAAAGAGTTAAGGTCAAATGCCTTCTGGACACCATAGCAGTGCATCGAAGGCAGGTAATGGATTAATTCTCCGTTGTCTCTTAAATTTTTGTACATCGAAAAAGCCACCATTGCAGCACTGTCCTGCGCCAAAAATAGGATCTAGGCTTGGAACAGATCTTCAGGATCAAGTCCACTGTTTTCCTCTTAGGTTCATGTAATAACATTCATGAATTTTTCATATTTTTGTCAATTAGCAGCGGTATGAAAATACTATAAATATGTTTCTGATTTTGTTTCTTTCTTTCTTGCATTCGTGTTGGAAAAGAAGGGAGCAGGTAACATTGAATGGTGAAAAGCTGGAGGAGATGCTTGAAGAGCAGCTTCATGAACTTCAGGATTTTCACAGACTACATAATTGTTACTGATTATGGAGGTTTTTCTACAGGTGGTAGTCATGATGATTTCCCTGTCACAGAGGAACAGTTTAATAAATTCAGATTAAAATTTTCTTTTGCCCATATTCTCATTTTTCACAGTGATTTTGTGCAATGATATGTAGGGGTATGGTATGTATATTGATATGTATTGGCATTATTTAGGCCCATGACTAACAAAGATATGTGTTCAAGTGCAGCGGGGGGAAAAATACTGAGAGTAATTCTGTTACTTGAGCAAGTAATAGTCTGTGTAGCAGAACACAATTTAAATCCAATATGAACCCTTTGGAAATGGGTAAAACATAGAGGAATTGCTTAAAAAATATCAATTATAAAGAACATTTAGACAATTGGAATTCTAAGTACACTGGTACTTTTGAGAATTTTACTTTTTGTCTGTCAGCATGAATTTGTGATTTCTTTTTAAAAAGACCAGCACAAATTATAAAATCATATATCAATAGATCCCATTTCCACTTCTACAGAAAAATCTATGGTTTTTTTTTTTAATGTGCTAGATGTGTTCTGTAAGTATGCCAGCAGATCTTAAAAGGAATTGTCATCCTAGATATTTGATCTACCTTCAAATAGTTTGGTGTATGAACATGGCTTTAATCCATACTACACCTCCCCTCCTAAGTGTATCCGATAATTGCTCCAACCCCACAGTAGGCTATGGGGGTTGAGTTATAGGGGTTTGTTTTATTGGAAAAAAGTAGTACTTCATGATTGCACAATCTCTAAGCACCAGCGAAGTATTTTTAATGCATTTACTGTATTTATATTTCCCCTGGCTCCCACTAGTTTGCTTCCTTCTTAGGTGAATGTTTACAGTAGCTGCAGGTGTCAGAGCTACCTGATTGTTTGCCTTGAGGGAACAGAAGATTTGCTGTTAGTTAAAGATTATTAATACAAGGGAGGTCCTTGTCTTGTGGGGATTGAGGATTAGAAATATTTTTCCATTAAAAGTATATGTATCATGCAATAAAAAGAATTCTAGTCTCACACACACACACACACACACAGCACTGGCTTTTTTTTATTTTAGCTTATTCAAGGTGATACAATTTTTACCTAAAAAATGCTACCTAAATATATTGTTTTGTGAAAACTGAACGTTTTTAGGAAGTCCTAGGTCCTAGGGATCCAGGAAACATGTAACTTCAAAATGGAAAGGAGAATTGTAATAGCAGAACTTTCAGATTTCAAAAACACTCCTTTGAAAAAAAAACACTTCACATGTTTAAAATTCTTTGTTCAACAAGGGCAGGAATAAAATACAGCCTAGTCTGTACTCTGATAGTTTTCTACAAGATTTCCTGTCTGTCAGTGCGTTACTGGGAATTTGCTTGAGTTGCATATATATCTGCAAGCTTTTTACACAATATCACCTTAACTCTCAGAACTGGCTAAACCATACAGTATGAGAACATTATTAACAGTCAGTAATACTTATGCTTTTTAGTGCTGATGTTAGGTCACTAGTAAGCAGTGCTGAATATTTAACTCCAGAGTAGATGAGATTGTAGTTAAAGACTGAGTTTTTTCCAAAATAATTACCAGCAAAAAAATCACCACAAATAAGAACAAGCTGAACTGCCATTCATTGCAACTGACTTTCTGGTTTGAGGTTTTTGTTGGGGTTTTTAGTTTTTTTTCCCCCTCTCTATTGCTGTGCTAACCACATATATAAACAACTCTGGCATACAATGTGTGTGCTAAAATTAAACAGTACATTCTGAACAATTTTCTGGGATGTTTTCCCATATTTCTTAAAAGAACCAAAGGAATCCCAATTAATGTTTTGGAAACAGTGTCAACAAAGGTAGAAAGCAGTTCTTCAGAACTCTCACAGAATTTCAAAAGTGATTCAAATTAATATATGGAACTGGCACCTGAGAATTTCCATGGTAAATTAAATGGATGTTCTGTAACCTCAAAGCATCCTCATCCCCCTCATCAAGGCAGTCTGGCCTCATGGCCCTTGCAGAACAGCCAACATGGACAAGTGCCTTTGAAGCCTTCAGCTGCTGATAGCACCACAGTGTGACACCTCTATCTTAATGCTCAAATGGCCTTCAGAACTTCACTGTTGGGCTTTAAAGTTCTTACTTGTGCAGCTTCTCATCATACCCTGACTCTCAGCAATGCATTTTCTTCAGCAATCCATTATCACTTAAGTTGTATAGTCCGTGTCATTTTGTATCACAAGGATATTGGAGAAACAGTAGACAAGAAGAAAGAAAAAAATAAGGTAATAGAGATGAAGTATAAGATAAAACCTACCAGAAATAAGTGACTCTGCCTTAATAATCCCATTATGAAACATAATTGTGTGACAATTTTATTCAATATTCACAAGAAGAAGACTTTTATAGAAGGGAAACATAAGAGTTGTAAAACTTGGTATTGCTGTGCCTGACTCATGAAAACCCTCTCACTTACAGAAATTCATAATTTTGAGTGAACTTGCCATGCTGGAAAAATTAGCTCTCCAGAAGGGAATTAATTGAAATCAGTATGCAGTGCAGATTGTATACTGAGCTAGCCAACAGAAAATGCAATTTGCAGCTCTGACATCTGCTAGGTGCCCAAAGCACCCCAGCACCCTCTTCCTCTGCCTGTACAGAATGAGAACATTCAGAGGTAATTTTTGGGCAGTGGCACCAGTTCCCAATGGGATTCCCCTTATCTCAGAGGCTGTCCAGCATCAGCACATGTCAGTTCCATCAGTTCTTCTGTATGTACTTTCCTCTGAGAAGGTAATTTATGCCCCAAGTCCAATGAGTATAGAGGACCCCAAATTGCTCCTCTCTCAGATTTGTGGCAGGAATTTCAGTTCAAGGCTTCCATGAGCAAAATGTAACTGCTTGTTCACTGGATATACTGCAGTGGTGAACCTATTCCACTTAGGGCTTTGGTTTGGTTTTGGGTCTCAGATTTGTTCTAGGATATCTAGATAACTTAGAGCTTTTCTTGGGAGCCAGCAACCAAAATTAGTCTCATTGGTTTCTGTGAATAGGTATTTCCATCAGTAAATCCTAAAGCTTAATAAAGAATTTATTTTTATCAGTGTGAAGTTCAAAGCACAAAATAGTAATGACAGAAACAAAATTAAGATCTATTGACTCTCATCTTGATGCCCAAATGGTAGAGTTCTCTGCAATTAGAAGGGAGAAAAAAAGAAGTGGATTGAAAGATATTTTAATCAAATAGTTTTAAAAACGTTTAAAATACTTGAAAGCATAAAGTGAAGTTTGAGCCTGAGTATAAGTGATTCAGCATTTTTGCTTGACTGGGACATTCACAGGTTATAGTGATGGTTCCCATGTTCCCTCAGAAATATTTAAATAGCTTTTTATTCCAAATTTTGACTGTGAAGCAGGACATTTTTCAGAGAGAGAACATACTCTTCCCTCAGCTTGTGCTATGGCAAAGTGAATGTGAGCACTCTTCTTGAAAGATGTCTCTGTATTTAGCACTAACTTTTGAGACAGAATTTTTAAATGGGAACATTGCTTTTTTCTCTCAGTTTCCCAAACTAAGAACTTCATTTATATCTCATTTTGTAAGGGCATACAGCTTACTATAAGAACATTTAAGAAAAACTGGAAATTTAATTGAATCCAAGTCCATACTGTGAGAATGTATTTTCATATTTATATGACAAAGGCACAATTTATACAAATAAGCAATTGTAATTAAAAAATGCTGTCAGAATCCTAACTATTTGGACTGGTTTTGATTTCAGACATAAAAGATCCTTAATTTTATAGAAAAGATGATGGGACCATGTATTATTCAAAGTTCTTAATTGTCAGTATAAATATTGTGATCTTGTCCAACAGTGAGGGGATTGTATTCATTTTGGCAATATTCAAAATGCAATCAACCATAGATTATGAATGCCTTTAGACACCGTGCAATGGTGCATAAAACCAATCAATTATCTTTTTTGACTAGGCTTATCTGGCACTGAGACTGGAAACCTGTCTTATTGTGAATTGTATGCACCTCAAAAATACATAGAAGTTATTTTCTTGTTTCTGTTTGCTTAATTAGTATACATGACATTCCTACTTGATCTGGGCATGGGAATCTTTACCATCCAATTTTCACATGTGTCCTACTTCTATGAAACTTATCCAGGAATTAAAGAAACCCAGTTTATTACTCCTTAGAACCTTGTATGTATCTTCTTGTCTCAGTCTCATGAAATACCTCACCATATTATTAATCTATGTATGCAGCATGGAACTAACAATTGTGTAGCATACCATGAGATTCTTGCAGCATTTTGAACCCCACAGGAAAATAAACAACTGAATGTGTTCGCATTACAGTTTCCTGAATAATTACTTAAATTATTCCACCAATATAGGTCAGTTTGGATCTTTGCCACCACTGCTATTTGTAATTCAGATTAGAAATAGGCAATTGTGCCAAACTGTGCATCCTGTCAATGTGCTCATATGAAACTCAGCAGCACCATCAGGGCATTTCCTTGAATGCTATAAAGTGGCCTCCCACAGAGGAATAAAGGAGCCAGAGAAAGATAGTGTATTCTCCAAGCTTCCCACACACCGCTCTGCTTTATCCAAAACACAGCCTCCCTCTCTTCTTGGTTAAATAAGCCATTTGTTCAAGACTTGATTCCAATCAATATTCCAGTTCCCCGTTATATTAAAAATGGCACTTGGCATTTTATCTCAACTGTAAGGCGTGGAAGTTTTCTCCACATTCCTTACTATGTGTTGCATTTAAAGGATTTTCTCTTCAATCATACTCTTACTGCCGTGACAGTTTAGTTATTGTTATTCATGAGGACTTCTTGATGCTTATCTGCAAGTTGTTCAAAGAAGATCACACAGCGATGACCCTGAAATGAGAATGAATGAGGCTTTTGTGTTCTATAAATGTCTAAGAGTCAGCACAATGCTTGTATTTTTCTCCTGGGAGGAAGAAAAAGATAGCTACCTGTGGCCATAAGCTTCTGTGCTTGTACATAATACCTGTTACTGATGCAAAATTAACTCTGTAGCAGATGAGGTGGAAAAAAAACACCCCTCAAATGAAGGTGAAAAATATTCCGTCGAAGTTGCTAGAGCAGAAGAAATACTGAGTGTCAGAGAAGGCAACCAGTATACATGATTCAGAATCTTTGAGCAACACTTTAAAGACATTCCAGGAGAGCCTAACATAATTAAAAGAGCTGTAGATATAGATAAATGCACTAAAGGAATAAGCAAATAGCACACTGGAGGAAAGTGTAAGTATTACTGAAGCACAGATGAATATATTAGTCTGCCATAGCAAAAATGAGGTAGTTTAAATATTAAATCTTAAATATTAATCTAAAGTTAATGGATAGCATTACATATAAAATAGTTGTTGGAAATTAGTAAGGAGGAAAGTCAAACTGTATTCTCCAGAAGTGATTTTTGGACCTCTATGCATAAATAATAGGGAAAAGTTACCTGTCTTTCTAGAAAAGCAACTATCAGATTGATAATATGAAAAGCTTCAGTTTTCTTTTTGCCAGTATAGCAGCTGAATCACAAAGTCGATGAGAAGCTCTCAAAAAATTAAAAAATGACTTGGCATTCTGTATAAAACATGTAGCTCTAATGGGAACAAAATAATATGGAATTCAGCAATACATTATGTGGAGAGACAAAAAAGATTGGGAGTCTTCAGTAGTGAAAGGAGAAGGTGGGGAAGAGAAGTGACACTGTCATGAAAATTCTGGATAAGGTAGAAGCAAAATTTCTGTTCATTCTATCTTATAATATGAAAACTTGAAAATAATAGAATATCAGCCTAAAACAATTTTAAAAAGCATTTATTTAAACACAAAGTAGTGGACTTCTGGCATTTGCTATCGCATGGGATTTCAGGACATGAAGAGGTTTCAAAAGGAATTAGACAAATAGATGGACAATATCACAATGGGGTGAGGATGTACCTCTGACAGCCCTGATGCAAAAGTGGTGTGTCATGGACAGAGAAAGTGGTGTGAATGGACCTCTGAGAATAGCTGGGTTTGTTAATCTCTGAATAACTTTTCCTATTGCCACTGCTGAAGACAGAAAACTTGGCTGGATAGACCATTAGTCTGACCCAGTAAAACCTTTCCTACATTCTTAAAATTAAATTTAGAGCTTTAGGTAAATGCAAGGCTCAATCTGTTAAGCATTATTAAGCATCTTAAAAGTGAATGTAAAACTTGAATAGTTCAGCTTGTTGTTAAAAAAACTTAAGAAATCCATGTTACTTACTTATCTTACTTATAAAAGTCAAAACTGGGCTTGCCTAATCAAAGTAATTTCAGTAAATGATGTCCTCCCTTTACAGGAATACTGCTGCTTTCTGAATAGTAAGAATTTGTGGTTACTTTGTTTTACATATACAACTTGTGTATTTTAAGATTCTTTAATGTATCATATAATGTGAAAGTACTACATGGTTGCATGTGCTTACAAATTTACAGCCAAGTTTAACTTAGAAACCAACATAAAAAAAAAAAGTATGATACCTCTTTAGAAATACAGTGGTGTTGATAATATTTCCCAACACTACTGCAATGTGGAAAAGTCCAGGCTATTTAACTCATTTCTTGGCACAGAAAGGGGTGATTGTGTGAGGTTTTGCTGAGGATGACCTCACAATAGATTTGCAAATTTTCAGCACATCAGCTATAATTATACACAGATGCAATTCTGTCTCCACTTTTTTTTTTTTTTTTTTAGTATTAAAAGAGACACTCTATCTCTCTCTTTGCATGCTTCATGAGAAATATAAACATAGCAGACAAAATGCATTTTTCAGGCAAGTGCATGTGCATTGTCAATAATGCTGTCTTCAAAATTCTTCAAAATTCTTTTTTTGCTGATAGAAAATTCAGTAGAATACTCTGCTTCTAAGGACATCTCAAAACGTTTGTCCTATGACACCAAGGGGGGAAAAAAAGCATATTCTAGAAATTAATTGCTCTGGACTCTGACTAAAGAGAAAAGTTTTGATCCAGGGCTTTTTACCTAGCTAATACATTACACATCTTAAGTACATGCAATGAATCCTCAAGCATAGAAGAGCCCGCCCCAGCTGTGTTTCCATTTTGTAGTTCACTTGGCTGGATGGGCTGAAATTTCCAGTCAGATTGGCAAAGCCCGTTTTGGTAATCTCTGCTCTGCAGGCAGGTTGAGGTGAGCCACATGAATGATGTCTGCTTTAGTGAGCAGTTCAGGCTAATGGGAAAGCATTTCTGGCATGAGTTAGTGCTGAGAACTTAACAGCCACATCACACATTTCAGGAAGGTATTTCTGGGAGAGATAGATAGATAGATAGATAGATAGATAGATAGATAGATAGATAGATAGATAGATAGATAGATAGATAGATAGCCTGAAGCACATTAGGTGTGCTTTTGGAGCATATCTTCTAGATCAAACTTATCTAGAAGCTACCTGGTTTCTATGCTTAGAGATTGCTTTGTGATGTGAATAAAAGCATGATAAATACTGCAGAAACACAAGCTAAAGTTTCAGTGATTAAATGCTGCCATGGGTATCATCAGCATTTGATCTTTGTTACAATCGATGCTTTAAACACAAAGGTCTGATAGTCTGAGTTACTTAGGGGCCATGCTTGTGAAGGATTTTCATCGGAATACTGCTTCTTACCATTAGCATGAGATTGAATTTGGCTACGAATCTGTAAGATACCTGAGCAAAATCAAATTTTATAGTACAAAAATATCTATTTGCAAATATAAACATTTGTTTTAAGTACATTTATCCACCTTATGGATGGCCCACAACATAGGCCTTGGGACCCACTTGAAGGAAAGAACAGTTGTGTGCATATTTCACAAATACCAACAACAGATTCTTGAAATTCACAAACATTTTTTGACTCTTGAATGCTCAAGGACAAATTTTACAATTTATTAAACTGCCATATCTGGAAAAAAAAACCATGATAAACAGTGCTCTTTATTGCTGCATTATTGCACATTTTGCCCATTTTTATCTTTCAACAAGCAATGGAGTCAGGAAGTCCTAAAGTGTCCTTATTTTACTACAACTGAAGAATTTCTGCATGGTTTAGAGAATATTGACACTAAATTAATCAATTCAAGCTGGTTTAGGAAAAGACCAAGCTTATATAAATACAAAATACTCAACAGTCTACTCAATGACAAAATTTTAAAAAAAGGGAGGCCACTAAAAAGTGGAAAAATAGATCCTGTTAAATAATGACTCAATTGTGGAAGAATGTTGCCCATACCCATCTGTGTCCCAGACAGAGTGAAGAAGATGGTTTATCTCCTGCCAGGACAAAAGCCAGCACAAAAGGAAGATCTTACAATAGAGCATTCTCTGAATCTTCACTTATGGTACCCCATGGAGTCTGTAGTAACAATAGAGAAAGGAAATGTGACAGACTGAAAAAATTTCACAGAAAACCACAAGATGAGAATTGAAGGGTTTTTACTGAATGGAGCTGTAGGTATGTATTTGAGTGTAATCTGGTTGTGTTTATGAAAGAACACCGTATCATTTTAAATTCCCTACTAGCAAAACAGTAAGTCAAGAAAAACCAAATAGAAAATAAAAATAGAATCTATGGTTCCTGTAATGTGTCCTTCATTATGTACATGTCAGCTAAACTAAACTTGCCAATGGCAATTTCTTTGTTGGACAAGTAGATACATAAGTATGGATAAAAAGAGATTGACTCCACACCATGTAGGTCCCACACTCATGGTTGTGATTGATTTAATTAACTTTGAAGAACATCATCATTCCTTTTCCTGGTGTGTGCTCCAGCATCTGCTTTGGATGAGGAGGTAGGTTCTAGAGCTGTCATGGTTCAGGAGGTGGATTCACTGTTTCATGGCCTCTCTCTGGCCCCGGGTCTGTGCAGGCCTCCCAAGAGACACTCCCCCAGCACAGCTCTGTGCCTTGTCCTCATCCATCTTTTAGCCACTTCTCAAGCAGCATGATTTGTGGGGAGCGACCTTCTATGTAGAGAACTGGCCCAGAATGACAAGTAATAACAGTTACACAAAAAGGGGAAAAACAAAAAAAAAAAAAAAAAACAAAACCAAAAAACCAAGGGAGAAGAAAAAAAGGAAAAGCCCAAGAATGCAGGCTTCTTTTGGCTTTAAGTCATAAGATTCCTGTGAAATGGTTGAAATAGAGCTCATAATTTGGTATAAAGTGCTTAGTGATGATGGGCAGCTACTTGGGACCCTGTTTAATAGTATCCTCCATCCTTTTATTCACTGTATTCTGTCTCGGATTTTCTAATTAGTTTCCAATCTTTGTGTTAAATCCTTGTTTATTAGTAGAATTTCCAGGGTTTTTACTTCCCAGTGTTTTCTATAGCACTTATGAAGCATGAGGAGCAATTACATGTACCCTTATGTGGTATAAAATTCAGCCTTCACTGCCTTTATTCCTTGGTATGTTCCTGGACTGTCACACTCCACTGGTATGTGGGGCATCAGTATTATTGGTAAGGCCTTCTGCAGATTCATGTGTTTGCCTGATGAAATACACAAGAAATATAGAAATATACCTCTAGGGGATGGAAATTTTGGTCTGAAACCACAGTGCTTGCCTGAACATGTAACCTTGCTCCCAGTTCGCATCAAATGACACCAACCTTCATCCCACAAGTTCTAGGGAGGCATTTTTTTCATGTCCATGAAAGCACCAACTTCCCGATTTGTACACAGCTTTAGAATCTAAGACAATGTCTGTAGAACTTATTAATAAACCAGTACAGTTCAGTGAGATCAGTCTAATGAATCTGGAATTTATACTGCAAGATGATTCTAGAGAGAATGCAAAATTGGACTGTGCAGAGGTACAAATTACCAGCATCCAGTGAAAAATTAGCAACCAGCCTGAAACAGGCCCGGTTCTTGTTATATGATCTTTTAAAAAAACCAAAATAACAGAGGCAAGGGGGGTCCACCTCAACAAGTTCATTTTCTAGAAGTACCTATCTGCATGATGAAGCAAAGCTTGTAAAAGTTTAAGACAGATATAACTATTTTTATTAAGGTATTCTTCACTCTTCCACTGCTCAGAATTTGACAGCACTGTTCTTATATTAGGTTTTTGTCATGAATGCCTTGATGTTTTGTACTCTGTGTATAGCATGCCTCATACGATATTCTTAGAGACAAAAATAACTCCTTTGTGTTCAGCTGAGTAGCTTGGCATTGTCTGAGAGACTAAACAGTGATAAATGAGAGAAATAAAAGAGGACTTGGAGATCTCTGAGACCTTGTGTGCTTGTACCTTTACGGGGGGAAGTTCTAGGTAGTGTTATAGGTGAGAAGTCTTTGTGGTCAAAAAATGAAATCCCAAATTTTCAGGCTACAGATAAGATATATATTCTTAATAACAAGGAGAAGGTCCAGATTAGCAGAAGGGATAGATTCCACATCTCTGAAGAAATTTTCCTTCACATTTCAGTGTCTTTCTGAAACATGTTCTTTAGTCAGTACAGGTAATGAAGTTCAGAACAAAAGAACCTGGATGTATTGTATAAAATCAGCTGGCAATATCCCCTTGCCCTTCAATCTTAAACAAGACTTGAGAAATGAAATAAAATTTGATCTATGTTCTGTTTACTCTTCCATTTAAGAAATAACATTTGAATAATTTTTATGTGTATTCATCAAGTATTTTGCCATATTTGTAGCCTTTAGAATTAATAATTTACATAAATTTTTGTGGCTTTCATAGTCTCATATTTTTGGGCTGTAATGAAAAGCAGTGCTTTGCTTTAATGACTGTCTTTTCCAGATAAATCTCCAGATGATAGAAAATAAACCATCCTCGTGAACCAACTAAAGTGGACAGCTGATTTTCTTTGGCTCTTTTAAAGACTGCATCCAAAATCAATTTTCCATTTTTTGTGTTTCTCCTACAAACACAAAATCAGAAACAAGAAAAATTTGCATTCTGTACACTTAGAAAAAGAGTACTTCTCTTCTGTTTTTCTGTCTGAACAGTTATCCCTGAAACAAAGCTATACTATTAAAGAATTTACAGTTTGTGACACAGAACAACACATACAACTTGGCCCATAGACCATGTGTGGAAAGCTAAAAAAAGTTTTCATGAATAATAGGTCCCAAAAAGCAACATCAATTGTAATCATTACTTTCTTTTAAAATGAAGTTGGTCCAATTTTAAGAGAATTCTTCCAAAAACTTGTTTTAAAAAAAAAAAAGAAAGAAAAAAGAAAGTATGTAGATTATAATTTACTTTTCAAAAGGGAAGAAAATATATATTTTGAAATGTTTTATATACATATTTATTATCTGTACCATATGAGTTGTGTTTTGTCCCTAAGTGTTCTGTTGATAATTTACATTAAATGCTTGGATGAGGACAGGCCCTTTGGCAGGAGTAAGCTAGCATGGAGTACGTAAACCAAAAATCTGTTTCATTGGGTGAAATACATTTTTTAGCTTCTTGAGACTTTTGCCTCAATATGCAAAAGTGCAGCTTCAATTTGATTTAGTATTTCTGATGCCATGTAGTGAATCCTTTACTTTTCCACTCTTAACTAACATAATTTCAGCATTTCAAGCTGCTCTTCAGCAAGCTAGATCCTGCCTTACTTATGCACAATTGCAGTTGAACTGTGTGAGAGTTCCTGCTTCTAAAGAAGCACACATTTCAGTCCTGACTTGTGTTGAACATTTTTGGATCTTCCAACATACTTGATGCCAAAATACAATGCTACATGACAGTTCTGCAAGCCAACAGTAAGAGCACTTACTACATCCTCAGTTTTAAGTCCACTCCATGAAAAAGCCTGTGATTTTAATATATACATTAACCCAATATTATTACTTGTATTAGCTGCTTGCATGAAGTACTTATTTTCTTGCAAAGTTACTGCTATGTTTAGTATTTTTTATTTTTAGCAAAGCATACCAAGCAGGCAAATGAATTCTGGTAACATTCAGTTCACTCTCCAGTTGGAAAGGACTTTTGCTTGTCTGCAGCCTCACTAAGGCTTTGTACCTGACAACTGTCTCAGCAGCATGCAAAACATGGGAACTAGTATCCAGGTATATCTGTCAAGGAAAGCCTACCACTCTAAGCATTAAGACACACAGATTTTACTGTTCCAATCCCAACCAAATAATTTCACTGCTTCTACCTTTCCAGGTACTTAGTGGACCAGTAAAATTTACAATCAGCTGAGTATTTTGAAAAATCCAGGGTCCTGGCCATTTCATGTAAATAAAAACTGTAGTATTCATTCAATAGTGGTAGAGTTTTAGTCTAGTGTTCATGGCCAAAACTTCTGTAGCCCAAGGTATGTGTTGTGCCTCCATGTCTGATTGTTGGTCCCCATGCAGTTTAGTCATATTTAGGTGATTTCGATTGAATGCAGTTTTCAAAGTACTTTGGGACTTTTCAGGATAAAAAGCACTTTATTAATGTAAATATTTTATTATTACAGCTGCCTCCAAGAGAGAAGCTGTGTTTAGCTGAACATTCAGAAAGAAAATTTACAGAAATTTATTAGAAACTTTAATTTCCTTTCCAAACCACACTCACTAGAGATTCAAACTATTTCTCTTGAATCGTACCTGCCAAATTTTGATGACATGAAATTCTCCCTCCCCATTTAAAAGAGAGGGATTGACCACAGTCATACTGCAGACATTAAAGTAACCTGCATTATTAGGTTTTCTCCACATTCCAATCTATCTGCCTTAGGGTATTAAATCCTACTTTCATCTCTGTGAGGTTCAGTATTGCCAAATCCAAGCCATAAGGCCATGTCTAGACTACAAACTGAAAAGTGGGTTTGACTGCACATATGGGCACCCTAAGCCACATGTCCCACAATTTTTCCATCTCTACTTTCGTACATAGCCCACTCACAGCTTGGTTTTAAATAATTTACACTGTTACAAAGAAAACCAACCTCCCAGTGCTAGCTGATGAGCCATTACTATGATTGATTTTGCCTGGGTGCGGGCCAGGCAGGCTGCCTGAACAAAAGCTTGGCCCACACAAAGCCACTGAGTATAATCAACGTTTCTGAGACTAGTGAGAGTTTTTCCATCTCCTGGAACTCTTCTAAATAACACCTCAGTATTAGTTTAAGGGTTTGTGGTGTGAATGATGGGAGAGTTAGGTCTTGAGAGTATTCAGAGATCCACACATGCCTGACAGTAGAGAAGCAAAGCCTAGCCATAAAATGCATTGTAATGGCCCCAAAATCATGAGATTAGATTAATGAGATATTTTCAAGTACACCGCCATCTTTTGATGCTGGAGCCCAAACCAATTAAGGTTCAGGATACAGTCTGAACTTTTACCATGCAAAGATTATGTGTGCTACAAAGCTGAAGGCTAGATTTGGAGAGCACACTTACTACCGCGCTCCTCACATGGTAATAAGGTAATAAGGCAAACAATGACTGACTTCAATCCTCTGCAACACCCCTAGCCAAGAGTAATCCTGAAGTATGATTACATTAAGCACCCTCTGTATTCCTGGGACTTTCTTCCTTCCTTTAATCTTTCTGTGTGGGATAATTAATATATTTTCAAGTTCTTTCAGGTATTGTAGCTTCACAAAGTGTGATAAGTCTGATGTGGTGATGTGCTATTAAGTCACTGCTACATCACCTATTGTATCAAAATAAAGAACTGTTAGCGATACAAAAAGGACCAAATGGGAATGGGAGGATTCTGAAACTTCTTTTTCAAGAAGAGTCCCAGATTTTTTTTTTATTGTGGCCCTACTGCATGTGGCATGGGGTTGAAATTGGAACCTCAGTGTTGAATTCCTATAGGAAGCAATGCAAATTGGGGGAAAGGATAGGATACATTCACTAATGACCTCAGAACAGATTACACTTCTAACAGGAAGAATGAATAAAGCCCTCCGTCAGATGTCTGGAATGAGTACTTGGGAAGGACTGCCATCACATAATTAGCACAAGTGTGCTGACACTAGTAATAAACATAAAGTAATGGAAACAATGAAAAGATGTAAACTATTTAAACAAGCTGGATAAATCAAAATTTTTATAATCGTGCTATTCATAAATATGATGAATGTTTCTTTTTAACATGGAAATGTGAATCTAATGCTAATTGAGCCAAAGCTAGTAAAAAGACCAATCTGATGACTGCATATAGACAGTTAAAGTTCATATTGGCCTTTAAGTCCAAACTTGTTACCTAAGAGCTTTCTGGGCTGATGGTGACATATCATTGCTGTATTTACATTTTACACTGTGAAATCTCATGTGCCACCTCTTGGAAAGATGTTTTGGTTTATTTTAAAGTGCACACTCAGAACCTCAGAACACAGATCATCAGAACTTGACCAGCTACTCCCTTGGTGAGTGCTTTACTTCATGGAGGCTCTAAACACAACTCCCTGTGAGATGATTGAAGGATTTCCATTGACTTCGGCAAGGTTCCTAATGCTGAAGAAAAAAGCACAGAAGGCTTTTCCTTGTGACAGTTTAGAAAACAAATTATCTAACTTACACAGGTTTTCTTGAAAGTGTTTTCTAGAATGTACAATAAAATGCATTTCATGGCCATACATTCCTCTATCCTTAGTAACCACAATATCATTTTGGTTTTGTTTATACTTGTTGATTGAATGAATTGTAATAAAATAACAACTTTCCTCACTTTACAACAGAGAAAGTAATTAATGAATAAATTCGCTCCAGCAAGTCAGTTTTAGTTCTCTTCTTAACAGACCTTATACTGATACTATGTCTACAAGAATTATGGATTGGGTTGGCCAGAACAAAAGAGTTTATTCTGCATGAGACCCTCTTTTTGGTTCTCTATATTAGTTAGAAAGAGCAAAAGACATCTATTCTATGCACAATTTGTAAGAGGCTACATATGTAAATGGGGTAGAGTTCAAGTAAGAAGCAGTTATGAAGCTTTATATCAGCTCGAGAGGGCAAAACCTCAAAGTTCAGGTAGGCATTTGAGCTATAACATTTATTGGCATCCTCTACACCCATAAAATATGAAACTTATGCTATAATTTATTTACATATAGAAGTAATTTTTAACTAGTTTTCCTTTATGTGATTTGCATAAAGTAAGAAAGCCGTCATAAATACATTTCTTCACTGTTGTAAGGAACTCTATAGCAACAGGTACTTTCATGGAATCGTAGGAACTTGTAAAATCTCCTCAGAATATCAAATGTATAGAATATGTCCCCAAATTGCCTCCTGGGACCTGCCTAATCTACTGGCTCTTTCCAACATTGTGCAAGTATGCAGCTTTTATAGGTACTTCAGATGATTTTCCTTCCTTGAAAATTCAATTGTGAAATAAAATTTCTGGAGAGATAAGCTCCCAGAGTGTATCTGTCTTCTCTTTTGGTTGCTAAATGTGTTTCCCACAGAGGAGCCAGGTGGACAGACACAGGAATGCCAGGCAGTTGTTATCACACCTCTCCTGCTCCAACAGCTTGTCAGAGTTTGCAATGGAAAAAGAAAAGGAGGGAGTCGGCATGGGGCGCTAATTCCATTCAGCTGTGCAAGAGGTGGATGGAAATGAGCATCTGTGAAGCAAAACTCTGAAGGGAGGCTGGAAGACGAGATTTCATGATCCTACCCTCCTAAGAGGTAGCAAAGGTATTGTGTAATGAGAAAAAACGAAAATTAAACAAAATACCATCTCTTACGGGCTGTTTATACCAAGGCGGCTTGATACATCCAGCCCTACAAAGTAAATAGGCATCGCCAAGACTCACAGGAAGCCAGTCTGGTTACCATCAGGGAAGAATCAGGCCAGGAATTTCCACCTGCAGGATTTTCCATTTACAGTAAAAAGTGTTTTGTTATTCTAATCAGGCAGGCATGAATATGTGAGATGAGTGCTACATTTTAGATGAAAACTCCAAGAAGGTAGGACTACTACTCTGGTTTTCTTCAGAGTGAAAATTTATTGGAGATATTCCTCCTGAAAAACAAACTCAGATGTTGACAGTTATGAAAGCTTTATTTGTCTAATATTTCCATGCTAGGATAAATTTTAGAAAAGCAACTCTTTGAAAAGCTCTGAAGAATTGCAGAAAGACCAAGTGAACAAACAGAATGTTCAGACATTTCCTTTCTTGAATACTGTTTATAAGTCATCTAAACCAGTTTGCCATCCCAAAGACTAAAGTCCCAAAGACTGAAGTCCCAAAATAAATGTTGGTCACAACAACCATGCTTTGCATTGGAAAAAGAATGTCTTAGTTGCCTGAAGGCTACAGGCGCAAATAGAGTCAAGGTTTTCAAGGTTTTGAATATTGTGTAACATGCATTTGTTGTTGGGCCTGTTTAGCTCCTGGACAGTGATGTGAGGTGCAACAGTGACAAGAGCTACTGTTATGGCCAGTTTTGAGCAGTATGGACAAAGTTTAATCTTCGAAGAAGACTTTAAAATGATCATTGCTGATTATCTCTGCTGACAGTGGTTTCATTGTTAAGTTGTTGTGTAACCATATAACTTTAACTACATTTTAATTCAAAGTGCTGATCTGTTGTGACCATATAGATATATAGAGCCTTAGATGAAAACTGCACTTCAGGCCAGAGGATTGTTTTGCTTAAAACTCTGTGAAGCAAGTACTGCTAATAATTATTTATTACCATGAAGGCATACTCAGTGACTCCTAAGCTTAGATAAGATGAGATAGATAATCCTTTAAAACCTAAGGCAGGGATTATCCTATTGCTGGTGAACTGCCACTATTAAAAGTCAAGATTAATCAAAGAAAAAATAAAAATAGTCACATCTGGATAGATTTTATTCTTTCTATGAATTTTCTTCTGTAAGGAGACTCAGAATGTGAAGATTTTTTTTCTGACTTGGATTGAAGAAAAGATTTTGAAATCTTGACATTTATGGCTGCAAAGAATTGCCATTCTTGTTCTTCCCTGAAGTGTTTTGATATTAAATTTTACATAGAACCTGGAGAATGGGTGGAATGTACTGAATATTCATTCCCACCTCTCAACTTTATGTCAATAACATTTTTCACACTCTTCACCAAACAGACTGGCATGTGTTTCTATGTGTTATATTTGTGAGTGGCATGACTCAACTGCAACAACAAAATGTTTTCACTGTAGAAATGCCTAAAAACTATGAGGCATTTAGCCCTAGAATTTTGGAAACTTAACTCTCAGAGTGCATTTTCCACTCTATTAGTTAAGGTTTTGTAGTCAAAGTAAGTTTAATTAAGCTTTACTTCAGTAAAAATGTAATTTTAAAAGAGATTCTAGAGCATTCCACTGAGATCTCAATCAGCTCTTCCTGTTATGTTTTCTTTTTACATGTGAATTCAAGGTAATGAAAATTGCCAGAAAAGAAGTCTGGAATGGGCAGTAGTGTCTGCGTAGTCAGATGATATTAGTCCTGTTCCTTAATTTCATCCAGACTGATTCATTCATTTATTGCATGAAACAGTTTGGGACTAAAAAACAAATTAGGAGAAACTAAAAAAAAAATAGGTAAAACTAATTTCTGATAGGAAGGAAATACTCTCTGTAGCCATGAGTTAAGACCAACACATCAAGATAGATCCTTTAAGAAAGAGACAGATTTCCATTTTAATTGATGTTTCATCCTAGTGTTTAAAACTGTGTCTGGGTTGATAATGTGAAAATATTTGCTGGATTGTAGCAGATCCCACATCTGCAAATAAGAAATTCTCAGTACTGCACAAATGCACCACCATATCGGACAGAGTAATTTTAATAAAATAAGCCCTGTAGACTTTGATCAACTATATTGCAGTTCATGGTGATACTGAGTGTGTGGTAAACCTGTGAATTTTTTGTGCAGGATGGGCCATTTTTGTCTCTTGGCAGGGAAAGGATTATACAGTATTACAATTATTAAAATTCTAATTTGGGGCCAGGTTTTGCCCTCAGGAGCTTCCTTAATTTCAGCAGGGAGTTGTGCATGTTTATCTGATTGAAGAATTTGGACACTATCATTCTTGGTGAAGGTAATTTTTTCTTTAACAAGAATGTGCACTAGTTGAAACTAAAATCTGAACGTAGCAGGGACAAGTTTCCTAGCAGGAGACAAATGTCAGTGAGTGTTCTGTTTTGATAACGTAAAGTGATTTCCTTGTAAAGGGAGTGGGAGATGGAGCAGAAGGAAGGAAAGAGGGATCTTCTTCCAGATACCTTGTAGGCTTGTTTTTAAATTATGACTTTGGATCTAACAACAGGTTTGGCAAGTGTTTGCCTTGGAAATCCTGACACCGTGCCAGATTTTTTTTTGCTGGTTTGTAGTAGAGTGTGCATTTTTTAAATACACTGTAATCATTTCAGACCACATAATTAGAAACACAAAGCAGTTTACTGAAACATAGTGATATATTAAGAGTTCAGTAAATTACACATAAAGAAACAAGTCAGACTTCAAAACCTTTTCTCAGTTTCTGTTTTATTTGCAACTGGGGCATGCTGATGGGACTTTGCCTGTTTAACACTGAGTAGGAGTTTCAGAATTTTAACCTGAGGGTAAAATTTTCAAAAGCATTTAAGTGACTGGCTCACTGAAAATCAATAGGACTTTCACTCCTTAGGGCAACACTTTAAAAAATATGTAGATACCAAAGTCCAGTTCACTTCAGTGTCTATGTATAGTAAAAAAAAATTCCACCTTTCCTATCCTAAATTTCCTTAAAAGAGAAGTTTTACTTTTCAGTGTCATCTAAGAGTTTCCGAAAATGTTATCACCAATGGACAGGCTGTTATTCTCATTATTCTTTAATTTATAAAATATTTTGGTAATTTTTCTTCTTCAACACATGCAGAAATCATAAAACATGTTTTGGATGATAAGCCACATTGTCTTCAAACTTGTCTTAAAGTCTTACTGCAAATGTTCAAGAAGGGTTCTTCACTCTACTGTAAATTTTCCTAGAATAAAAAAAAAAATCCCTCCTTTTCAGTCTATTTAATGTCTTTTTTGATAAAAGTATAATTTACCTCCTTTGAAGCCACAGCCTGACCTAAATTATTTTGTCTACATTATGTATAAGAGCAAGCAGAAAAAAAAAATTGTAATATGGCGTTCAGGGAGATAAAGAAGACATAAATCAGAACTAATTAGTAATTCTTATTAATAATAATATATGTTATGTTTTCCATTGAATCTCTCAAATGTAATTTACTGAGAAAATTAAAAAGTGTCAGTATAGAAAAACCTCAGTATTTAAAAAATCTTTGGGTTTAGAATTTGCAGCATGGGAGGGTATCTTGGTTCTCTAACATGTTTTCTGTATGAGCTTTAAAACTATGCTAACATTGCACAACAGCTTACAAGTTCTCAACAGTTGAGTTTTATTACAATTTTACCTCACTTTCAGACAAGTTCTCTTATCAAGCTCCAAATCACATTTTAGGCAGCTTTGAAGTACATTACTAATATACTTATTGCTTAACAGAAAATATCCTGACAGTCCTTTCTGTTTTAAGGTGCAAAGTAATAAATGTCAGCTTATTTTTTGCAATCATTTATCTGAGCCCGTGCTTACTCTCAAAGTATCTGGCTTCTAAACAAGTCAAAAGTGCAGTTGTCTTCTTCTTGGAACTAACAATAAAAATATAAACACAAATTTTGAACCTTTCTTTCCATGACACCTTCATTCTAATTCTGGCCCTTTTCTGTCCTTATTAAAACTGGGCAGGCCTAAGTTTTATGAAAAATTGAAGATTCCTTCTCTTTTTTTTGTGCACATACAGTGATCATGTGGTTTGCAAGGCTCTCTGGCAGTCATTTGTACTTGTCAGTGCATACTCTTCTATTCCCTGTGGCTGTTTTGTGCTGCTAGACAGGTGTGCGCACTCTGCACAAAACTTTGCCCTTTGGACATCATTAGAGTGTCTAAGAAACAGAGAATGGGATCCTGACAGACTTATAAATGACCACGAAGAAGGGAATTCTCTTTTGGGATCATTATGGAACGTACGCCTTATATTAGTCCTCAACCATTGAGAGAGCGTGGTTTTTCCATCACAGAAAATGCAAAAAGCAAGATTTAAGGTGCAGATAACTCTGGATACCATTCTCTCTGAAGAGTGATGGATGGCTTTACCACTCTTTTTAGGTTCACTCAGAAGCAAGGCTGTTAATATATGAGGAGCAGTTAAGTTGAAAAAAAGCATGTAGTTAAATGCAGCACTTTATCCCTGGCTACCTGTACAAACATTTAAATTAATCTGGCTAATGGGTTTCTGCCCTCTGACTTCCCCACAGTCAGTTTTCAAGTACCTGAATAAACAAGGGCCTTTTGCCCTATGCCAAGCAGCAGAATGAAGCTCTCTTGTAGCCTTGGGAGCAGTGAAATCCAGACTCCTGGATCCTTCAAACTGAGCACTCAACCTCTGCAGACACTCAGGTATAGCCACTATGCCCCAGCTAATCTTAAGCATCATAATGGAAGATAAAGGAGAGAGAATTTACTGCCTAGGACTCAAAGCTCATAGAGTTTTATAGATCAATAAGAACATCCTGAGTTATGCCCAGGGGCAAAAAGGAAGCCAGTACAGACTTCAAAGACCTTGTGTAATATATTCCTTATGGCCAATATTACAGATTAAGCAGAGCAATGTTCGACACAAGCCATCAAATCTGACTAGAATGGGAATAGACTATATACTGTATAAGTCTACTTTGGAGGCTACGAGGATAACTTAGAGCCTTCACCTTTGAGAACTTATCACAACATTAAACTAATGATAGCAAAATATTTTTTAAGTCTGGAAACTCATTCTGACTTAAGCAACAAGAAACATCTTTTTATACTGAAGTTCACTGAGGAAGAACAACCAAATTTATCTGATCAGCAACTTCTAGTCTCTCTCTGGGAGACTCAGAAAAAGTGAAAGACTGCAAACTTTAGGTTTGATAAAGAAAGTATGACTCAAACTAACTGACAAACTCCTCAGAAGCCTGCTTACCTTTCAAAGCAGGGAGACTGACACTACTGACCTAGAAACTGAAATCACTATATTTTCATACAATATATGTAACAAGTGGAAAACATAAATAAAATTAAAACAACGTCTACTCTGTGTCTAGTGCACAGAAAAATGAGGTAATCTGCATTATCTTTCTTGTGGCAAGTTCAGGGCCAAACTTTTCCTTTACAAAGGCAGTTAGAAGCTTTTATTGAAGTCTTCCTTCGCTGAGTGACAAGACCAAGAGATGTATGTGACAAACCTAATGGTTTATTCTAACTAAATTTGAAAGGATGCTTTCATTGAAAGCTGAAAAGGTGGAGGCCTAGCAAGCTCCTTGTAGACAACTCCAAAGTCCCATTCATTTTCCCTGTGAGAAGATTATATGCCTTATTTCAAAGAAAACAGCTCTCAAGGTAACCTCTGACTTTTTAAAGACTTGTCTAATGTGGGAAAATCTCTCTACCTCCAGGAAGAGGTCTCCTGACTGGTATACACAGGTACTGTGGATAACTGGAAAATTGGCTCCATGCTTTTAATTACAGTGGCTTAGTTCAGCACAGAGACTATCCTGCAGGGTAGGTGAGATGTGTAAAGATCTGTATGATCTGTGAATATGAAAAAAAATTAAGTAGGACTTCAACATCTACAAGGTTCACCGCTGTTGAAAAAAAAAAAGCTCAAATATTAATGATCTGCAATGTACATATCTTTTTTGATTTTTTGCTTAAGAAAACCTGTTTTATTAAGGGAAGATAAAATGTACATCTTTGCTTTTGGGGTTAGATTAGATTCTGAGACTGGAACATGGCATTTTGTAAGGGGTTAGCAGTGATCCCACTCCATACATTACCCTGCTGAAAGATCTCACTCTGCCTTGCAACATTCTTGTTATTCCAGAACTGGGCTGGGCTAGTCATAATAGATGCAGGCAATCAACTCAACTTCCCCACACACAGCTCTGCCAGTAAAACTCACTTCACCTTGCAACACTCCTGTTTTTCCTCTGTCCTTTAAGCAAAAGCGATCAGTTTGGCACTCACTGTGGATGTGTCCTTACTCCTGCTGAAATCCAGGATAACTTTCTTAGTGATGCAAGAGGAAAGTGTTGCTGATACAGACAACTGTCTGCTTGTGACAAGGGGGAAACAAAGCTGTCTTCTCTGAATGACAGATTTTGATCCTGGTAATAGATGTAACTAACCTGTGTTCCACTTATGATTTTATTACAGCAATAAAATCCAGTGTGACTTTAGATACTAACTCAGTAACAGAGAGTGTGAGATTACAGTCTAATCTTTACATAATATGGCCTTCTGCAAGGTTCTGCTTTTTCCCAAGAAAAGGGTTTCCTTTCTAGTCAGAACACTAGAGTTTCCAGTATTGATCACTGTTGTTTTATTTATTTTGAAAATCTATAGAGCATTCACTATGATGCAGGCAAGCATTGGCCTACTGGCAACATCTCAGTTTACACTGGAGTTTGTATCTGGGCCATGCAATTTTATGTAAAATCAAGTAAATGCATGCCACAACAAAAAAGTATGCCAAAGTAAGGATTAGTCTTTAAAATTCTGAAAAAAAATTGCGTGTTTTCTCTTTGTTTCTTTTATCACATGAAATAACACATTAAAATATAAGAAAGCTCTAGGCAATGTAAAAAACTAAAAAAGACTAGTTTGGTGAATGAACACAGTGAGAGGCTATGAATATGGATATGTTTGTACTAAGGAGCCTAGAGGAGACACTTTTTATGTGTGGTGATACAGAAATATAGACTTATAACTCTGCACACCAGGGAGAGAATATTCCCCTAAACCAAGCAATTTCCCTTGCAGAACTCCCTGTTGATCAAAGCTGCATAATTTAAAGCATCTAGAGGCAGGTTTAAATTATTCACAATATTTTTTAAAAATAATTTTGGTATATTGCAGACAGTATTTGTGTAACTAGCAGTCTTCTGTAAGTTCTATAAATTTTGTATCCATATAAAGCTCATCTCAGTTTCAGAAGAGGGTACATAACATAAGTTGGACAGGAAAGACTCATTCTGACACCGTGTTAGTCACATCACACCACAGTGCCAGGCATGCAGGACCATAGGGATTGGCAGGGCAGAGCCGGCAGTCTCTAGGTCTTAGCCTGAATGCTGCTGTGTGCTGGTTCCTAAGAGTTTTCTGATACCCTCAGAAGCCCCAAATAGGAATCCTGCAATCTAACTCCTCCTTTACTGCAGTCCTCTCTCCTATTGGTGAAAGGTCTTCGCAGCTCATGTAGGGACCCCACCCCTTTTGTGGGTTTTCATTCTGAAGCTATCCACAACTTTACACCTGAATGGATGCCAAACCTCTCTGAATATATAAAGGAAACCTGCAAGAGCAATTTCAGTTACACAGAAGGAGCAGAGAAGATTTCATCCAGCTTTGTTAGACAGCCTGAACCAGCCATGCTTCTCCCTGCCATTCACTTCTACGGCTTTCTCCTGGCTTGCATCTTCACGAGAAGCTACTTGGCTTTCAAGAACGATGCCACAGAGATACTTTATTCTCACGTTGTTAAACCCGCTGCGGCGAGCCCAAGCAGCAACAGCACGTTGAATCAAGCTAGAAACGGAGGCAGGCACTACACCAGCACTGGATCCGACCGTAACAGTGAGTATCCCACCGGCGGCACTTCCACCGCAGCCGTGGGCGGCAGCCCCTCCCGGCCCGGCCCCGGGAGCGGGCGCGGAGCCCCGGCCGGAGCCGCGCATCCCGTGGCAGCGCCCCGGCCCCCCAGCCCGAGCGCGGCGCTCCGGGGAACGGGCGCCTGCGGGAAGCCGGGCCACGGGAGATGCTGCTGGTTCCGGGCCGGGATCTGCCGAGCCAGGCGGCCTCCGAGCCAGCCGTCCTCCCACCCCCGTGCTGGGAAGTCCTGTAGGACCGGCTCTCTCGGGCAGGTTGCTTCCTGAGGGAGGTTCATCCAGGAATGCCGGGTTCTGTGGCATCTATCCGGCAGGGAAGCGAGATAAAGAAAAAGGAGAGAGAGGCATTTCCAGAGCGCTCGCTTTTTTGACTCACCTCCCACTGCGGGCAGGTGAGGTGTCTGGGCTACTTTTCAAGTGCAATAAAAAACTCTGAATTTTGTTCCCGCTGTTTAGTTTTACTTCCTGCCGTAGCACTTACCCGCTTAACACCTCCAGCAAAAGTAAACAAATCAGCTCGTAATTTACCTATGATCTCTGCTCTAACTTGCCTTTTTTATATCCTGTCTTTTCCTTCTGAGTTTTATGTATGTAAGTCAGATATGTGGGGATGTGGAAACCTGCTGACTTTATCTGTTCCCTACCCTGCACACCTCCTTAAAATGAAAGAAATCCAGATAGAGAAACGTACACACACACACACACCAATCCGCCCACAGCAACTTGATAAAAATAGAGTCATCCCTGGAAAGTGAAGGCAACAAGTGACACCGATACCTTCCAGCTAAGCCAGGTGTGTCAGCTTTTATGAATGCTAAAGGGTTTTAATGCACAGGAAACATCTCATCATTATGAGATTACTGGGACAGCCCAGTAGGTATTCATTGTCACTGAGCTGTCACTGGTGAAAAGCTGAGCCGGGGAAGACAGAAAAACAGAAGGAAAGACAAACTCAGATCTGTGACCAGATGCTTCCAGGTACATTCCTGAGTGCAGCTGCAGGAAAGCAAGCTTGAATCTTTTCTGCAAAGCAGGCAGTAGAGCAGCCCTGTCAATATTCCCTGGGATCAGCCTGCAGATTTACAGTCCCCTCTTCCTGCCCACCCTGCAACACAGAGGACAGGGTGAAGCAATCTTAACACAGTGCCTCAGTTCAGAACATGCTTCCAAAAATCCAAGTAGAAACAGAGGCAGCCTGTAGCTGTGATATGTAGATGTACCTTCAAAGCCTTTTATGATTCATTCTGAAATGTTTCTAGTAATTACTTCTATTTTAAAAGCGTTAGTTAATTGCATTGTGTGTAGAATCTGTGCCGTAATTGTCCTTCGGAAAGAGGGAGAGCACAGACAGTAAAGATTGCTTATTAAAATTAAGCACACTGTGGGCGTTTATTTCAAAGTATAATTACTGAAATAAACAGTTGTGTTTATTGCAGGGTGCAGAGCTGCACATAGAGACGGGTACAAACATGCCTGTGTGAGAAGCTCTGCATGTTGGCTCTGTCAGCTGCCTGAGAGAATTTGCAGGATCCTCTATGTTACATATAATATACAGACTACTACAGTTACAAAGATGCTGTTCTCTTCAGGGTGAAAGGACCCCTCTGAAGTTGTTACTGCTAATCATTCAAACTTTATAGGCAGAACCCCATTCTGTGGTAACTTCAGCTGTTACCACTTCTGTAGTGTCTGCTCCGAGCCGCAGAGTTCATGGGAGAGTTCAGTCCACTGTAACAATGGAATGAGAAGAAACACACTGTTTGAAATTAATTTAAAAGCATTTCAACTGTTTCCAAAGCAGTGTTTTCCCCCTTGCTAATGATCCAACATAATTGTTGTAAACATCACAGAGCAGATTCCCTAGACTGAGAATGAGCAGGAAACATTTCTTCCCTTGGGGCATTTTTTCCCTTCTAAAAGGTATGTCCCTGAGAAGAAGTATAGAGAATAAAATTGCCTCTTCCACCACAACTGCTGGAGTGCATGTCATTAGGATTTCTTTTTGCTGTGGGATTATCCAGAGATACCATCAGCACTTGAGGGCCTTGTGTTGGGGGACACAACAGTAAAGAGATGTCCTGTAAAGATTACAGCCTGCTTTAACTTCTGTAAAACATACCTGGTTAATGTGAAAATGACTGATTAAGGAAATCACTCCATTCTGAATCTCAGTGTTTCTTGTTCTGTGCATTCTGCAGATCGCGTTCAAGTTGGTTGTCGAGAGCTGAGATCCACCAAGTACATCTCAGATGGCCAGTGCACCAGCATTAACCCCCTGAAGGAACTGGTGTGTGCTGGAGAATGCCTCCCTTTGCCACTGCTGCCCAACTGGATTGGAGGAGGTTACGGAACCAAGTACTGGAGCAGGCGGAGCTCGCAGGAGTGGAGATGTGTCAATGACAAAACTCGCACTCAGAGGATCCAGCTTCAGTGCCAGGATGGAAGTATAAGAACCTACAAAATAACTGTGGTCACAGCCTGCAAGTGCAAGCGATACACCAGGCAGCACAATGAGTCCAGCCACAACTTCGAGGGAACCTCTCAAGCAAAACCCATCCAGCACCACAAAGAAAGGAAAAGAGCCAGTAAATCCAGCAAGCACAGTACAAGTTAGAAGTCAAACATCTGCTCTCTCATCTCCCTCTCCTTGTGCCAAAATTGAACTCACCTGTAGCCATTTGCTTTACCATTCTGACTGCTTAAAGACAAGTCTGCCATTGCTGTGTTCTCAGTTGACGCTACATGCTTATTGCTTTGACCAAAATCAAAAGGGGCATTCTCAGCATATGGACTTTTTGGGTGATTTTCCAAATGCTCAAGATGGAGAATAATACAAGCCTTCCAAAACCACACTATAAACTTTTACAATTTCTCCAGCCATGGAAGCAAAGAAAATTTGCCAAGAGTATTCACTGAAGTCAATTTTGTAAAATGATGCTTTGTTGTGTGTTTTCCTGAGAACATTTATCACATCTATTGCCTTTTATATCATGTTTTATGATCTTCTGACAACAGCTTAAAATACAACACCTTGTATCTGCTTTCAGATTAATTCTAAAAAAAAGTGCTTTGCATGCTCACCTTTCTCTTAACTCAGTATACCAAAAATTAAAATATGCATGGCAGCAATCAAAAAGTAAAGCTGAACAAACTATTTATTTCTTGTTGTAATTATTTAATGAGCTTTTATGTGTATTTCCCTTCAAAATTTCCTTATGTTTATAGCTTTTCATATGTATCAAAGTATTTTCCTATGATTTGGGGCTGGATTAGAACATACATTTTGTAGATAATGTAAAATAGACATTTTAGCATTTAGGTATATATATTTTAATTTTGAACATTCGTAGACTTAGGTGTTATTTTGACATAGAACATAAAAACTGTATTTTTCATTCTTCATCTTGTATTATTTTTGTTTAAAAAGTGTGCAATCAAAAGACAGATATGACTTCCTTTCAAATTCATTGGTTTCTTTTTTTTTTTTTTTAATAAACAGTGCTAAAAAATTATATTCTCTGGCTCTCTGTATGAAAATGCACACCTTTCAACCAGTCACAACACTTAAAATTAAAAAAATAGGGAGAATATTATTTGGTTTAAAAAGTCTATCCATAAAATTGAACATTGAAACAATCTTTCTCAATGTAAAAATCTTATATGACTGTTTAACAGATGGTGCTTATTAATGGTCCAAGTCAGGTTCTTATTTAACAATTCTCAAGCTCTAGATTTCAGAAGAAGTGTGTATTTAAGAAATTTTACAAGCTAGTGAGACACCGCCATTTTTTTCTTTTCTAGTAATGATCAAGCCAGTAAATTGGTATAAATTACATATGGTTTCATTTTTTTTACAGAACCAATAGAGTCCTGCACTTTTATTCACAAATTCTTATAGAACGTATCAGAAAATTAGTAATTAATCTACTTTTCAACACATAGTGCATGAATCACCTGTTCTTAATCTTTCAAGATGTATTTAAACACTGTGGGCAAGATTTCATCATGGGATTCTGCTGTTCTTAAATCATTAACTTTTACAATCCATTTGCACCCAAAGTAAAAATTACACAAGAGAACAGTAATGAAAAATCTTACCTGATAAGGTCTCACCCGAGTTCTCTTTGACCTTCTTTTTATCTCATCCTATTTTGCATTTTAATTCCAAAAGATTAATCATGAAGTTCTTGGCAGAGATCTTGGTCATTAATGTAGAACTGTTTGAAAATCACTGCTGCTGCCTGACTTGACTTACTGAATCCTAATTTTTATTGACAAAATGTAATGATTTTTCCTCAAAGTTACTTTTAAGAATTCACTTGAAAATTTGCCATGTGTAAAAGAGAGATACACTTTTTTATTCAATTATAAGTGATCCACATGGTAGTATAGTTAAAAACCCCCACGGCATTAATGAACTAGTTGTTTCAAATTCAATTTTGACTGTGAAAATATCAAAATTATAAGACCAGAGACCATTTATACTTAAATTCTCTGATCTTAAAGGTGATTCTTTTAAGCATAAAAGGAGAGGTGATGAATAAAGGAGTTAGCAGGGAGAGAACTGAAATGACATTGCTGCTAGGCATATCAGTTCAGCAGATGTAGAGATTTTTTTTTTATTATTTTAACAGACATTATAGTCTCGTTCAATCATTTCAGGACAGAATTTTTTTTTTCCAAATGCCAAACATCTATCTATTTTTAAATTGCTATCCAGCTACTTATTGAAGATGATAAAACACAAAATATTGAGGTAATGGACCAAAATATAACCAATTTCTATGCCAACAGTCACTAAAAATCAGTAAAGCTTCTCTATCTGTTCTGTGCTTAACTTCCAGAAATAAGAAGGATGAAAAAACTGCACATCTTTCTCATAACTTTTCTTCAGCCAGTGAAGCTTGACTGTAGGAACAAAATACATGTTTAATATCAGTTTACATTTAGAAATAGGGATAATAACTTCTAGATTGTCCTTTTATGCAGAACTACCCAAAGGGGAATCATCTGACACACTTCTGCTAAAATGACTTTGTGAAATTTTGCTGGACATGCTATAGAAAGACCATGGGGCCCATTTCTAAGTCTGGCATATTTGAGAGAACATGAGGGAAGCCAGCAGGAGCTGTGTCCATCAGAAGCAATTTAATTTTGACGTGCCACTTGAGTTAGCTAAGGTCTCTTCTTTGGCCACAACTGGCCTTTTGTGGGAGAGATCTGCAGGAAAGAAGGACTAGAAATATGTTAATGTAGAATTTTCTGAAGGAATAATGTTGCTCTGTGATGCAGCTTGTAGCTCTGAATGCTTCAATGTGGCCTATACAGTCTGCCTTCTGTTTCATCCTGTTACATGTGAACTCACAGGGGGCCTATCCATGGATCCAGACAAAAGGCATTACACAAGTACATCTAACTAGTTTCTTGTGGAGAATCTCTAAGATGTAAAGTTGCAGTGGGCAGGATATGGGCCATTGCTCTGTGGAGGTCAGTGGCCAAAGTTTCTCAAAGACTTAGAGAGTCTTTGCTTAAGAGCATTGCTTAAGTTGAAATAATTTTAGACTCGATACATCTCAAGTTTGCTTCCGAGTTAAAAAGGAAAGACAAACATGTTAAAATTTTCACCTAAAGTATTAAATCAAATAGATACTAGAAGTATGTAAATACAATGTAGAGACAGATTAGATAATTTTTTTCATACATTAGACTATAAATAGTCTAGATTTATTACACTAAAATTATATAGAAGTTGACTTTCTCAGTGATGTTCAATCATTTAGGCAGATCAGAATTCCAAATGCTTTCTTAAAAAGCATTTCAAACATCTAAAAATGAACATAATAATTTTATAATTTCTCATATTTGCTTCTTTAGAAAACTAAAAGTGAATAAATTAGAACTAATCTGTTAATCTGCCATCACTATTTCATTACTTTTGAGTTGCTGAAATCTGCTCCCAGCTAAGGGGTAAATTGTTTTATAACGAGTGGAAATCAATTTTCCTTAGACATTACTAGAAACAAACTTAGCCAGATGCTGATTGTTTTGATAGCATGGAGGCTCTCAGAGGCACACTTCTTAGAGGCAGTGGTAGATAGTATGTGTCATTAAGACATTTATCAACTGTGGAAGTCATAAGGGCCTGACATTTGCAATCTAGACTAGAAAGGCCCTTAACAAGTTTATTTATTCAGTTATTTAATAATAGTAACAAATCTGCTGCTCTCGCCTTTCCACCAGCCTTGGAATCAAAATCACCCAATCCAAGCTCAGTCATTTGTTTGGAAATAAAGCAGACATTTGAATAACAGCCTTCAAAATACCTAACAGATTTCTGCTAGTAAATCACTTTAGTCCTTCCAACCTTGACCTTTATATCCTTCCTGAAGAAGTACAACATTAATCAAGAAAGGACTGTTCAATACATTCCACTGTGAGAGTCTTGTTGCTACAGTATTAACCTGGAGGTGTTCAGATGAAAATTATAAGGAACCCTTAGAGTTGGAAGGTATCCTATTCTCATGATGCATTTCCTTTCCCGGAGGCCAGGCAAAGGGGCTTTGATTTTAAGTTCATTGACATACATATAAACATCACTCCAGGCTAAACCTGAAAATTCTCTAGAGATTTATGAGCTAAGCAGACATTCTGTCACTGGATTTGCTAATTTTGCCTGAACGTCGCCCCCACAACAAAAAGCCTGCCCATGCATCTTTCTGAAAGACATCCAGCCTTTCAGCTCAATCCTTCTGTGAGTTATGTGGACTGACACACTAGGAAAGTGTGATTTACAAGAGATATGGCCTACCACTGAGTTACTATTCAAACATCTACCTCACTCGGTATTCCCATGGCAAGAAAATACTCCTAATTTTTAATTAAGGCTTATTGAACAATATGCCATGAAAATAAGTAGTCTCTAGTAATTGCTGAGAGAAATCTTTAGAAAGACTGGACTGTAACTCATTTGGGGAGCTTGCATTTTCTTACCTCCCTTTGGTTTGACATGAAAAGTGAAAAGAGGTGATGTTACATTACCTGAAGTTCAGGCCTTCTTAATGCTTCTTTACAGCCACAAAGAAATACAGAGGATGTCTCAATAGAAATCTGGACTTCTTTAATAGGGATGTTTGTGGAACATGGTACTTCTTGAATGTAATAGAAAATGAAATAAAATAAACAAAATAAAAGAATTCAGCTATCAGAAAAGAGGCCTAAATCAAAACCCCCAGAAATGATAATATAGCTCTGTTTACTAAACTGTAATGGTAACTCCTGTCAAAAAGTGATTTTTACTACCATCTGCTAAAGTAAAAAATACTTTGAACAGTGTTTTGAACACTTTGTTTATTTATTGTCCCCTGCTCTATTTTAGTAGTTGTACAATAGTATATAATTGTCTCATTGTTTAAACTCTTAGCTGTTCTGGATTACATTACTACAGCACACTTACTTTTTGATACATAAATATTTAAAATCTCTTTTTAGAATGTCTGGATGCATTATTTTTTTAATTTTGACGACTGAGAGGAAAAGCAATGCTGACTTGGCTTAGGAGTTCCACATTTGATTTGTTTTGTTAGGCCCAGTGAGAAGTGACTTAGTGAAGAAGCTGTAAAGCAGCTTAATAAAAGCATAAACTATTCTGTGAAGTCTGATGTTTGGTTGGATAAAGAAGAGCTATCCAGGCACAGTCATTAAAGCTCTATTATATAAAACAGTGGAGAATTGAGAGAGGGCCTAAGGAGAAAAGTACTTGCCTAGCCCTACCACAAGAACAGCCACTGAGAAATGGAGTGACTATGCAAAAATACTCTGCAGCACAAAGACTTTGTCTGAATTGCAGCTGAAGCAAGTTTAAGCATCTGTGGCTTGTTAGATTATTATTTAATTTATCTGCTTATTTATTTATTCATTTACTTTGGGATGGGTTGGAGAAAGCCTTTTTAGATTCCCTATGGACATTAAGTTGGGATGGAGAACAGAGGTCTGAGTGTTTCTAAAATGCAAAGCTGCAAAAATTTTGATTTTAGCAAGGAACACTTGCTTTTGGTGTATTTTTGTTGTCTTCATTGAAAAAGCCTGCTGAAACTTTTGCTTTTGTGCATCTTGATTGCAATTTTTAGGACACTAGCCAGAACAGCTTATAGCACCTGGGAACTGATTGTATCACTGCACTGCATCTGTTTTCAGGTTGAAATGCCTGAACCTAGGTATGTCTAGAAGAGGAGAAAGAAGAAAAGATGGATCAAAATAAAGGAACAAAATGGCATGTGGAGGACAGCATATGCTGTGTGTTCTTCATTTTCTTCTCTCCTCACAACTTTTCATGAGACTTCAAAAGACTTGCTCCATCCGCAGATTGCCAAGCCCACTAGCCCATGAACATTGCTACCCCTGGGATGTAGCAGACTGTCAAGTCTAAATACACATGGCAGAAAACCATGTCTGACTGTCTCTGTGCTTTCACTTCCCATGCAAAGGGAGGAATGCACAGACAGACAGTGTGTCTGTCCTGTTCCACACTGAACCAGGGAGACTTTAGAATCTGCCATCTTCACAGAAATGCACATTCCACTGCACTGTTCATATCTTCTGGTGAGTGACCACAGCCTCCTATTTCTGAGGAGAATGAATACTGCCTGAGCTGACAAGATTCATGCACAGGTTTCTTAGAAAGCTATCAGCCTACCTCCCACCTGGACTTCCTTGTTGAAGCATTTGGCTCAAAATCTTGCTTACCACCTACATAAAATATATCAAATATCATATACATGTATAAAATTACAGTAAGCTGATTTTGTAAACAAGACCATCAAGAATACACTAGTGAGTTATACATAAAACCTCTTCTACGTATTATGCAACTACTGTCCCCATATTTTGTTTTCATCTTTTTGTAATTTTTATGAACCTTGACATCTCTCCCTGAAGAAAATGTTTGCAACAACTTTTGCCAAGAACAAAGTAAATATTAAAGATTTCCATTTTTATTTTCTTAATTTAATACTTCTTGGCATACATCTTCCGTAAAAGCCCACATTAGACACACCGTTCAAGCCACTGTCTGAATCTTAAGAACGTAGTACTTTGTGGTAGTCTTGACTCAAATAGTGCAGTCCCTTGCAAATCTGTTCATTTCTGCCCTTCCTTTTGAAACTTCTGGCTCTAGCAAAATCAAATCCTCTTTCCCACAGTGTTTCAATGACCAGGCTCATTTCTTTACAATATTTACATTACCTGTCCCACAATTCCTTTTCATACACACACACACACCACACACACACACACACACGCACAGAAGGATCCATTACTTAATCCATTTTCTGAAGCATTCAGTACCAAAGAAAAAAAAAAAATTATGAAAAAACACAATAGTATTGGCTCAGGTAAGTTCCAGGAAGAATTTTTAAGATAAAATGAGTTGGACTGCAATACTCAGAAAAACAGTAGCATGATAAAGAGCATTTTTCATCAAGTGGTTGGTTTGCATCCAGCTAGATCGGTATGTTGGAAAATGGTTAACCTTTGATGGTTGCTCAGCAGTGTATGCTAAACAAGCTGAGTCTCTGCATAAATTGTTGGATGACAGGTAGCCACATTGCTGCAGTTGGGAAAAATCTGTAACCTTGATCTTTCTAAAAACTGAACGGGATCAAAGGATTGACCCTTTCCAATCTGACATTTTCATGCTAGAACTGCAAAAGTCAGCAAAAGGTAAGGCAAAGGATTAGGACAAGACTACTGTTTCTAGGGACTATCATCCTGCATGTTTTGCTCACTATAAAGCAACTGTTTGGAAAGAGAAAAAAGATTCACAAACCTTACCACAAGGCAGACTGCATTTTAAGGCACATCCCTTTACCAAAAGGGTTAGAAAGCAGCACTAAAAATTCAAAAGAAGAGGAGAAAAAGAACTACTTGCACGTGATTGTTTTGTCTAATGTATACCATATAAAGACACAATGAAGACTAAGTCCAGTTTTCATGTTGGATTGTACCTTTCCTTGTCTGCTGCAAGTTCAGTTCCCAATGGAATAGTTAGAACCAGTCTTCATTTACTGAGTGAAAACTGACATGGACAGAGTCCTATATGAACCCTGGCAAACTGACTTCATCTATATTTCTTAGACGTAGGGCCAATGAATAGCATTCCTGGTATTTTTAAAGTAAGGACCATTATTAACATGACAAGGGATGCAGAAACAATGCTTTGGGGGTACCAATTAACAGTAAAACTTGTATACCTAGACATACCAAATCTGCAAATTTTCATTGGTGTTGTTTGATTGTCTCGATCACTTGAAGTTTGGTGAACTGTTCAATATTCCTTCACAAACATTCCATGGAAATAACACAGAAGATGGTAAAGAAAAAAACACAGAATGATAATATACACACATCAAAATTAAAACAAAGATTCAGAGCCATGAAAATCCCAACTTTATTCCAAATCTAACTTCAACTCTTATATATTTTCTTATGTTTCATTACATCATTTTATATCAGTGGCATCCTAACATCTGTGGCTCAACACCACTTAACCATAGACTATGTCTGCTTTGAATCATCTTGGGGAAAGGAAACTACCATTAGTCTTTCCTCAGAGGTAACTGTTACTTCAGTCATGACTGTACATCTGTCAGAAATAAACATTTCCCTTTTTACTGACATGATAGGGCACTATCCTAATGGCTGGTGTGTCTCTTATGTCACAGTGGCAGAGAAAAACAGCCATAGCGATTTCCATCCCTCAACTTGCATGTCTTCATTAGTGTCACCATCCAGGGCACTCTGACAGCCAAAGACTCTAAACAACAGTTCCTATACACAGCACACTACATGGTAATGTTAAAGCTGAGATAGGCCTGCCCAAGCCTGGCATTACTGAGCATGTGACCAACACACCTAGAATCTATAAAGACCCTTCCAGAGCCAAGTGTCTAAGACTAGTCAGCCATTTCTAATAACAAATTACGAGGTCTCCATCTCATTGCCTACTTGCCAAAGCATTCCCCAAAGCAGTAGCAGTCTTTTTTCAAGTGTTTAACATTTCTGAATTTCAAAAATTATCCTGCAGTCAGGGAATTTCACTTTCATGAATTACTGGATTACATACTATAGGGTAATTCTCTTATCTTTAAATTCTTTTACTTTGTGTACACAAAATACTAATCAGCTCCTGAAATAACCTTCCTCATGCCAGAGGCCTAGACGATTATCAGACAGAGAATGGATAAACACTTCAGGGGAAATATAACATTTTAGGGTGAAGCTTTAAAATGTATGCCAAACATCAAAATCAATATGTGTCAATTTTTTTCTAGCACTTGCACAGCACACAAGCAAGATGCTTCCTCTATGTCTCAAGTATTCATAGAAAAAATTTAGCTATAAAAACCATGTAAGACAATGTCAAATGGGTTTACACATGTAAAGCACACAGGACACAACAGGTGAAGTGCAATGCATGTTTTTCAACATGCCTACAATGACATGGAAGCATGAAAACACTCCTTTGTGTTCAAAGACAACATTTCCTTTACATTTCTAGCATTAATATTCTCTATTTACACTTCAACTATTAAAAAAATATATTTTGCAGAATTGCCTGTGAAGGAAATAGCACTCAGAATTACCCTTAGGGAACTGATCTATAGGTGGCTGTACACACACTGTATATAAGGCATGGAAGCAGTCTTTGATATTTGATAGTCAACATTCACATAATTTAAGTTATGCATGTGTGTAACTCCCTTGCTGTACATGCTGTTTTTATCTCAGTTCCACATACCAATAGGAGCAAATCAATAGCACAACACTTTATCTAAGTCGTCCACACATCTATAGCATCTTTCATCAAAGAATCTCAGACCAAGAAATAACCCTTATCAGTCATATTTGTAAAAATACAACGATAAATATATGCTAATGTGAAATAAGATTTCCCTGAAGGTACTAAATACGCTTTGGGAAGAAAATATTTTTGTCCTTTTCAACATTGCCTCATCTATTATACTGCCTCAAGCTCTGTGTTCCCTTTGACACTATATTGACTTGGAAACCACTGTCACCACAGAGCAAACACTTCAAGGCAGCTGCTGTGCAACAAAGATTGAAATAGTGAAGATGTAAGTCAGTCTAAAAGGACCATGTGGAGGGCTGATCAGCCCTCAGACTCAGACAACAACTAGAAAATTGTGAAAAGTATAAAATAAAATTGGTACACGATTATTTTTTCTAGTGATCAATCAGAACTGAAATAAAATATCTGGGAAAAAAATAAGCATGCTTTCCATGAAACCTAAGACTTGGAGATCTTGTGCAAAGTGCTACAAATAGCAACAGACATGCAAGATAAAAACTGAAATTCTATCCTTTGCAGGGCTTCCTAATCTCTTTAGATAGGTAAGGAACCTGAGTCAGTTTCTGTAAACAGTGACTTCTAGGATTTGAGACAGTTATTGGTGACTTCAGGAGAGCCAAGACTGCTATCCTACTTGAACACAAAATCTGTCTAAAGAGAACTGGCATTCCACTTCCTTCCTTACAGCTCTGGATGTTCATTTTATGACTTGCCACCGCTGAAGTAAAAATTTATATATCTGGATAAAATTAGTGAAATACAATCCTGCAAACACAAGGTTCTGGTTAAAAGCCTACACAACTGCTCAGAATGCTACAGTTACCATGTTAGCTTCAAGAAGGGCTCTCAGATTTGTAATATCTTTATCATTATGTTGTCTTTTAGAGATCTTGCACCTCCACAGCATATTGTGGGGGTTTTGTAATTTTGCTTTTGCAATTTACTTTAACTTGTAAAATGTTTTTCAATTGCATGCATTTCCCTTTAGAGCACTAGTGAACCTTGCTGCTTGTCAGGAAAAGGCAAATTAATCTTATTTTGCCTGCATTAAAAATAAAATGCTTCAAGAGTTTTGAAAAAAGGACAATTTCTCAGCTATACCCCATCTACAGAAGACTCGACTGCAATTTTAAATTAAGAAATTTTATTTTTTCACTATTTTTTTCCACAAAAGCCTTTCAGAATTATATCTACCACTCCCATAATGTAATGTTCTCTAAAAACCCTATTATGAGTTTCAGTCATAGAAACAGATGAATTTTTTTCCCCCAGTAGTCAAATTGTCAGGTGTATTTCACTACTGTAATTTGATTCCAATTTGTACATATCTTCTTTCTCCGATAAAAAAAAAGGAAAAAAAACCCCACTTTTCAAACATATGATTGGCATATTTACTGCATAATTGCAAACTACAACTCTGGTTTCAGATGTTATACCCCTGCATAGAAATGACAGATTAGCCTGCTCTTTACTTGCTTTGAGGTAAATGCTGCCTCTGTCCTTTTTATCCAGAAAAAAACTGTGCAAAATTTTTCTTCCAATATGTGTGAATTTACATTTTACCCACTTCTAATGTTTATGCACATATAGGCACAGCAACTAAAATATTATATTGATTAAATACAAAATGTATAATGGAATGGAACTGAAGATAAATTATGTATTCACAAAGTGTCGCTGCATTCACAAAGTGCTTTACTGCATGTTAATAACAAATGAATATTACAAATGTAAACCCCCAAATCCTATTTTTTTAATTCATGGTAAAACACAATATAAATCTATAAGAATGTTAAATATGCTCTTCCTTCTATATAATTGTCTAAGAAAATAGGGGGAAAAAAAGGAGAAATAGCAGTAGCAAGTTCAGTATAACCAAGATGCCAAGAATCTGATGGGCTTCTGGAAAAATTATGGGGGGGCTATCAACACAAGTCAAGAATCTGTTGACTCCATAGGGACTGTGCAAAGCATAAGAACTTCAGAAACATTTCATGTTCAAGTGCAGCTTCCAAGTGCTTTTTGGCTGGATTGTAAAATCTCACCATGATATACAACAGATGTGATGACACTGAAGTCTGCATCCACCAAAGTCCATCCATCAAATATAATTTATTCTGGATTGATCAAGTGTATTATCCCTAGCATAATATGGGAGATGGACTTCAGAGCAAGAACACAAGCAAATTGGCACATGTTCCTTCACAGAAATTATTATTAATGAATGAGATGAAGTGGAGAAACACTGGCTGGACAAGAAAGAAGGTACTGGGCACAACAGATTGTGTGTGTAGGTGATGACATACAAAACCACAATGTCAAGAAGGAAGGGGAAAGTAGTTCTGAAGGCTGTTTTGGTGTTGGGAATGTCTTACTTACCTACTCCTCAGAACTCATGTACAGTGTGAGAAGCCATGGAATAGAAAGAACGTATTTTGTTCCTTATAGGAAGGCAAACCAGAGGTGTGGTTTTTATGAATGAATGCATGAAGACCTGAGGCAGGAATTCAGAGTATGTTACACCGAAAAAAATGGAAAAATGGAAATGCTGCAGAATAAGCTTTTATGAACATATTTGTATAGAACTGCTGCAAGAAAAAATCAGAATCTAAGATGATCGTGGATATTAGAGGTGCCTAGCTTAAGAAGAAAAATTAATTTTGGGCATCTAATAATAATTAAATTATGCTGACTCACAGTGCAAACTTGGAAGTCCTGAAAGAGACAAAAGACAAATATATGTCATCAAGAGACAACAGACAAATACATGTCATCAGTCAGGAATTAGGTAGTGAAATGCTTTCCAAGAAAAGAAAATGAAAAAGAACATAAAGAGTTTGATATAGTTGCTGAGCCAATGGATTTTTTTTTTTAAATCCCACATGCTGAACTGTCCTGAAGACAATGAGACCAGCACTTGTTGTGAGGAAAGCAGTTCAGTTTCTAGCTAATTCCTTCTCTGGTGAAAAGTCTCCATTCCAAAAGCTTGACACCTCAGCATGTAAAGTACCTGTGCTGTGCATGACTTTCCTGCTACTGCAGGTATCAAGAATACCTACGGAGTCTTGCCTTTGCTAGGAGGGATCACTTCACTCCTATTGTATGACTCCTACTTATGATGCCTGTGCAAGCCCATATGATCATTTTACTCCAGTCCACAGCTGGCACTGGCAAAGCAGCCCACCTGGTACATAAACTTTCATGCTTTCTCCTCAGAAAGGTCTCTGTATGTGTTTTTCTTAGGGTCCTCTGAACACAACTAAGAGAACCCTGAAAAGCTGTAATAAGCTATCTTCTCAAAGATTTTTTCCTAAAAATAACGTCAAAGAGGCAAGGGCCAGGGCCCTGAGTACCCCCACCTTCAAGCCTGGATGACTGAGTTAAAGTCCAACTTGTCAAATACAAACACAGTCCTTCCACTAGTAAGAGCTGTAATGAAAAAGCCAGAAGCAACCCTTTTCTCAACCCTCCTTCCCTTGCTTTGCTTTGGGAGCTACTTTTAAGCAGTTTTTACTGTTGGCCTCCTATGTCTGCACCTGGTCTGATGCCTACCTGACCTTGACCCATACCCACTGGCTCAGCTTCCTGGCTTGCCCTGGCACCTGCCACCTCACTAAGGTGATTACCAGGCTGTGGCCCCTCTGCCATTTAATGAGTATCAGCCCTTGGAACTTTCCAAACACATCTCAGCCATCACTGCTTACAGTAACACCATGAGACGAGCTAGAACATCCCAGATCCTTGCAGTGAATTGACTACCACTGAGTTTTACCTGTGGGTGCTGGTTGATAGTGGCTGAAGATGAGCCAGGCAGCCAAGAAGGCCAATGGCATGTTGGCTTGTATCAGAAATAGTGTGCGGTAGTCTTGCTATTCTTGGCACCAGCGAGGCCACACCTAGAGTGCTGTGTCCAGTTTTGGACCCTTCACATCAAAAAAGACATTGAGGTGCTGGAGTGAGTCCAGAGAAGGGCAAAGAGGCTGGGGAAGGGTCTGGAGCACAAGTCCTGTGGTGAGTGGCTCAGAGAGCTGGGGTTGCTTAGCCTGAAGAAAAGAAGGCTCCGGGGAGACCCCATCACTCTCTACACTGCCTGAAAGGAGGCTGGACTCAGGTGGGAATCAGCCTCTCCTCCCGGGTAGCAAGGGACAGAAAAGGAAATTGCCTCAAGTTGCACCACGGGAGGTTTATGTTGGATATTAAGAAAAAATTCTTCACTGAAAGGACTGACATTAAAACGGGATGCCCAGGGAAGCAGCAGAGTCCCTATCCCTGGAAGAGTTCCAAAGGCGTGTGGATTTAACACCTGGGAAATATAGTTAAACAGTGAATAGGGCCATGCTGGGTTAACGACTGGTCTCGATGACTTAAGAGGTCTTCCAACTTTAACAATTCCAATTTGATCCTATTCCAATCCCCCCTCCTAGGATGAAGGGAAACAATCACCACTTTTCAGCAGTGTTCCCAGTCAGCCTCTTGGGCTCTCGCGAAGACGCAGGGCCCAGGGTTCCGTCTGCTTTTCCCTCGGCGCCACTGGCGCAGTGTTTATCCCCTCAATGGCACAGACCACCCGATCGCGTCCCGCTGCTCCCCCGCTCCCGGCGGGACTGGGCGGGACGCGCCTCCCCCGCCCCTCAGCGCGGCCCCGCCCCGAGCCACCCGCGGGCCGGGCACTTAAAGGGCCCATGGCGGCCGTGCCCGGGCAGTGTCTGTGCGTGCCGCGACCGCCAGCCTGGCTGCCCCGGCCGCTCCCTCATCGCCGTCCGGGCGTTCCCGCGGGGCTGCGGGGGCCCGGGGGAGCTTCTGCGGGGGCTCGCGTAGCGCGGGGGGGCGAGCGGCAGGCCCGGTGTGCGCCGTGGGCAGGCGAGCGGGCGGGCGCTGGATTCTTTGGATCGCGGACGTCGTGGGCGAATAAAACAGGCGGGCGGGCGGTTGCGCTGTTCCTGCCGCGGGGGGCGCGGAGCGGAGCCGCCGCCGGGCCCGGCGGAGATGGAGCCCCGCAGCCGCGGCG
>JAYDZK010000113.1:29375424-29466406 GCA_034509185.1 Euphonia xanthogaster | reverse complement strand
AGAAAGTGCTGTTCTACTAGGGACTTCTAGAAATACAGAAGGCAGATATAACAATCTGTGGCAGTCTTCCTCAGTTCAAAGAGTGACTTAAAATCAAATTGTTATTTTTTCTCTCTGCATATATTTGGATTTTGAGCAGGACTGTTGTTGTATGAACATGACAAGATGGGATTAGAAGGAGAATTGATGTACTATGTATTAAGATGGTCCCTTTTGCAGCTTTGCTACCGTCACTTTTGTTGGGCATGAAAAGGACAAAATATTTGGTTCCAGATTTTTTTAAGGGGTTTTTGTTTTTGTTTTTTGGGTTGTTTTTTTTTCTTTTTTTTATTAAAAGGATGAAATGCATCTTCTGTGATTTTTCAAAGAAGCTGAAAGAAAGAGTTACAGGATGAAAGGTCTTTAAGTGGTTTTATGAGGGCTACATCCATTGAAAAATGTATGTATTACTTGTGACTTTTGCAAATCTAGTCCTTTGTATAGCAACTCTGGGGAGGGGGGTTGAAGCCCTCCTTTAAAATAGATATATTAAACAATGTTCAGTCAATTAATATGATATTTTACATTTTTGTAGACAAAACAAAGAACTCAAGGTTGTATTACTTCCCACTGTAACCAATCAATTAAAGAAAGAAAGTCATTGTAGGAAACCCAGCATAATAATAAGTAATAACTCTTATACCTGAAGTGAATGAGAAAAATTAACTTTTACTTTTAATTAAATATCATGCCAAAAGGTATTCAAGCCATTCTGACATATGTAGAAGATAGAATAATAAAGTACAGACCCAGTCTTAATCACTCTGCATTATTAAACATTCATATACTGTCATTAACAGTACCTGTTATAATCCATGTCATTTTGTGCCTTGAAAGTGAAGCACTCATCTCCTTTCAAATACTAATCACAAAAGCAGATGCTTAAGGTACTTGAATAACCCTTTTATTGCCATGCTTTGCACATGTGTTTCCAAAGTGAGTCTGAGCGGTGTCAGTGAAGAATATTATAAAAACCATATTATGCCTGGCTGTTGTGTATAGGATATCTCTGTCTATATTTTAGGCTGATTCAAATACTAGATTCCAGCTTGGATCCATGTCACAAGCACACTTTTTGCCTAGTATTTGCCAAAGTCCCTAGAAAGATATGATTTACAGTCCTTCAAGATATCCTTTTTTTCAATTGTTATTATTTTTTTAATCATTTGAAAATTGAAGTTGCAATGTACTGTCACATTTTCCATCAGCGAACTGGGGTTGATACACTGCTTTCTTGGTGTGAACCAAACAGCAAATGTTGTAAAATTTCCTAGTTGGCATAAATAAAGTAAGTCACTTTGTGATAAAGATGAGATGATGTCCTACTCTTCAGACTACATAAACTTTATTGTCTGTATGTAGGGATTCTAAAAGAATAGTATTTTTTTTTACCTTTCCCTCTGTGATGTTAAATCATTTAACACTGTTATACCTCTTAGAGGTATGTAATTGTTCCCTTGTTAGATTCAGTTAGATTCAGAACAGAAAGAGTGTGCAGTTAAATCCAAATCTGGGCAATTTGAAATAATGATGTTAATGTGGTCTCAATCATTATGCCTCTACTTAAATCTCCTATTGTAATTTTTAAGGATTGTGGAAGATAAATGGTTTTCATTTTTTAATGTATTTATTCATGTTACTATTCTCCATTGCTGTCTTTCTTAACACACTAATGCTTAAGAACAGAAATTACACATGTAAATACTAAGATGAAGGAAAAGACTTCTGAAGTTCACTATGTTAGCAAAATGGAGAACATTATTTTTCACTTATGTCCTAATGGTAGTAGATTTATGCATACTAATACCAGACAAATCGTAATAACAGGAGCTAAGTCATTTTGAGGCAGAAGTGTATGAATTACTTTTTTTAGTTGATGGTTTCCTTGTAAGTGACTTGAGCAAGGTCACAAAGACACACTAGTACTTTCTAACTCCCGGAATGTGCTAAATGTCCATAAAACATCCTGCCCTTCACTGTAAGCACATCTGGATTTCAGCATAGAAATTTATCATCCACTTCTTGTAGTAGCTACTGGTTTAGTTTTAAGACTTGGTATGAATGTGGTTTTGCCCAGTGCCATACTGAAATGTGAAGGTTAGAAAGGTTCCTTATTATTACAAGAAGACTGGATTTATTTTTTTTTGTTTTCATTTTCAATTCCTTGTATTTTTATCCACATTTAGTTTCATCACTGGAAAAGAATAGTGCCATACATCATTCTCTACCTGTGGATAAGCTCAAGAGATACTCTGAGAAACAACTCCACTTCTCCCTTCTTTTTTGTCCTCAGCCATCTTTGTCACTTCATGAATTTTAGACATGATCCCAATGAAATAAAATATACCTTGAACATATCGTGGATCTATGTCAACATCAGGCTGATTTCTAAGAGAAGTGAAAGACGTGAAGTTCCCCATAATTTAGCTGGTGTAGGAGAGAGTTTGCTTTTGAAGGAAAAGTAGAGACAGAATTGAACTGTCAGTCTAATTCATAGCAATAGTGCATTAATAACTATCATGCATTTAGTTTTGAAAGCTAGAAGATGGCACAGTTTCTTGTCCATCAAAGTTGTCTTGGGAATTAGAGATATGTATATATAACAGGTTGGTTTGTAAACATAACAGACAGACATATCAGTAGAAAAGGTCTTCCTAAGTTCTGCTGCTTGAAAAACACTTTATTAATATTCAGTCATCCACACCATTTTTAATCCATTTTGTTGAGTACCTCACTGGCATAATAATCTCTGATAATCAGTGCTTTTGATTTTTATTTTAATGTGTTCAACCTTCCAGCTCTTGCCATCTTGAGGAATGGCTGTTTAAGTTCTTTCTTAACATCTTCCTAGTTCCTATTCTTCACCAGTTGATCTCCAAAATGTCTGTCTTTTTGAATAGTCCTAGCATATTGACCAACATTTTAAAGTAGCTGTCATTTGGAGGTTTCTTGTGGGTTCTCATTCTGAATTTTTTTCTTTCCCATTTTAATCAAGCTGCTGTTTGCAGCTTGGTTAGCCCGAAAAGATGGATGTCATTCATGAATCTGGTTTTCAGTATCCTCCTACATGGAATGAACATTCCATTGCCATCTCATAATGTCAAATCTGTCATGGCTTCCATGTCTAAATAGGGCAAGTTTAGGTGAAATGGGCCTTCTTTTGGATTCCTGAACCATTTACTCTATCTGCTGTTGTTACAGCTGCCCTAGACAAACAGGAAATGTGAAAGGCTTTTACTTGCCCATCTATCGTAAGTATTATAGAGGATGGATGGATGCCATCACCAAATATTTATCCCTCTGCTTAACATGCAATATCCCTGTCATTTGCATGTATATGGAATTTTTTCTCCTTTGTGTGCCTGATCAGTTTAACAATGCAGGCAATATTTGTGGTTTTGATGCCATCTGCTGAGCCAAACTTTTTTTCAAGATACAGTGGGGAGAAGAGGTTTAACAAACCATATATTTATCATTTACTGAGAACTACTTGAAAATTTCAGCTATTGAGTCAAAAATATGTTTTGCTCATGTAAACTTCTTCTCTTCTAGCCTATTTTACATATAGTTGTACTGCTAGATCCTTGTAAGATTTGACAGGTTCTCTCTGTAAGGTTGAAATGTTCAATATGTTCAAGACATACTGCAAAAGCAAAGAGCTATTTTAGCAGGTCCTTGACAATCACAGCTTTGTTTCAGATTACACACTCCTTTTTCCCCTCTGAATTTTGTTTCCTATTTCAAGCAAACTGCTCTCTTTTGGTCAGTTCCTTGTGCAAGTCTAATGATAGGAAACTGCTAAAAGTAACACAGTTTTTCCACCTCAAATATTCCTACAATTCTCTGTGATTCCTAATAATCACAGAGAATCTTGATAATCTGGAATCTGTAATATGTTTATAGTCCATTTCCTGAACCTATTGAAATCTGTACTAGGCCTTTTGTTGTTCTCTGTTTTGTTTCAAAGGCACCAAATTTGTCTTCTTACCTGCCAGATTATTTGGCATATGCAAAAGCCATCCATCAAGACATGTCTTAAAAGACTGTAGTTGATAGTCTTTTGTGCATTCTATTGAGCACTGGTAGGTACACTATTGAATCAGCCCAAGTTATCCACAGAGAATCCACTTTTCTGTACCAGTGAATTTGTAAGGATGGATCATTTAGTAAAACTAGTTAAGTTGCATCTGGCAGCATTTTCTCTAAAAATTGAGGTTTTTTCCCCCCAGCATTTAGAAAGATAAAAATGATGAATAGAATTGTAAGGTAATATTTATATTGCATGGAGATACATTTACTAGCTGGGAACATTTTTAAGAAAATCAAAATTTATTTGCCAGAGTTTTCATTTTGAACTTGAAATTGCAGGTGTTTGTATCAAAATCTTAATTGTAGAATTTCAGTTCATCCTGACATAGGACAGAAACATTGTAATCTTTGTGTACAATTAACAAACTGAGCTCTCTGCTAAACATACGTATCTATGGAGATTTAAAGATGAGAACCAAGCACTGAAATGACATGTAAAATTTTTTCAAGTAACTAATGATCACAAAGATAACCTAATCTTTATTGGGCAGTTTGTAAGCAGAAAATAAAATAATTCTGTTGGATAAAAATAGCTGGTTAATAATTAGTAGCTGCACTAAAGGACTGAAGAATTGAAGTGAAATTTGCTTAGGTAAAATCATTGCTTTGGATCTTCAGACATAGCTGAGGTACACTGTTGGTAAAAATTCCAGGCAAAGTAGAATTAGAGCTGTTTTGTAGCTCCATGATTATAGAAAGATGAGGTTTCTAAAACTCCAGGTACAGTTGATTGTTCTTAGCCATGGGGGTGTTCATGATGCTTTGAGTAAGTCCTGAGAACCTCCACAGCAGAAAAACATTTTGTTCTTTTATTTTTTGGGGCAGTTATATAACCTGGGAACAAGAAGAAGGAGTATGATGCAATGTGTGCAGTTTTGCAGCACAGGCATTCCCGTACCCAGATTCTCTTACCCAAAGCTAATTCTCTGCTCTTCAGATCAAGAACTTTACTGCACACTATTACCACAGCAGCAAGCAACAAGTAAAAAAGGCCTGGGAAACTGGAGCCTGTTTTCATCACTGAGCTTTTTTTTTTCTTTTTTAAAAGTTGCTAAATGAAGCAATAAAGAAATTAACACAGGAGTTCTCCTGAAATTCAACTATCTGTCATTTTCATCTCCAGGAACATTTTTTATTTCAAGGATAATTTAGTACAAAGCTGGATTATTGATGACAATTCTCTATAAACATGAGCTTTTAAGATCAGGACGGACAACTGTTTAGACCTTCATGGCTGGGAATCATGCCATTACTACCCACAGCCGATGCACATACGTGGCTGTTTGGCTGTGTAGCTCATGCCATCTGTTCAGATGGCATTTTGCCTGCTCACAAATTGGTTAGACTTGTGCCAAGAGCAATTGCTCTGGATGGTTACACTGCAAAGCACTGCAAGTAGTTCCTATTTTCTACGAAGTCTCTCTCTTTTGGACACCACTTTAGCACTTTGTTATATCCTGTGGACATACCTGTATACTGCAGTGATCAGAAACAGAAAAAGATTATGTGCTCCTCCTAACTATTTTTACTGCTGAAGCTACCTTTTCTAATCCCTCAGAAGGGAAAGCAAAGTACATGTCAATTGAGTTTAATGTTTCTCCTTGTTTTCCATCTGAAAAATATTCATTCATTACAAGTTGGTGAGAGCTAATCAAAAGCTCACAGAAGTTAATGGGAATATTTGTGCTGATATAAGTATAGAGTTGTATATTTAAGTTTGCTTGCTAGTGAGCCAAGGCAAGTCATCTGACAGTGTCTACTTGTGTTCAGTTGGTTGATTTGTGGAATAAATTTCTGAGAGGACTAACAAGTTACAGGATTAAATTCAGCTGAGGTATACAGTAACTAAAAGTTATCATCAAGTGACATTTATACAACCTATAGAATAATTCTGCTGAGTCGTCTCTATTGAATAGATATCCATGTTATACAATTGGCACATTTGTTGACAGCCTCAACTGTGAACCATGGAAGTGAACTTATTGCTTGCCAGCAGAAGCAACTCCTGTAGGTAAAAGCCAAAGGATATTGGCAAGGAAACGTAAGCTCAGTGGATAAATATAGGACTTTATGTAAAAAATGCTGTCATCCTGCCAGTTTTCATCGCCACTAAAATAATTTTAAAATCAAAACTAGAGTAATATTTTTGTTTCTAACAAGACATACAATGTAGGATTCAGAGTATGTGCAAGTGTAAAGCAATTATTTGCCTGTTTGTCTCTGAGTATAATTAACTGTAGGAGTATTGGTTTTTTTTCCTTCTATGGACTTCTCCCTGTGCATGAATGTCACTGCTCAGTTTGAGCATGCTTAGTTGAATCAGGATGATATCATTTATGTGGGTGAGTTTCCATATATTGGTTAGTGGGAGATATGATATTTTGCTGATTATAATCTGGAAATGTTGCCAAAGCCCTTCATCTTAGTTTCACATAAGTAATACTGACTAGGGTTTGATTCCTGGAGAAAACCCAATGGGAAAGAGCTGGGTAAAGCTCAGAAAGGAAAGCAAAGAGATCAAAAGTCAGAACTGTTTGGAGTGCAGGATGTAGTTTGCTTGTAATTTAGATGGATATTTTCTTGTTTGCACAAACCACTATAAAGATAAGATAAAGTCCTTATTTAGAAGAACTTACAAGGTAGTTTCAAGTTCGTTACAAATTTTATATTATGCAGCTCCTGTGTTGTGAGGTGATGCATAAAGCTGATGACCAGAATCCTAACCACCTGAATATCTGTAAAAAATTTATTTTCTCATTAATTTAAAAGAGGCTGTTGTTTGACTGCTGTTATTTCTCACTGATATTTGCTGTTATTTCTCACTGAAATTTTCACTCGCAGAGCAGTTGATATTTGTTGCCATGATTCAAACCATTTGGTTCCATTACTCATAACAGCTGAAACATTGTCTAACGATTGTATCGGGTTTGAAGAATATAGAGAATGCTTTAGAAGGTCTGCTACTGCACGTTCACAGTACACTGATACAACCTTTTATCCCATTTTAGTATGTCAAGCAAGCATTGCGTGTTCCATGTTCTACAAAGGGTTTATGATTCAAATTTTGTTCAATAAAAACAGATTACAAAAACTGTAGAGGTGAAAAAGATACCAGTAATGATTTTGTAAGAGTTGACACATTTGGTACTTTCCCATTTATCTGTAGGAAAGATGGTTAATACTGAAATCTATTGCTTCACACTGAAGCTTTGTGGTGGTACAACCATCCCCCCAGCCTGCACTAGCTGCACTGTGATCTCAGAATAAACTACAGAACTGGCAGGACATACCTGTATACTGCAGCAATACCATTAATCTAAAATGTAAGATTCTACATCTCTTTGTTTTTTCATTGTCTTCTTGTGGGAATGGTGGAACTTCACATTTTCATGTGGCATAAAAATGCTAGCAATTTGATGGGCAAAGTAAAAGCTGGTAAATTCTCACAGGTCTAGTGTGCACTGCATTCTAAGTTGAAAATTGGACATAGCTGAATACCAAGTGACCCTTTAGCTGAGGCATTCTGAAGTAATTTGAATAGCAGTATTCTTCAAAAATCCCTGAAACTTTGAGAACTGATTTGTTTTACTTCCATGCAAATGAATGGGAATTTTCCTTTCACTTTACTGGGACTTGGGTTGAACACTTCCTGAGTTGACCAGCACAAAGTAACATTTATAAGCAGAAAAAGGAGAGATTATTTTCAGCTCCAACAAGTTCATTTTTAAAAGGCACTTTGCTGTAACCATGTAAACCTATGTAACCTTACAGTTTGTTAACACTGAACTTTAATGAGTCCTGATAAGAAGCCAGTCTGGATATCCATTTAGCTACTGATCTGAACTCCAGCTGAGTGTCCTAGCAGCTGTGTGACTTCATTACTTCATTAGAAAGGCATGCAGCCAAGCCAGCTGGAATCCAAAGAGGCTACTCAACTCGCATTGCATGTCAGTTTTTTTGGTTAACATATCAGAATTACAAATGACCAAAACCATCAAGTAAAAAAAAAAAAAAAAAAACAACAACAACAACAAAACAAAACAAAAAAAAAGCATTATTATACCAAGTGGAGGCTACTTTGTCATACAGATGTTGGGGTTTTTTCATGCCATTTTTTAGCTATTTATATCTCTTTAATGAGAACTAGACAGAACATTTGCACTTATGGCTATAAACACGGATCTATCCTATAATTCCTCATTTCTTAGTTAAGAAAACAACATTTTGTTGTCTTTTGCATTAATGTTTTGAGAACACATTATTAGCTTCGCTCATTGTTAGCAGTGAATAAAGTCTGCTGCTCTGGGACAATACAGGTTTGTGAAAAACGCCCACAATCTGTTCTAGAGACAATATCGCTGAGGAATCGTTCTACTGCTGACCATGGATGGGGTTTTTTTTGAGCATAGAATCGGTCAAAAGCCTTAAAACTGGCTTGTACATACAGCACACAATTATTTTCTGCTTAAAAAAAAAAAAAGAAAAAAAGCCAAAAATACAAGGGAAACAAATGGTAGTTTACAAGAAGGGAATGAAAGAAGACCTATGAAACTACAGGACTGCTTTTAGATAGGTGCAGACTCACTTGAGTACTGTGTGCAGTTTTGCGCCCCTGATTTAAGAAGATTGTTCGGGTGCTTACATGCATCCAGAGAGGGACAGCAAAGCTGGTGCAACAGCTGGGAGGCATGTGCTGTGAAGATCACCTAAGGACACTGCCCTTGTCTAGTTTTGTGAAAAGGAGATTGAGGAGTGACGTCATTCCTCTCCGTTGCTTCTTCATGAAGGAAAAGTGGAGAGAGAGGTGATCATCTCTTCTTCCTGGTATTCCATGGTGGGATGCATGGAAGAGGTGAAAAGCTGAGTCACAGGAGTGTTAAACTGAACATGAGAAAACATTTGTTTAAGCAAAGAGCAGTTAAACCATGGAACAGGCTTCCTGGAGAGAGGGATAGTTGAATCCCTGTGCTTTTCAGTGTTGAGGTGGAATGTGGACAAGGCTCATGCATTAACTTTTGGTCAGACCTGAAGGGTTCAGGCAGTTGGTTTAGGAGACCATTGTAGGTTCCTTCCAACTGTTTAGTTCTATTCTATTCTAAATGGTCGGTCCCAGAAACTATTTTCCTAAGCTTGTGTCTAAAGCAAACTTTTATTAATGAATCTCTTATATTCAAGCAAATGAAGAGCAAATAATTATATGCTTGAATCTTAGGGAAATATCCCTGTGGAACCAGAATGGGTAAAGACTCATCTTGTTAGTCAAAAAATGTTATTTCTACTTTATATTTAAATTATATTTCCATGTACTGTGAGATTAATCCATGCAAAATGGACCAGAAGGACTTTCTGAATTAATTCCATCATTGTTAATTGCCATATCAGTCTGCTCTCTGCCTTGCATGCTTCCATCAGAACAGTTATGTAGGCTAGAGTCCATTGGTATAGAAAACAGATGGTGGGGTCTATGTAATCATGAGTTAGAAGGAGAGGGCTGGTGGTCAATTTATGTTTGCTGGTTTTTCTGATATAAAAACTGACAGGCACCAAATGAAGCTACTAGATTGCAGTTTCAAGGCAAACAAAGGAAAGTATTTCTCTATACAGCATGTAATTAAACTGCAAAACTCTAAAGATGCTTGGAGTTCATTGTATCAAGAGACCATGAAATTCATGAAAGGAACATTTTTCAGCAGAGACCTCTGGCTCTCAGAGAATATTTCAGTTTAGAAGGGATCCTGTGGAGGTTGTTAGACAAACATCCTACTTGTAGCAGGTCTGATCAGTTCACTTTCCTTAGAGACTTCTCTAATTGAAGCTTGAACACCTCCAAGAATGGAGATCCCACAACCTGGCTGGGCGGTGTTTGACTTGTTGCCTTTTCTCCTATCCTGTGCACCTCCTACAAGAGTTCATCTATCTTTTCTGCATCAGGTAGCTGAAGGTAGCAGTGAAGGCTCCTGTCACCAGCTTCCTGTGAAGCTGAACAAGTTGCTTCAGATTCTGCTCAAGTGGTGTGTGCTTCAGCTCCTGAGCAGCCTGCTGTCCTTCTGCTGAATATATTGTGGTATCACAAAATCCCAGGATTGGTCAGGTTGGAAGGGACAATAGTAGGTCATCTGGTCCAACCCAGAGTACATGGCACAAGATTGTGTCCAGACAACACAATCTCCAGTGAGGGAGACTCCACACCCTCCCTGGTTTGTCTGTTCCAGTGCAAGGTCACAGTAAAGAAGACCTTCCCTTCCTCATAATCAGGTGGAACTTTGGTGCATCAGTTTCTGCCCATTGCCTCTTGTCCTATTGCTTGGCACCACGAGGAAGAGCCTGGATCTATCCTATTGACACCTTCCCTTCAGCTACTTACAGATATGGTCTCTCTATGTCCGTGTCTTAGCAGTATTGGGAAGCCCAAGACCAAAGAATGCTCCAAATGTGGTGTCCCAGGTGGTGAACAGAGAAGAAGGGTCACTGCTGTGGCATGGATGGTGGATACAGTCTTTCTGATGGAGCAGGGGAGGCTGTTTGCTTTATTTGCTGCAAGGGCGCACTGATGACTCCCATTCACATTATGGTCCATAAGGACTGCTGTGTCCTTTTCTGCAGGTCTGCTTGACACTCAGCACCAGCTTGTATAGTAGCCTTATTCCACCCAGATGCACATCTTTGCATTTGCTTTTGTTGAAATTTGGGCGTTTTCTATCAGCCCAGCTTTTTAGCAGAAAGAAATTTGGGGAGCCTGAGAGAGTACACTAGGTAAGTACCACTTCACGCTTACCTTCCTAAATTTTGTATTAAGAATCCACTTTTAAACCCAGCTGGACTAGGTGGAGTTATTGTATAAACTCTGCTAAGATTTCTTAAGGATAGATGCAAGTACCTCCTTGCAGGTCTCTGGCTGCCAAGCCAGTGGAGGAACTTTCCTGAACGCTCCAGTGAAGAGGACATATTGGTATGGCCAGATATAGTTGAATCATAAAACATGGGATTTTGAGGCAAGTTTGGAAGTAACTGATTATGTTGAGGTTTGGGTAGAGATTTGGTGTTTAGGTCCTACTCTATGTCTAAGACTCGGAAAGCTAGGATGGATTCTTTATGTCATTTAAGTGCCTCAAAGAAAACAAAATTACAGACATATTTGAAGCCGAAAACTTAATGAGGCCTGCCTAGACATTTAAAAAATTGTGTCAGTTTGTCAACAGCTTCACTTTCAGCTCTGAACTGTATCCTTGGATAGCCCATTTGTGCTTTTTAGATAATCTTATAATTTCTTTTGGAGTCTTGAGAAATTTCAATATTTTCAAATCTGCTTCCTTGATATATATAGATATAAATATATAGATATGCATGTTTTGTATGTTTGGATTTTTTTTTTAATATACACTACAGGAGTAGTTGAGGATTAGAAGAAAGATTTCTAGTGCCTGAAATAAGTGTCTTCTCCCATCATACAAAAACATGACCAACCAAAACCCCAAACAATCAAAAAAGCCCCACCCAACGCCCCAAAAATATAAAAGAATATAATAATTCAGCTGTGCAGTTCAACCTAAACCACATTTATAAAAAACTTGATTTCCAAAAAGTTTTCATTAATGAGATACATTTAAACATATGATTCAATCCATTCATTGTCAAAACTGTAGTTTGGGCATTAGCTGTGAATGTATTTAAATAATTAAAGTATTACTTTGTCAATTGGAGCATTTGTAAATTCATAGAAATTTGTTGTCTTGAAGAAAAATTTGAAACCAGACTTTTGGTCAAATGCAAGAAAAGCACTTTCAAAATACTATTGGTATAAGAAAAGTACCCCTCCCAGTAACTCATACCTATTTTGTGATAGTACACAAAATTCCTGTCCATCACAGGAATGAGATTATCTTTCTCATTAAAGCTTTAAGTTTTACGTATACGATTGCATCCACAAAAGGAGGGAAAAGGGGCATTGACTAAACTCTGAAATCATATTTTTGCACCAAACAAAATGATTGCATAGTTGTTCAGAAGTTTGTAAAGTAGATATGCTTAAAGGCACCTATTGTTTCCTCCATGCCAGTTGTAGTTAAAAAGGCTTTCATGTAAATACTCTAAATAAACATAGTTACTTCTGTAGTCTAAATGTTTTTGCCTGCGTATTATGCCTCCCAAGTTGATTGATATTAGACTTTGCAAAAAATGTGTTTATCGTAGACTCTTGTTCTTAAAGGTGAAATTAGAAAATGCTGTTTCAAAAGGAGGAAAAAAAAGGAAGGCATTAGGTTAAATATTAATTTGGATGTCTACAATAATGGGTACGTATGCTATTTAAGGAAGTCATTATTCCACTGTGCAGTCAACAAGAGTATTGATTAGAATTAATTCACTACAAAAAGTCTCCAATCATTTTTAACATAAGTTTTTCCTCTTTAACAGTACCCTGAAGCTTGTCTTTTTCGTGGTCAATTTAACAACAAATTTGCAATTAATCATTTGTTGATTGCAATGAATGGTCTGTCGATAATATGCAGTTTACATTGCTAAAAGGCTTATACAGAGCTTTATTGTTTTCCTTTTGTCTTGGGAACACTTTGTCTAGCTGTGTTTCCTAGAATGGATTTTGAATAGATATTTTCAAGTAACTCATGCCAGTTTTAAAGAGACACCACGGACTGCTCTGAGAGTATTAATCAAGATATGCCCTAACTTTTCTCTGGCATTACAATATTTGGACATCTGTTCTGACTCCTTACATGTGAAGTAGGATACATTGGCATAAATGAAGGGTTTCATTATCTTAAATGTCATAACATTTGTTTGAATTATTTTGTGTAGATTTTAAATGCTGAAATTGTAATCTTGGGTTTTTTATAGATTTATTTGTCCTTTCAAAAGACTATAAAAATTGAAGCCTTTTAAAATTCAATCCATAATTCTGACAGCATAATTTACTATTTGTGCAATAACACCGAAATTGATGTAGATGATACTTTAATAATTTTGAACAGTGTAAGTATTTTTACTAAAAGAAATCTAAGGAAAAAATGCTTTTTAATCCAGAAACGAAATTGTTATCACAGATTATGTATACATAAAGGCCATTCTGAAATGCCTCTTTGAGGAACGTTGACATAGATTAATTTATTTGGAAAGTAATGGCAGTTTGAATGGCAGTTTTCATTTTATCAGAAGGAAACTGGGATTAGCTCAGTTGCTTAGAGCATGGTGCTAATAATGCTAAGGTTGCTGGTTCTATTCCTGTATGGGTCATTCACTTCAGAGCTGGACTTGATTATCCTTGTAGGTCCCTTCCAATTCAGAGTAGTCTGTGATTATGATTCGGAAATGTGTGTTACACCCATCGTCCTTAAAACAGTGTCTCAATGGTACATTTCTTCAGGCTAGGAAGTGGCTTTGAATACAATGCACATAACTGAAACTAAAAGAAAGATTAATTCTTTCACCAGGCTTTTGCAAATGTTTGTGAACATTTTTTTTGCATTGATCTTTAAATTGCATCTGTTTTTTATAGGTTTTGATTGTTCATTAGCAGAAAAATACCCAGTAGTAAAAGTAGGATTTAACTGGTTTACATTGCCCTTATTAATGCTATTATTATACAAAATAGTTGCAAACATTAATGTAATCTTAGTCTGAGATAATATCTGATGTCATATGGATGTGTTATTTATGCTTGAGTAAAAGTTAATATTAACAACATTTGTCTTGGCTAACATTATAACGATTACTTGTTACAAATATCAGCAAGACAAGTGTCTTCTTACTGTGCTGCAAATTTGGGAATTCTAGCTTGTCATTTAGTATTGATTACATTATTTAAGTAGTTGAGCAAAGCAGCACTTTACAAACAGGTGTTCTTTGATTTGCAAATTTATAAAAATCTAGGAGCAGCTTTCAGCCTACTGCATTGTTGTTTTTTAAGGTAAAAAATTGAAAGGTGATTTGACTATGCTTTCATTGAAACCAGAGATTTTTCTTTTTAAATCTTCTTTCTCATGAAGCAAATTGATTTATTGTCAAAAAACTATAGGGTTCTCCATCTGTAAAATATATTTATAGCATAACTGTCTGGCCTAAAGTTCAGAGAAACTGCCCCATTCATATAGTTTGCAGTGAAATTTGTGGACCTAACTTTGACTGTATGCTTTATTTGTCTCCTGAACTTATTCCTGCTCATCCTGCCTCTGCACTGCAGGTGTCTGCACCCATAGTCTGATCACCTGGGGAGTAACTTTGTACAGTAGATCATTAATTTCGGGAATTACACCTTAGTATTTAGTGTAAACAACTTAGCCTTCTAGAAAACCATATGTGTTGGAAATCCTGAGTAAATAGGTCTTATGCAAAGAGTTTTTATGCAGATATAGAATCCTCCCAAACAATTTGAGGCTGAGAATAGGATACTGGTATTATATATTCAAAGCTACCGTGAAAGCCCTAAGTTGCTAAACAACCATGACGCACTGAGTCTGTCCAGATGGTTAGGCAAAAAGCATTATGCAAGTGCACTCCTGGGGAAGTTTTTTTGATAGGAAATTTAAGGAATTTCTCAGTTTCACTACTCTACTCTAGACTTTTTCACCAGTCTTCTGCACATTTGGATTCTTGGGATGTGAAAAGGCAGCAAAAGCATTTATTGACCCTCTGTGAAGGATTAGTTCAGTGCTTTGAAAGCAGTTTGGACATTTTTATTTCTGGGGTTCAAAATTCTGTTCGTGATAAATCATAGCAAGGGGCTTTAGTGCAGTTTCCTGGGTTTCTGACTGCATCAATAATGGTTTGTTTTTTGTTTTTTTTTTTGCTGTAGGATTGCTTAATAGTAAACAGTTTTACATAAACCAAGAGTGAAATGCATAATTTGTAGTTTCTAAAGTTGCTGGTGGTTTTCCCTTTTCAGTAGAAACCATTTTTGGTCCACCATTTTCACAACTCCAAAGTTTACAGTTCTCAATTATTAGTGTCTTTATTACAGTAAAGAACAAAGTTTTTGTTGTCTCTAAGTATCAATATTCTGATAATAGTCTGTAGCTTATTCCCTTTATTGCAGTAATAGAACCTTTCTATGGAGTAAATAAATATATTTAGCCTCAAAGCCTTTTAATGCCCAGAGTCTACAAAAATAGTTACTGCATAACCTTTGTATGTTGTGCTCTGGGTAGATCATCACTGTAAAATATTTTGCATATCTAAATTACTTATTCAAAGCAGCTGTAGAAAAAGCTTGATTTGTTTTGGAAGGAAAATATATGTGAATTAATTTTTTAAAATTTGAATTCATCTTCCACAAACACGTTTGTATTTTGACATATTTTAACACTTTTCCATATATCCAAATATTACGTCCAGAAAAGGCTTTTTGTTCTCTAAACTGTAGCATGCTTAGGTTGTTTTTTAATGCAGGTTCCTATTATTCATAGAGAATATTTTTTGAGTCCTTAAATGCTCAGTAAAATGGTATATAGTTCCATTTTTTAGTTCCATTTAACTTGTTAGCAAGTAAAATAAAACCCAGGTCACTGTTCATGTGAACTACTTATAGTAATTCATAAGATTTACCTATTTCAGAGATTATTAACCCCTTGTTTTTAATGAAGATATTGGACATTGACATGTAGCATGTGATTGGCTTTTGCACTTCAAAAAAGAATCTGACCACTTACGCTGTGTATGGAAACAAGTACACATTCACCTTTTAAGTTAAAAATTTGATTAACAGTAGCAGTAAAACCAATATGTGATCAAGATGATCTCCTAGGGTGTAATCTCTTCCATCTAATGTTGTTACAAACAATTTAATTTAATTTTATTTCTGCAGTACCTTTTCAGAGAAACCACTGTGGTGGGAGTAAACTTGGCAAGAGTAGTTCATGTGAATTTAGCTCTTTCTTGGAAGCTTCTTAGTTGGCCAGTTATTTTCAGACTTACTAATAAATAGGTTTGTCTCAGTTTGATATACAGCTCTTCTGCATTTTGGTATTGTTGCCTTCCCACAGCTACATCATACAGACAAATCCTTAGGGTCTGAACTGGGTCTCAGGTGCTTACTGGTACAAGGGGGTGGCCTGTGTTGATAGAGCAGAAAGGAAGGGAGTAAGCTTGCAGGAGCCTCCACAAAGGGAGGAATTAGAAACCTTATACACCTTAGCAAGAAAATAAAGGAGAAGGATTCAGAAACTATTTTGATTGATGCCACACAAGAGCAAATGCAGATAATAAACAAAAGTTAAGAAAGTTGCTTCTGGACCTTTGAGACAGAACAAACAGGCTATATGAAAGATGTAAGGGAGAATATCTTAAAAAGTTTGTCGTAAATCAGCAGAGAGAGAGAGAGTGAATGTCTGTAGATAAATAATCCCACATCTAGCCCTAATTTATGAGTATGTTAGGGGGATTTTTTATAAATTAATATTTGTTTGTCCAATAGGAAAGATAATAAATAATATTGTAATGCAAAAATTTAAATTTCAAATAGAAAACATAATGAATGAGGAAAACAGTGACCTTTTTCAATTAAGAGAAAAATATTCTTTCAGAGTGTAAATCAATGAGAGATGTTTTAGTGGTTTGCATATTTCTTATAAAAATAAATACCTGCTATGGAAACAAATGAATAGCATAAATATGTATTAAAATTACAAGACTCTGTTGCCAAGGCTTTGACTAACAAGTTATGGGAAGTTGCTAGGGAGAAGTCAGGTGAACATTTATTATTTGATCCCTATCAAGCAAATGAGTGTATAAAATGGGTGGTGATACAAGCTTTGGCTTGAACTCCATCAAGGATTTCAGAGGACTGCTCAAACTGTTGCATTTCAGGCATACTTTCATAAATGTGAGAAGCTAGGTGTGCTCAGTTTCGTGTGTGATTAGTAACAAAAGATCTTGAAATAACAGTTCAGAGCAGAAACATGTCCACATGGCTTTTAGGAGAGTCTTTCCAAAGGGCTTTCTTCTAACTCTTGAGCATGCTGGGAGGATAGGGAAATCACCCTTACAGTTTAGGCACCTAAATTAAGGGCCTACATTCAGCCCCTGGAGATACTACTCTAATGCAAACATAATCAGTGTTCAGAATAAAAATACTCAAAGGGATTTATGTTTGTTTGGGGGTTTTGGGGAGATTTTTGTTGGGTTTTTTTTTTAATTATGAGAGTGTTTGAAAAATCATATTAGAGTATAATTTTTCAAGACACTACACAAGCAGTTAATCTTTATCCCAGATTTGCTTTTTTCTCTTAAGTTTTGATATGATAATGCTAATTAGTATTTCATTAAAAAATGCTTAGTAATTGAGCTAATTATTCACTTTTCTCTCCTAAAAACTGTAGAAGTGCTGGGCATGAAATTCTGTGTTCTTTTCAAGCTAGATGGGCTTTTAATGTAAACTTTGTTTCTGTGCTTTTTATTGAAGACACCTGGGAGCCTTTTCTGTGTTTCTCTGAAGAACATCTAAAGCAAGGACCAATTGCATTGCATAGTGTTGCCTGTATTGACTTTCAGCCTAAGCTGTGTCCTTGATTGTGTTCTGCTCAAACTCACTTTGCAGGATAAGCTGGGGCTATGTCAACATCGTTCTTGATCAGCAGTTATCAGAAATGCTACTAAAGGTTTACCACAGAGATCTTTTTAATATACAAGATACTTAATACACTCTCTATATGGCTGTGTTGGCTATTTGCCATGTGATCACTTTTCTCCTTCTCTTTTTAGTGACCACATAAACACTTAGCATGGACCTAGAAGAGCCCTTCTCTAGTTACAGTAAATTTAGGGTGACCAAATATAAAGAAGGGAAGATGTAACACAGTGTATCCTCAACAGGGATCATCTTACAGGGTGCGTGTCCTCTGCATTGCATTGAGTCATGGGGCACATGATACATCTGGTCTGATAATAGCTTGTCTTGCCTTCCAGTCTTGCACTTGATTAATGACTTAAAAATATAGGTACATAGGAATGTATTGTCAGTTTCTAAAACCCAAAATAGCTCCTCAAAGAAAGTCCTTGAGATACTGGTACAATGGCTTATCTTATAGGGCTGGTCCCTACACGGCTGGAAAGTGTGGTCACCCTGTATAAACTGATCGATAGTAAATACCAAAGGAGTCAATGGCTGTACGTGCCCACAATTTATAGAGTTATGCACAGGCAGAACATAATGGTGGCTGAGTTTTTTTGCACAAACATGTTTTTGGGTTTTTTTGGCAAAATGAATTCCATTTTGTGTCTGTGTGGAATCATCAGAAACTCAACAGAATTATGACTTCAAATGAAAAGATGAAATGTGCTTATCTTTGTAGGCCTGTTTCAAATTTTTTGTTACTATTTCCAGATAGACCGTCCTCTGGTCTTTTGTCTATCATTTATAAACACTCTGGTTCTCTTGTTCTGTCCTGGGTTTTGAGATACTGCCTGTTTAAATGTGTATTTATAGTGTGAACTGTCACTTGACTTAGCAATACATGTACTGCTGAAATATCGTTAAACTTGACCATTAGAATGTATCACAGACAAAATAAATAGCATTATCTTCAGTTTCTGTGTTCTTTTTGAAAAGCCAGGAACACAAATTTCTCAGATTTTTGCTCTCAAGTTTTTTTTCTTAAGAAAGTGAATTATGAGTATCTTTTAGTAAAGCTGTTTTAAGAAGTACTTGTAATCTCTTCTTGCTCTGATGTTTTCAAACTGCCATCTTTCTCATCTATACAGGCCCAAAATATCAGTAGAAATAGTTATAGTAACTAATGTTTCACCAAAAACTAATGTATTCATGAATATTTTTAAATCCCTTTTCCTTCTATGGTTAATTAATGTAGTTTAGTCTAAAACCCGGGAGTCAAATGTGAACTGACAGCTTGATTCAAACAAGGCAGAACCTTAAGCTTCTTGATTGCCTTTTTCTAGACTTGGTCATTCAATGGTTCAATTTGATTTGTTTATCTAAGATTTTTATTATGGGGTAGGAAATACTAAAATGAAGAGTGTACCTCTGTTTTTTTGTATTTTATATATATGTACAGAAAGGAGGATGCAGAATTGTGAGGATGTTTGTTTATCTAGAAAATAATTTTTAGAAAATAGTTATCTAGAAATTAATTTTAAGCCACCACAGCAAACTTTCTTCATCTAACTTCAATGATATTTTTTTTACAGCTGTACTATACCATATTAATAACTGATGTGAGCTAACTGGTTGTTCAGGTTAGATTTGCATTCTGATCCAAAGATTACAGGTTGCTGAATTATCCCTTAAGCTTCCTAGTCTTGTGGATCCATTAAGCCTTAATTAAAGAAGCATCTTAGGAAAAAAAAAATAATCAGACCATTTGTATCCAAAGAAGATGCACACTGGTCATTTGTTTGTTCAGCAGCATAAAAATTATTATTTAATGGAAATTTTAATCACAGCAAACTTATAGACAGACATATATTAAATGCATTAATCTTTCTATAAGGTTATTCACAATGTATAAGGTTACTCCTCTGAAAAGACTGCTTCAGATTGCTTTCCGGTAATGCTAATACCCATTAAAAAGATGAATATATATGTGTGTAAGTCAATCATAAGGTATTAAAGAGGTGTAGCAACTTAAGCTTCTTTTCTTCTTGGCAGGTCACTTTGAGAAATGTCCTAGTTCAATTAAAATATTTTTTCCATTTCCTAGGAGTAGATTCAGATATGCTCTGTCTGTTCTCTATCTTATCTTCACTGTCAGGATTTAAAACAAACCTGAGTGAGGTATAAGGATAGCCCAGCTGCTTCAGAGCCTGAACAGGTTCAAATGTAAGGGTGCATATATGTGTATATGGCTGCATGTTCATCACATAAATGTCCTGGTTGAATGCTTGTGTGATGTAAAGATACATTTTTTTAAGTGTCTGCACACTTTTGTAGAATTTAAACTGAGATAAACTGCATTTTCTGTTCTTCAAATACTCATTCTTTCATCTCTTGTTTCTAAATGGTACAGTAGTAGGAAACCATCTAAACAAGAAAGGCATATAAAAGTGCACACAATGTGACAGTTTCTTTCAGATTTGATTGCTACTATGAATTTAGTTAAGAAAAATTATCATGTAGGCTATTGTCATATGACATTTGAATGACTAAAAATATTGTATATATTAAAAAAAGAGATGCAGAATTTTAGAATAGTACTGTACAACTCAAGTATTCATATAATAGTCTCAGAAACACAAAATTGCCTAATTGGCTGCTTAGTTCTGCTGTAGATGCTCTGTGTTCAGAATTACTTTGTGCCCAAGATTGATTCTGATGCAAAACTGCTCCTGGAAAAAAATCCTAGTTCTTGGCTGGTTTGGTGAAAAATACTACAATCAGAGGTATAAAATGAGGTCTGTGACTGAAATGTGGATGAAGGGAAAGGAGATAGTTTCATATTAAAGTTATACCATAAGACCTTAGTCCTTCTTTTATCTTGCAAAAGGCTTCACAACATTGTTTCTCTTCAGATTATTATTATTAATAATATTATTTTTGCCATTTTTAGGTGTGCTTGCATTTACTTATGGTGTGTTACTTGTAAAACTGGAAAATATCTAGGTTCAGATATAGTAAAGCTGGACAATTGTATTTCAGGCCAGAATGCAAATCAGTTTACTAATAAAAATTAATATGTAAATCTGAGAGATTATATTAATTATATACTGGTATCTGACTTTCAAATGGTCGTTCTTTAAAAATCCTATTCTCTATGCTGGGTAATAACATGAAGCGTGCTTACTGAATCCTGGGTTTTCTTTTTCACATCAGTTTTACAGTAAAATACAAAAATAATTTCTCATATTTTCCTGGCCATTTGCAGTATCAGGTACCAGGAAAGGTCAGCATATTTTGCAAACTCTATTTGGTTTACCATACCATTACTCTATTTCTACATAGTTAATTACTTGATTTTAGTATAGCTTTTGTCACAAAAAATAAAAAATTTCTCCATTGGTCCAACAGCAGTTGTGTGTATAAACAAGTTGGGCTGGTTCCCCCTACTTGAAATGGCTGAATGAAGTCTGCTAAAATCAGTTGTGTTACAAATGTAGCCAAAAATCTCACAATTAAGGACTCTTTGCTCTCCTCAGCCAGGAAACTTCTAATGGTTCTTCCTCAGGATTCAGGGATGGTATCTGGTAATTCCAGCAGCTCTTAGGAGACAGTACTTACATTCCTACTCACTGTCAAGTTCTTACTACTTTCAATTCTTACCATTGCTTTTAATTTACTTATACCAGTCAATGTGATACTGTCTTAACAAGTACAAGAATACAGACACTTGAAAAACAGAAAACTCTGCGTAGTTTCTTGGGTGGTGGTTTTTGTTTGGTTGGTTTTGGTTTTTTGCTCTCTAATCTTTTTTTCAAGTAAAGCAGAGGTTTGTTGTCCTAATGCACAGCCAGCATGGGCTGGTTTCAGATTTTCTTTTAGTGGGACTTATGGTTGAGAAGAGATCCCTGGTGCTGGGGAATCTAAGGACTCTGGATTTGAAAGAGCAGTTGCACAGTATAAGCTGAAGGAAGCTGTAGCAGCTCCCCTTCTTTTGAGCTTATCTGTGTGTAGTTACTTTTCTGATTTACAGTTTCCATCAATAAAAGTAGCTCTTCAGCAATTTTTTTTAGTGAAATTAACTTGATGAGTGCCTGTCTTGTGCTGTGCCTGTCAAAATTAGCTGGGTGTATTACTTTTTTTACCTCTCTGTTCATTAAGTCAGTTGATTCATTTTGGAGTCAGACAATGTTCAGGGAGGGGAAAATTTTGATCAAATCAACCTTGCATGGAAACAACTGCCTGTTTGCCATCTGCAGTGGGCATTGATCCCTAGCTTGTTTGTGCCTTGCGTTTGTTCTGCGTGAGTGAGCACATTAGCCTTTTCATTTCATTCATTAGACAGTTAGTCCTTGATTAGTGTTTCCTAGTTTCTGTCAAAAATGCTTCTACTCCTTTATTCATTTTGTCTTGGGTCTGTCTTATGCTTCAGTGTGTAGAAAATGAACAGTTAACTGCAATAGTCCTTTCATTTCTTTTTCATATGAAACTAGCTAACAAATATACTTTTCTAGTGCTGGCGCATCTAATGTGGGATAAAGTATGAATGATGGGTCTTTCTAAAGTTAACAGAGTTATTATTTTAGTTCAGCTAGCAGCCATTGTTTAGAAGTGTGCTGTCTCAGGATTTACTGTCAGCTTTATTTCATCCGTCTCCAAGAACTGTGGGATCACCTAGATACTTGTGGATATTTGCCTTATAAAATTGCACAAAAAAAATGAATTAAAAATGAGTGCAGTTTGAGAATACAGCCCTGAAAGTTTCCGATGGCAGTTTGGATGAGAGGACAGAACAATAAGGCATTTGTTGACTAGCACCATTCATTTGGGAATTTTGCTGTCATTTCCTTGCAGAACAGTGAAATGTTGAATGACAATTCCATTCTTAAATATGATAGAAAAATACATGAATAATTATGCGATGTGCATAAAGCAGCAAACTATGTATGTCTTTAGAAACTACATAGCAAGTTCATAAAAAAAAATTAGTACCTTGATGGAGTCAATGCATTTAATGTTGCTACTAACTGATTTAAATTGATCAGTGATCACAAGATTTGCCTAAAAATTCTATACGGTGTTACACCCTTAAGTAGATAGCATGTGTTATATTTTATGAATTATGCATTGCTTTTTATTCATAATTGTAAAAGCTTATTTATATGTTGTCAATCTATCTGAATAATTTTACCTTTGAATTTAATGGTATTCAAGTACAACATTTATCTTTTCAAAGCACCCATAAGTTAGTGAACCAAACATTGAAGGTTGGACCAATCAGTTCTCTGGTGCGTGCCCTGCTTAAGATTCTAGTAAATACAAAACTTTTTAAAACACAGAATGTTGAAGCCATGGTTTTTATTAGTGGGTACCTTTATAACTTCATTAAATACTTGCTTATTTCTGAATTAGATATAACATTGATTTGTTTAAATAAAAATTATCTTGAACAAAAGTTTTAGTCATGTTTGGAATCATTAATACATGATTTAAGTAGTTAATTTGGAGGGCTTTTCCTCCAAGTTGTAATTCGCATTGTTTGAAAATAATTTAAAATGTTGCTAGATGTAGGGTTTTGCTGAATTTAGTATTTCTCTCAAATTTTTAGTCTTTATAGTTGCATAATTTTTTAAGTTGGTAAATAATAGGAGGGGAAGTTCATATATGTATGATAGTTGGTTATAGTGACAGTTTTATTTGTAGTTTTTCTCAAATGCTATTTGCATGAAACTGGAGTTCATTGAAATCTCTTACTAACTGGACTAACTCTTCTTATATTTATATTCATACACATCCAGAATTTTAAGACATAACTATAAAGACACGATCCAAATGGATTTCTTTGTGTTTACTATCTGCTGCAAGACTCAAGAGTTGGTTAGATTTCATACTCTAACCAATTAATACAAACATTGAAAAATTAAAGATTAATTCCCAGTTTGTAAAGTTTTAATAATTAGTATGAGAAATAAAAATTACATTATCTGAATTGTGGAAAAAGTTCTCTTCATACCTGCAAATAAGATAGAAAAAATGCTTTGAAAACAGATTCTAGCAAATTAGTTCCAAATATTCTATTTTCAACAATTCCCACCAGCACAATGGGTTGATTCTCTTCTAAATGTTATACACTTACAAATATTTCATATGGCTATTTCATTTCACATACATGTTATTTGATTATATTATTAACACAATTTACTTATTCTTAAAATTTGTTTAATTTAAAAATATCTTTTTTATATTAAGCAGTATTTCCCCACATGATTTCACATCCTGACGTACAGCAAATGGAGAGTCTTCTATTTTCTACCCAGTTTTAGAGAAAGCTATTGAATGCCATATGAAATATCAACTTGTATAGCATGTAAAGTAACTTTGGTGAACCTGTCACTCACTTTTACTAAAGTGGATTTCAAATAGTTTATTTGGGTTTTTTTTGAAGACAGAGCTCTAGCAATGGTCTTAAAGCAAACCTTCACCATATCTGGGTATTATTCGCTGTATAAATTTGAAGACACTTTCACTGCACAGAACTATAATGTCTGATTTGTAAAAAGAAGTAATGGAGACTGCAACAAGAATAATAAATTATTAAGTTCAGATACATCCCATTCTGGGAACAATGTACCTGTAAGCTTTCTAAGTGAAAAGAGTATTGCTGTTGTTGAAAATGACAGTTCACAAAGCACCTTACAAATGGTATGTGTTGTGTACAGGTTGGGTCTTCTGTTTTGCAATTTTCCTGTCACAAAAGATTTATGGTGCTCTTTTTTTTCTCCTGTTAGGATGCATCAATTGCCCACAGATTCCACATCATGAGAGAAAAACATCCAGAGAAGTTCAACAGTAGGTAAGAATCTAAAAATATATGCATAAAAAAATATTTTCCATGTTATTAAGATATGTTCTGTGAGGGTTAAGTTTCTCACATCTTTTAAAATATTGATTCTTATAAAAGAGAGGAAATTGCTTTATTTTATATTAAGCATATGCTCCTAGACTGCTTGTAGTGTAACTTTTTGATATCTGGTATTTCAGCTGAAATGAATAGCATTATAAATAAACTCTTCTCACAGGTGAAATGTTTGCCTTGTAAGGCTAGCATGGACACGATGAAACATTGTGTTTGTGAGGATCCCTGAACTGACACTTTGCCATTAGGCTCTGAAGAACACTTCTTAGACAGCTGCAGATGGTGATCCTTATGTTCCATTCGCACACTCGCCCTGGTACATTGACAGGGGGCTCTTCCATATATACTCTTAGTAAGGATAAGGGAATGCCATTTTACACAGAACTGCTTTTATCACTAGACAACTTGCTTCTATTAAAAAAAGTCAGGAACGAGACTTTGCATCTGTTTCTTGTGTTGCTCTCTGAATCTTTATTGCAGAGCTTTTCTGGAGATTAAAAATGCATTATGTTTACTGTAAATTCAATATCTGGTTTGTTGAGTAGATGACATTGATAACTCAATGTTTATGTTTCTTCTTATTTAGGTAATTTAGCAAGTAAGTTGTGGTGGGTAAAAGCAACATTTCAGAAACTTTAATTAACATTTAAAGACACATGGGGACAGAAAAGTAAGATACAACATTATTTGGAATAAATGAAGAATGTCTAGAAATATTTATTAACACGAATATTTTGTCACTGTGAAACTAACCATAGAGTGTTTAGTTTTCCATGAGGGTGACCTGGAAAGTCTCCTGTAGATGCAAATCTTCACAGACCTTAGGATGATAAAATATGCTATTTGTTTTCTCATCTAAGAGCTGTACAGAATGATGTTTTAAATATGTTTGAAAATTATCTTGCTTACTGTTTTTTGTTAAAAGTGTATATTTTATAGCTAATAGTCAGAATGGGGGCCTCATTTTCGCAAATGCTCAATTTGCTTAGCATCTATACAATGGCATACTGTGAACCCAAGTGTCTGTTTCTTTTTAAGTCGCATAGTACATATTTGTTTTCTATGACCACCTTTTCCTAGCTTTGGTGCTTCTCATTCTGAAAGAATTACACTATGATAAGATCTGAACTCAAGCCAAATCTATGCATCCCAATGTACTGTACCTTCCCAGCAGGACCAGAAATATTGGACTTTTAACAAATGATGATATTCTAGGCCCTGAAGATGAAGCTAGTTTATCAGTGGTCTTTCTGCATATTTTCAGCAGTTGGCAATTATAATTTATAAAAAGCTCAGCTAATAACATGAGTTTCAGATCAGATTTCATGTCACAATAAATCATATGCCATTAATAACATCTGCTAGCAGACTCACCTTGAAATTCATCTATATTTTAAAGAATCTGATATTTCTAACATTATCTTAAGGAAATTAGTTACAAAAATATACAGTCCCAGTCCCTACATACTTTGGTATGAAGATATTGAAAGAGCTTGAAAAAAGCAAAGATTCTCTAGATATATAAAAATTATTCAAAAAGGTTATGCCTTTCTAAAAAACATATAAAGAGTTGAGCAAAGTATAATAGAAAATGATATTTTAAAATGTGTTTTCTTTTGTATAGTGAGGAAAAAAAAGGGTTTTCCATGTTTCTTCAACAGAGTTTTCCAGATGATGTTCATTCACAAATACTTTTTTCATTACCACTTATTTGCCTGTCAAAATAAGTTGATAACATGTTGCAGTAGCGTTTTCCTGGGGGGTATGAAAAGAAACCCCTTTTTTAGTTGTGTGCTGAGCCTCAAATCTTAATTCATCAGAATGTAGAATTTTCTATGCAATCTAAATTATTTAGGCTCAGCAAGTCCAACTCAAGTCTGATTCATAGTGGACTCCATAGTTAACAGCACCTGCTCCTTTGAAAACCCTATATTACTCATTTGAAAATCCTACACTGTCACATGGGCATATCTCTTGTGATTTTAAAAAAATAATTCTTTTTTGCTTTTATGTTAGTTTTCTCTTGCCTAATTTTCCAACATTTTAACTTTCACAGTTATCATTCAGAGCAGGTCCTTCCACTGAGGTTCTACTCTGAAAAATGAACATGCAAAAATTTTCCTTACTGAAGAGAAACTTATAAGTTTATATTGTGTGCAGAAGTCTTTTGAAGTACACAGGTGTTGTATTTGCATCAGTGAAGTAAGTTATGTAAAGTTTGGAGTTAGAGAATCTTTCACATTAAATCCTGTTAATGATTCTCAAATTCCTGAGGATATTCTTTGCCACTCTGATCCCAAGGCTTATGGGTAAATAGGGTGAACTAACAGGAGAACTCCTGACACATTCTACTTGTGTAGAAGCAAAATCTTCTTGTACTTGTTTATCTTCTCAAAATGAAGATGAGAGGATATTTCCATACTTAGAAAGGCTTTTTTTAAAGACTACTAGTCAATGTTGTGGCATTCTTTGGAACTAGATCATTAGTTCTTGGGAACTGTGTCATATTTTGAAATTCCGCAGTGTTCACAGATTTTGGACACAAGCACTTAGTATTACTGACTTATTAAAAATAAAAAGTAATAAATTTAGTTTTAAATTTCTAAATTGCCTAGAGATAGTTAGACATAAGTCTTTGGAAAAGCTAAGTTTAAGTATGTGTAAATATTCCTGTACTAAAAAGCCACATTATCAATTGGTTTCCTTTGTAATGAAGCAACTGGTTATTTGAGTTTCTTAAGAAATTTAAATCAAGTTCCTTTGTGAAGAGTCTCAGAAGCTTAATTTTCAATGAAAAATTAGTTTATACATGCCTTAATAACTTGAAAATTTTATACTTGTAAGCTGTGATATGGAATGGCTCCATATAGTTTTCCAAATAAGGATCAGCATAAATGTCTACCAGTGATTTTGAAACACACATTACTTGTTCCTGAACCCAGGTCTGGAAGAGAAAAATTCTGCTGGTGGCCAAATAGTAAATGGAAATGAGAACACAGTAGTAGCATCCTGAGCTCTGTGAAAATAATGAATTTTAATATGACATTTTAATTATATCTTTTGATCATTAGCACACTTCATCAGAAACCAGGACTGACATTGCATTAAGATTTATAAACCTTATAAAGGTGTTTATAAGTTTCATGAACCCCAAAATCTCAGCTGTCACATTACCCACTCTACAGGTCTGAAGCGCTCACAGCCTTGTACTGGAGAAATCAGTTTCCTTCCCAGCATCTTCTGCTTAAACGTAGGGTCATATTTTCCAATGCAAGTGTGGAAGGGCTGAGTTAGTTCCGGTGGGGATAAAACTTGCAAAAGGCAGTATTTCAAGTAAAAGTATCATTAAACCAGGACATTCTGTTGAAATAATGATTCAGTTAGGCCAAAATGCCCTACAGGGAGGTCTGTGTAAACATCATAGGCTCTATGCTGGGAATAACAGATCTATGAGTTATGTGACTGGAATATACACAAGGAAACAAAGAATATTTTTAACAAAAAAATAATTCAGGTTGATGTTAGCTTTTCTAAAATCATGTTCAGTTCAATTAGGTGCACTAATTTGACGCTTTGGCATCCCGTAGCATAAAAGATATTTCTTAGTCTCAGTAAACTAAAGAAGGATTTATAAATTATATTTACAGTCTTAAGTACGTTGTCTTTGAATTTTCCAAATATCAATTTCCATCTTCTATGAAGAAAACCTAAAGCAGAAAAAGTTCCTAATAACTTCATTTATATCATATTCCTGACAATATAATTTTGAGATTCCCTTTCAACTTGTTTATTATGCTTTTCATTTGTGCTGATAGCTATACATTTAATCTCTGCAACAGTTTTTAAGTAATAGAAAGTACTGATTTATCTTGTGCAAGTGTTCTGCAGGAGAATAAGGGAAGGCCACAGTAAGAAAAGGTAGGAGAAATGGCAGATCATTGAATTTTTAGCATTATTCTGTGTGTCCTGACTTGGGTACTGCACTATACAATGTAGTTATAGCATCGTATCTTTAGTTACATCAAAAAAAAAAAGAAGGAAAAAAACCTGTCATGCCTACACTGTTGCTGTAATCAAAGGCTTTATTATAAGGAATGTCTAGTCCTTCCTGACAGAAAAAAAAAAAAAAAAAAAAGAACAGAATTATTCCACTTGAGTACTGGAGTTGAAGGCAAGTTCAAGTTTTGTGAAAAAATCAGTTTAAAGAAAGAGCAAAATCAGTTATGATGGGGTAAATTAAATGGTTTACTCTCAGTTGTACTCAGCTTTGTTTTAAGTTGACTTATTTTAGCTTAGAATCGAGCAGTCGAAGTGTTTCATTTTCAATAGAACGAAACTGATTTGATACCTTCATTATTCTTCCAGTTTTTCAGTTTGGGTGATGGGAGTCTCTTGGACTGAATAACAACCACATCTTTTCAGTGAATATACTAAGCATCAACAGAAAACTCCTAACTTTAATTGCAGACATTTCAGCCTCTCCTTCAACCTCTCCTCCATTCTTGGTTGTGACTGATATGAAAGTGTTTAAAGAGAAGTCACTGGCCCCACAGAGAGACCAGATTGCAGACATCTATTAGCTGTCCCATTGAACCCACAGGTTCCTTTTCAAAAAAGGATAAGGCTCCAGGGAACACTACCTCTGAACTCAGGCAGCATTGCTGCAACTGTAGTCATCAAAAGAAGCAAAGCAAGGTGAAAATATTTGCAATAGAGCACAAAATATTTTCCCACAAGCGAGAGATGTCTTGTAGTTAGACAACATACTCTGCCTAGCTCTTGGTTATAATGCTTGTAAGAGAGAAAGAAATAAAAAAACAACTGGCATGTTTTTTTGTCAGACTTCAAATACGTAGTAGCCCACCTTTAGAAATAATACCAGAAACAGGTGTGTGCTTGAGTTGGGCCAAAGGAAGGTAGTTGGAGCATAAAGCTGGTTTAGCCTATCCGTGTCTGCCGTCTACAGAGCAAAATCACAGAAGTTTGCATCTGCAGTATCTGCACCTCTCTCTGATACAAGATTTCATGTTTTTATCATTTCTCTAGAAAGTTCTAATGGGCTAAGGCTCTCTGCTTGAGAGACTTCTTACTCTCTTAAACATTTTTCTTTAGCAGCTGTCTGGGAGGCTGGTGTGGTTGGGAAACCTTAGGTTCAGACTTATGAAGACTAGAGGCAGTGTGATGTATAAAATGTATATTAAGCAGGAATCCCTATGTCCTAGGCATCCCCTGGGGTTTCAAAGTACATCTCTGAAAGCAGTGTGCTGTATCAGACCATAAGCAGAGCGATGAATTTATTTTTGTATTCTCAGGGTCTGCAGCTATCAAATTCACTACTGCAGGACTAAACTGGGTTCAGGCTTTGTCGGGCACTTCCATTTGCGGGGATCGCCATTCTGCACCTTTAAAAACAAATGTTCAACGTATATACTCTTACAAGATATGGGAATATTGTCTTTTTTTTCTTTAAAGAAATTTTTATGTTTATGAGATAGGTAGTGATATGCAGCTGTTTAAAAAAACAGTTTGTTTAGAAATTGTTAAGTAAAGTGTTCGGGGTTAATGTTAAAGAGTTAAAATTATAGCATTTTTAGGAGACAGGACTGTTTCTGGAGCAGAATCATACAGAGGGATTAGCCGAACATGCATTGTGGAAGTAACAAACTGTTGATTCACAAAAGGTCTATCCATATACTACAGCCCAAGGTCAATAAAATCTAATTTTCTTCAACTTGCATCAAGCTGGTTAAGAAATTTATTGCAGATGATGTTTCCTTACTGAGTGCAGGTCACTGAACCTTTTCTATGTATTGAAGTGCCTAGTGGATGTTTTACACATTCCTTAATTAATTAAAGCGGTTGCCCTTTATTACAATGTCTTAAAGGCAAATGTAACTCTATAGGATATAATTCTTGGTCTCTTCCACAGTATAGTCATGCCATTTGAAATAACAGTGAAAAACACAATGATAGAAAAATATTTCTAACTTCTTTAAATTGTTGTAAATTCAGATGTGAGAGGAGTCTATAGTAGATATGAAAAAACTGTAGCAAAACTGCTAAGCTACTGCTTGCTGTTTGTTCTGTGTTGATGAAGTATGGTCAGGAAATTCTGTACCAATCAATAAGGTTAGTTTCCTTGTTTTTTCATGGACACACTAAATAAAGTACTTTGTAATAAAATAGGGTTTTATCAAATACTGTTGTTTTGGGTTTTTTTTGAGAGAGCTTATAATCAGAACTGATGAACACTCAAATGGATTTGCCGCTTCAAGCTTCATTTTGAATGAATTAATTTTCAAATCTCAGAAGTAAATGGCTAATCTTTACATAAATTTGATGTGGCTATAATTCATGTTTACAACAGATGCTGGGCTTTATAAACAGTTAAGCAGCAGCCATTTCTAATATATGTCACAAACCCAACAAAACCTTCTTTCAAAATCCAGTCAAGATTGCTAAGTGGCCACAACACACTTACATATAATATGATTGACAATATCCAATCCATTAAAAGCAATGAAATTAATTGTTAAGGGATATTTTTTACGCTTCCTATTTATTAAACATAAACACATTACTCTTTAGTACAAAGAAATTAAAATTTAATCAGAAAAATGAAAACCTTTAGATTGAACTGTGGGTGCTTTTTGGTGCTTTTTTTAATCCATTTATTCTGGTAATTAAGCCCCTACTACAGTTCCTGTAGATAATGAGTAGAACCCAAATACTCCTTTAGCACACCACAGACTGACACAATATACAGCATGTGCTTTTACTTCTCTTGTTCTTTAGCTCACAAGAAATTGGGTCCTAGGTTTGCTTCAGATCCTGAATCTTGTGACTAATATACTCCAAGTTTCAACTCTACACTCTGCAATTGCAGGTTGGTTTATACCATATTAGACAAACTTAAGTAAACGGAAAGAAAATTTTGGGTAATTTAGCCAGTCGTCCTAACCCTATCTTAGTACTACTGTTCAAAATTCTTTTTTTAATAGATTACCTTAAAAGTAATGCTTTCAACCAATATGTCAGTTCCTGATTAAGTAACCAAAGTTCTTATCTTCATTGATTGTATAACTGAAGTGATTTTAAGTACTTAATGTATCAAATAAAGAACCTCTGTCAACATCTCCATAATTTCAGATAACATTTTCCATTTCCCTCCTTATCCCATTTGAATGTAGTTTTCCTGGCCCATGCCTATGCATTTTCATTAAGTAATCTGACTGTTTTCTGATCTGATTCCAAGTGCCCTATTTTTATTGCAATATGTTGCATGCCCTTTCTAAGAAATGTGCAAAGCTAGAGGTATTTCCAGTTTATAATATGTGTATCTTAGAAAATAAGATCAGTCAAGCAGATCTCTCTCAGTTAAAGTTCTTATTCTGTTCTGATTTATATCTTCTTTTTGTTAACATAGGATATATTTTTCCAAAGAAAATATTTTGAAAATATTTATATATCATAGAGCAATTCATGTAATGCATTTCTATGAAGATTGAATGATAGATGCAACTGTACAATAGTGCCTTTCTTATAACTGCATCGTTGCTATCATTGCCTTCAGAATAATTTTGGAGTTTGGTTTTACTTGTAAAATAATACCAACTACTGCTTCTTTTTATTTCCCCTGATAATGACATGATTATATAATCAAAATTGAGAGGTATTTGTCTTAGTATTGAAGACGTCTTTAGCGTTGATATAACCAAACTTAATTTTCTATTCTTTCATATTTGGGGGTGGGGGGGGAGTTTATATTTTTGGTTATGTAATGATAGCCAAAATAGTATTTTTTTTTTCAATGTCTTTTTCTATGTACGTGTGTGTTTGTGAAACAAATTTTTAAATACATTTTTAGAAAAAAGCACAAACCAAAAAACATCTGAGAAAATGTACTGGCTGATTTGGTGATTTAAAGGAAGTGGCTGTTGCTTTTTCTGATTTTTGACACTACTGCTATTGAAGCCAAGTATATCTTAAGAGATAAAAATGGTTTAAAGTTCTATTGTCTGTCTTTCCCTCATGATACTTCATAAACTGCCTAAGAGAAGTTCTGATGTGTTTTGGGAATACTATTTCGGTCATTTATTTTGAAACAAAATAATTTCTTCTGTTCTTGCCATTCCTAAGACAGACTTACTCATTTTGGGATATTCCTGTGTGCTGTCAGGGCACTGAAGGAATTCTGTCTGGCTTCTCTTACAATTCTATTGCTGAACGATTGGCAACTATTGATCTACAGCTGCTTCTGAAGCAGAATATTAATGGGTAGTCATTTTCTCTCTCACCATTTACACTGACTAAGATCCTACTCTCAACTCTTCCCTTTGTCACACAGAGAAATTGTGGGAATTTAAAAAGTTTTGCCAGATTGCTAAAACAGAAATAGTTCATGTTCAGTTAGCCCTCTATTTGCCCTTCAGGAAATAGACCTTGTATATGTATTGTCCTAAATGCTTTCTAATGTTCAGCTCTGGTTTGGGTGAAAGGGTTCAGATCAACAAGGCATGTTGCAAATTGCTGGCTAAGGGATCACTATACTCCTGCCTCCTTCCAGTACTTTATGGAGTACTTTTAAAGGAATACTTTATGGGGAAACTGCCAAGACGGGATACAAGATGGGCAAAGAAACATGTGGGGAACAGTGTCATTTTGGTTTTGTTTCTCAAAGTTTTAAAGATCAGGAGTTACAGAATTCTGAATTCATTACTGATCAGGGATTGTGAGAATGAGCTTGATGTTTCTGCTATGTTCGCATGCCATGGCATAAAATGGACCACAATGGGAGAAGGAGAAAATCATTGGACATAAAAACTGTTGTCTGGTAGTTACTTGGAATCTATTAAGATTGGAAAGTTTTGAGTTAAACCAAGTTTCAATCCCTGTAAGTCAGCTTAATTATGGCAAAAATTAATACTGTTCCTTAGGTTGAGAAATTAATATTAATTTAAAAAATAATATTGAACTTGGGTTATTTTTTCCCCATTGAGCTAAAATTCAGGACCAGAGTCTCATTTGAATCCACATGACACAGGCAGATGTGGTAAAAGCTATCTAGGATTTTAATTTAATAGTAAGAGGAAGAAGTTGTTAGTTTTGCCATTTTTTTCTTTTTTTTTTTTTTTCTTTTTTGGTTCAAATTAGACTTAGGGAGCAGCTACAAGTAATATGGTTTCCTGATTCTTGAGAACCTTTCAGTTACAGTGTTTTTAATAAAGATTTGTCCATATGAGGGACAGCAAGGTCTGCTAACCTTTCTTGCAGCATGCTATTTCTGAGCCAATTATGAAGATGTCTAAAGGCATTGAATGCTCTTTGGAACAGTAACTTTGTGATTTGGGAGTATAATGGCCAGCTGGAGAACTTTTTCTGTGGTTAGCATATCTGTGCTCACAATATATAAAAAACAAGGGCAGAATTGTTTTTTTTTTTTATGAGCTAAAATTCTTCTTGGATTTTTTCTTATAGTTATGGTGATATATTAATAACTATAGTAACAGCAGAAGTAGCAGAAGCTTCCTAAGTGTTTTGGATTTTGATAGTAGAGCCTTGGAGGCTGTGTTAAGTTGTCAATCTAGGGTTTTTATCAAGATTTTGTTGATGTTCAAAGAAATAAAAAAGTGTTAATCAAAGAAATATGTTCTTCTTGCTGATACGAGGCAGCTGACTATTCACACTGAATGAAATCTTCAATATGTTTAGCTGCTTTGATTTCCTAGAGAATTGTAGTGTAAATCTTCACTGAAAGTGATTTAGGACCACAAATTTAATTGATAAGTTTTTCTGGGCTTTTCAAATGAAACCTGAGTGGATTGACCTTAGCATGGCTTATCCAAAAAAGCCTTGCAGCAGGACAGCTGCACAGCAGCCAGGACACTGCAGCCACGGGGCTGTTTTCCCACTGGCATCATAGGGCAGTCAGCCAGGCTGAGGGAGTTGGGATTCAAGTCCCCCATCTGACAGGGAATAATCAGATACACTCTCTTGCTCAGAAAGTGTTTTAGTGACTAAACAACAAAATAGGAGCAGCACTACAAGGAAAATTCAAAGTCCATAGTTCTCAACTACAGCAGAAACACAGATAACAAGTGAACAGTTGGGAATTTGACTCTGTCATGAGGTTGCCAGGTGAAGTTGCAGTTTTCTATTATTTAAAGTCTGGTGAAATTCTGAGTTTTTACTATATTGCTCAATTTACTAGAAATATTTATCCACTACTTTAGTCACATAAGCAAAATAAGTATCCTGGAACGTGGACACCTCTGCTGCAAAGGTGATGGTTTGTGTGTTGTACACTAGCATCTGCATGCCAGAATGAGGGATTCCTAAGTGCTTTTGTTAAATCTAGAATAAGAAAACAGCAGCAGGAGACAATAAGTTGTGAATTACCATGAAGAGCTGTGGTGCTAGCTAGTTGAGTGGACACTGGGAGCCAGACAAAGCAGTAAACAGTAGGAGAATTCAGGAGGAAGAGATTTGCACGTGCTCAAACTGAGAGGGTATAAAAGCCCAGGGGTCCTTTGTTGGGGGTCCCTCCTTGGAGAAACCAGCCTTAGTTGTCTCTCTGTTACTGCTCTGTAAATAAATTGCATTACAGAATGAGACATCTGAGTCTTTGCTGTGGGAAACCTACACCTGACCTGGTTGAAGTAAACAGGGCAGGAGATCTTTCTCCTTTAAACACCTTTATTATAAATGATCAGCTAAAGATTGGGAGGCCGGACAGGTCTGCGGTTTCACCGTCGTCACTCCCAGGAGTGGCTCAGAGGAGGAGGGAAGTGCAGCTCTGTCCCCTAAGAGGCAGAGGTGGGAGTCTGTCCCCCCCACCCCACAGAAGCAATGAGTCATATCCCATGCTCTACTTTTGAGTTTGCTGTTCCAGATCCTGGCCCTAGCTGAGGTCTCCCGTGCTTAGGGCAAGGGACAGCTAAAGTTTTCAGCATCTCTGCAGGCTCTGGACTCTTGTCCCTGATGTCCAGACACTACTTTGATCTCATAATTCTATATTGGCTGGTCACTTTTGGGGTTTTTCTCGGTAAGTGTGGTGGGGGCCTTCTCCCGTTGCACCCTGGGTTGAGATAATTTGTATGTCCTCTGATGTCCTCTTCTCGCCTTTTCCGAGAAAAGGGCTATCAACTTGGCTCCAGGTGGGGTGGTACTGATACTAAAAGAATTCTCAACAATAGATGGTCAATGACTGATACTTAACAGGCGATTACAACATTCAGCTCACAAAAAACCTTCCTTGGCTAGCAATCTGCTCCCAACTTAACTTGTAAATCTGCAACCCTTTTTCTAAAAAAAATGGGCAGCCGTTTTTTGTTCATAACAATAGGATTATCCATCAGCCCTGAAAAGAGATCTGTTCTGCCATTGGAGATGGTCTTTATAATGTCCAAAGGCTTCGAAAAATTATACATTCCTCATGATGGGACAAATGAACTCACTGATGTGCAGCACTGCATTATGCTCCACTGTTGCCCATGGTAAAACACCTTGCATCAGTAGGAAGTTTGAAAGAAAAATGTTTAAGTTATAGTTGCTGGACTAGGAGCTTGTGGCTTATGTAGTGTGAAGGTGCAAGTGTAACTTTTCCATGTTTATGTTGTAGTGATACCTCAAGGATTCATGGGTACAAATTGAAAGATGGGAAATTTAGGTTAGGTGTTAGGAAGAAATTCTCTACTGTTAGGGTGGTGAGCCAGAACAGGTTTCCCCAGGAGGTTGTGGATGCCCCAACCCAGGTAGCATTCAAGGCTAGGTTGGATAAGGCCTTGAGCAATCTGGTCTACTGGGAAGTATCTCTGCCCATGGCAGGGTGATTTGGGCTCAGTGATCTTTATGGTACCTTTCAACCCTTAACATTCTAATATTCTGTGTTGGAGCAAAGGATTAAAGTAATGGGATTTCTTAGCAGCCAGGCGTTTCCATAAGGCTGTTGAGTTCTAGGCATGTGACTGACAGGTAATATATTATTGTCAAACCTTAACATAATGTAAGTCTTGTATTTAGAGTCACTTGAAACACTGCAGGTTGGAGCACAGAGTGTCAAGGGAAATTCTGGATGTGTTGCAGCAACCTGTGGGAAAACAAACCTTCAGATTTTTAGAAAGAATAAATGGGGAGGACTGGAGATTGGTGAAAGAAGTAAAATTGCCAGCATCTCCCGAAGTTCTTAACACATGGAAACTTGTACAACTTCAAAATTGGGACTCTTTTTCCATTGCCACCCAGGGAGGCTTCCCTCAGGTCACTTGTTACTTTATGAAAGAAATACTTCTTGTTTTCTTTATTTAGTTTTCAACAGCAGCCAGTTGCAAAGCTAAGCACATCAGTAAGTAAAGCATCCAATCTAAAGCTTGCCACAGCTGTAATTTCTGCCAAAATCTCATGGGAATCTACAGAGAAGAATTATATCCTCACTCAGTGTATTGGAGACCTGGAAAAGAGAACAGAGTGAGGTTTGGGAAGGAAATATTATGCATAAAAAAAAAATCTTTATATTTACTGCCAGTAAGCTCTGAGAAAATAGCTGTACTTTGAGAAGTAGTATTATATTTGTCCTAAAGATGCAAAAAATTAGGTTGATTTCTTGTTGTGCAGTTCAGCCAAGTTGATTGTGACAGTAACAACTTGGTGCTTTTGATTAGAAGCTCCATAACCCCTGCCAGTGCTCTGTCAGGCAGAGCTTCCTGCCACCTCTGCTGAATTGGAGTGTTGATTGGTATAGACATGTATGAGGAGCTGGGAACAGATGTACTCCAAAGCTTGGGATGGCTTTCATTTTCATCTCAACACTTACTTCTGGCTCTGAAACTGTGAAGGATGTACCTTGTTCTCACTTTGTGCATATGTAAGCACTAGCATGTAATATTGAGGAACTGCAGTTTATCACATAATCTACCCAGAAATGGCAGATTTTGTGTTTAGCTTGTTACTATGTCTTATGTTTGTTGTTTACGTGATGTAACTGAATGGGTCATTGACTCATTAGCCTGTAATAACTCCTGTTGAACTGGACATCTCAACTGGTGTGACTATTTTGGAGCTTTTTTAAATCTAGAAAAGAGGTAGCAGTGTATAGAGAAAAAAACATGAGCAGTTTGAGGATGTGCAGCTATCTTTGCACGAGCTTTTTAAAGATCAGTAGAGAAATATTTTTATGCTGTTCAGCTGAAAGTCGTGAGACTCTTAAATATCAATGTGGGAAAAATGGGTAGCTGAGACAAGAGCAGACATGAATGAATAAGCACTGCATCCTGTTGTATAGGATAACAACATGTAGAACATTGGCTTGCCAATAATAATCGCAGATGATACCCTGAGGAAGAGGAGATGAACAAAACTAGGGTAAGAAGAAATTGTTGGTTTTAATTGCCAATGCAGTGGCACTGATAGGAAGGTCAGGCCGTACCTTCGGGCTAAAATTAAAGTGTGTTAGAAAACTTAAATGTCTCTTTTTCCCATTGAATTTGTTCCTGCTTTTGTTGAACTATGCAAGGCTTTTGCAACAAGTTCCACTGATTTAGAATGGCATTCCTTGTTTTTGCTTCTGTAACAACTGGCAGAGTTTTTGCTTCATTTGATTTCTTTTTGGTGTATGTTTGTTAGAATAGAACCTTTTCAATTCTTTTTCTGAGGCAGGGAGGAATCTTAGCTCTGTATGCACACATACATGCATATTGTACTGATCTGTAGAGAGGAAAAAAAACTAAGGTAAAGATTGATTTTAAAGTAGTTCTGGCAAAATATGCTGCTGCTATTCTTGCTGTGCTCATATTTCACCAGTTGTTGCAAGTACAATGAGTGGTTATAAAAGAGGAAAGCAGAGCTGATATCTTAACTGTCAGAATTAAAATTTTCCATAAAGGTTTCAGTCAGCTTTGTTTTCTTTATTGTAGTATCTTAAAACAGGGGGAGGTCTTGTAAAATCCCCTGGGGAAGCTCCCAAAGAAGCACCTCTTTGGAAGTGTCTTGCATAGTTATTTGCCAAGTGTTTTCCTCCATTGACTGATGCATATTCACTGGCTGTATAGATCACACAGTTACAGTTTTGTTAAATGGATCTACTCTGATACTTCTTTTTCTCCAGTTGTCGTTACCTTTTTTTTTTTTGAAATAGCTTATGAGCAAAAAGTAGTTACAGCAAATTTTATGGAGGTATCTTTTTTATCATGTCTGACTCTTAAGGAGCATTTTATTGCTGGAAAAAATGGAGTGGTTTCTGTACATGAGATCCTCCAAACTTTCTTAATCTACTGTAAAAGCTTCCTGCTTGCATTTTTGTACTGTAAGAGATACATTTGTATGAATATGTTGTTTCATATATCAATAAATTAATAACAAAGCTTTTATGGAGCAAAAGGAAGTTACACTTGCATTTGGCAAATGGATTTTCTTCTTGATGCTTCCTTTTCTCATTTGGTTTTTAATAAGGTTAGCAAAAGTAATATAATGATTTATCTTGCACCTCTGAATATTTCTGTGGTAGTGGAAGATCCTGTCTAATGCTCCTAAAGCCATCTCAGCAGTGACTGCCTGGTTCTGGGCTTGTTTTGCTGGCCTCAGTAGGTTATATTGAAGAGTTTTTTAGTGGCAGTGTAAGAGTTGCAAGAGATTGAGTGTGGGTATTTGAGTCTTAGATCAGATTTCAGCACTGGTTTCTATGTGAGTCAAGTGGTAGGGGGTTAAATCTAGGTCACATTTGTACCTCAGCATGCCATTTAGGTGATACGGTTTCAAAGTGGGCTTGTTTAATTTCCTCTGCAGCTTGTGTTTTGAAGGAATAGCTTAATCTGTTGTGGAGTTAGTGAGCTCCCCTAGTTTCAGTTCTAGCTCAGCTACTCTAAGTGTTTGCACTTCTGTTTGAAATTTACTGGAACAATACTATACTCGGCAGTAAGTCTATATGTAGGTGATGAGGAGGAGGATAGCTGCAGGAAAGAAACATATAGTCCTTTCTGCCTCATTGTTTGCTTTCTGCTGGTATTGGGGTCCTCCCAAGGCAGTGGTAAAGTGATTGTAACTGGGCATTTGGTCAGACTTGATTTTCCACTTTGGAACCACAGCCTGTGTTGTATGGAAGCATTAGACTTGTGTGTTGTTAAAACATGTTGGAGTACAGCATTGTGATCTTTTTCATGGGTCATGCTAATTCTTTCTGAAGCTTGATCCAGTAATTACAGTTAGGAAATTGAAATGGTGTTTTTAAACTGGATTTGAGCAGTAAACTGGAAAATCCAGTAAACTGGAATCTACCCAGTCCTGAGTAGATTATTATTTTAGTGTGAAATGTTTCTGAAGGAAAGGATTAGGGGAGGGAAAAAGCATTCATTTATTGCCAGATTGAGTGTATACTACTTTTTTCTACTTCTTTAAAACATTTTGCAACAGTTCCATAAGCAGATCTTCAGAAGCGCTAGCAACCTGTGTGGTGCACAGCTCTCATTCATTAAAATTTGTCGCACACTTTAATGGATTAGTACTTTTCATGACTTTTAGTGGGACAAACCCCAAGCTGCTCTGTATGTAATCAATCTGGAGGATACCTTTATGCTCTTATATGAATATGTTACATTCCTAAATCCCAGCTCTAATTCTAGAATGTGGGCCCAGAATGAGTTTAAGGAGGACTTACTCCAGTTTACAAATGTGTTTATGCAGACACAGGGTGGAGCTGTGACCGCATCCTGTCACTTTTTAGTGTATTGTATCACTGGAGGCCTTGAGCCATTCCACCCCCTCTGTGCAGAGATTTATCACGGGCTGGCCAGTGCTTGTGTTCTCCTCCCCACTTCTCAGAAGATGCCCAGTTGCCTCATAATCTGTTTCCTTTGACTCCAGAAAGGGCAATGTCAGTGCTTTTCTGACACAGACATAGTGGCTGTGCTGACTGTCCATTTTCTGGGTGCTGTGTAAGGCTACAATCTTTCTTCAAATCGAAATGCAGAGCTCTTGTTCTCAGTTAGTGTGAAATAGCTCTTTCTGAATTTTGCTTTCTTGAATGACTGACTCTTGGTATTTAAAAGAAGAACTGGGATGAATCCAGTTAGTTTGCCCTAGTTCCAAATTGAAGTAATGCAGAAGTGCTATGTTTTGTAGTTAAACATAAGAATATGCCAGAAATTATATGAGAGATTTTTAAACCTTTTGATGGACCTGTGGTCAGTGACAAGTTGAAATGAAACTTGAAGCCACATGATTTCAGATTTTACATTTGGGCAACTTCAATACTTAAAGAATGCTGAGAATATTTTGGTTTGTCTGTATTTTCTCCCTTTGCTAATAGTAAAATAAACATAAGGACAAGTATATTTCTTTTGAAGAATGCTAATAGAACTTTATTTTAAGTAGTTATTTTACAATTCATTAAAATAGTTTTCCATGGAGTATTATTAATTACAATCCCCCATTCCCCCTTAATAAGGTGGAAGATGCTCTGTTGTTTCATGTAATTCTAGGCAACTGGTCTGTAACACAGATTAATTTTGCTTTTGAAGTAAGAATGGTTCCCAGGCAATATCTTCTCATGTGTCATTGCAGAAATCAGTATCTTGAGCCTGTGTATTTCTGAGCTGTGAATGTCGTACTCTATTTTTATAACTGTAAATATTTAGTTCTTAGTACCTTCATTCTTCTTGTGTCTGCAATATTAGTTTCAGTAGCTTTACTAGTTTTTGTGAAGACAGTGTATTGTCTGTCTTTCTCCCTAGTTGGGTGTGTAAGCTACACATGGATAATTTTAACATAGTAATTATTTTTTAATCATTGCTTATCTGTGAATTTCTTGTCTGACATCCTAAAACATTCTTCTGCCATCTGTGGAGACACAAAAAGGGAACACAATTGCTTTTTTTTAATGTCTTCTATGTAGGTATTTAGAAAATAGGACGCTACAATGGATTTGAATTATGGTATTTCTGTTGTTCTGAAGTACAGTATGCCACATATGACTAGAATTTGTATTCCTTGATACTTCAACAGAAGTATGATTTCAACCTAGCTTCTTTAATGGTCTGTGAGTCATTCACTTCCCCCCACACAACCCCTCAGTTCTAGGGCAAGACTGATACCAACAATAAAATCTTGGAGATCTCTAAAAATGTATTTTTGATATGGTATTATTAACTAACACAGCTATGTTTTTACATTTTTATAGCTTCCTACAGCAGAAAACTTTGTGTTTATAAATATATATATATTTTTTCAAACTACTAGTATAATGTTTCCTGTCAATATTAAAGTGTTACAGTTTTCATTCATTACCATTCTATCAATTACTGCTTATGCCTGTCTTGATAGTGATCTTTGTTTCAGACTTTTTCTTGATTGTCTAATTCCCTTGTACACTGTGTGCTTCACTGGAACATGGAGTATTCCAGGCCACAGGATTTACCAGTTTAATCAATTAGAAACTGATTAGCAAACTGTCCCTGTTTGATTTAGAAGTTCTGTTTGAAGTTAGGAATGATGCTGGAATCAGAAATGTTTTCAAGGCTTTTGAATAGTTATCAGAATGTGACCCTCTGCAAAGTGGTTGTTGGAAGTCCCTTCCCAGAACTCCAGTGTCATTGGTGTAAATCTTCTGTTATAGCTCTCCCTTAAGGGGTGGAGTACAAAAACCTGGACTTGGGTATATTGAGAAGTGCTTTATTTAGCCATCTTGATTTTTTTATTGTTATGAATTCCTTTGTTTCACATATCTCCACTTTTATTTAGTCATTCATGTCTACTTTCTCTGGTTTTGTACTGATTTTTCTAGGATAAGTTGGATATCTGACATAATTGTGGTGGTCTCTCCTGAAAATATTGAAACAATGAAGACTATCATTGAAAAATATGGCCACAAAAGAGTTACAGTAGTGGAAGGTGGAATAACTCGTCACCGGTCAATATTCAATGGACTGAAAGTGTTTGCAGAAAATGAATTTTCCAGCCATTTGCTCCAGAAGCCAGAAGTAGTGATTATCCATGATGCTGTGAGGCCTTTTGTTGAAGAAGATATTGTTTCAAAAGTGGTTATGGCTGCTAAAGAACATGGGGTACGTACTATACAGCAGTGGAACTCTGTAATGTGCTTTATACTGTACAGCTTAAAATCATGACTGATAAATCAGGAATTTTCTAGTGATTTTATTAATGTGTGATGAGGTTTTTTTTAAAGTAGAATAGATCCAGATTCCCTATTATACAGAGAGGTCAGGTGGGGGAGGTTGACATTTTTAAATGCTGCAGGTATTTTTTGGTGCAGGGAATAATTGTTGCCATGGAGACTGTCAGTAAGCAATTGAATCAATCAGCAATTTGTTAGTTGAAAGGTAGGTTATATAATGATAATTTACCTCTTTTTCCATGCAGAATTATCACCTAATGCTACAGCAGTTCTGTTAGTGATTACTAATAATAGCCAAAGAATGTGTGTACTGCATTGGTTGACCTGCAGTTCTTTGTGCAGACTTTGTGCTTTCATCTCAAGCTTGTATGCAAATCCTGAATAAGCAGCAAAAGAGCAGTCTCTGTATTAATGCTAAATTGTTCTAGAACCTCTAAGCATGGCAGACTGCTGGAAAACAGGGTATGTAGGAAGCCTCCAGCTGTAGATTGGATATTGTCCTGTTTAATACTGCATCTGAGGACTGGGATTCCTCACAGAAACCAAAAAGATTTCTGAGAAAGTATATGGAGAGGAAGAGTTGGTAAGAAGTTGTGTTATGCGAGGAGATAGGAGAGGTATGCACTAGCAACAAGAGGAACTGTTAGATGTACTGCCCAAATCAGAGATGTAAGAAATCATGACCTAGCTACAGGCTTGTTTGCAAAATTTGCTATCTTTAATTTGTTTTTGAATTCTCCATTAATGATATGCACAATGCTTCTGTGCTTCAAGGACATGGTTTGAGGTAGAAGTCATTAGTGACAGCAGATTGGGTACTAGAAAACTAGGAAAATGTACCACTGCTTGTTTTCTCCAGAAAATGAAGTAAAAGATAATTGACAGGTGATTCACAACTTGGGCAGTGGAATAATGAGTCCAAAGAATGAACCCTGGTGTTTCCTTAGTGCTCCTACACCTTCATAGTAAAGAAGGGGAATATATAGCTTGTTAAAATATTTATTATTGATGTCTTAAGCATCATTATAAAAATCAAACTGCATTAAGTCTCTCAGAATATTATGTTGCAAATCTAATATATTGAGCCTCTTCTTAGTAGGCCTGTAGTTTTTTAGATAGACTTCATAAGAAATGACAATAAAAGAGAGACTCTGCACTACAGTTTTCAGTGATCTAGAATGTAGATTTCCAGTTATTAAAACTTAAATTCTCTTATGTGGACAATCTTTTTAAAATTCTTTCTCATATAGCACAAAATAGCATTTCAGAATTGATTCTCTGTCAAAGACTTTAAAATAAATCCTCTTTGTAAATCAGTTTTAAATGTGATTGTTTGAGAGTGGTAGAAGAATGCAGTTAATTGTACTGGTTTTGGGTTGCAATGAGAATAACTTTTCTGAATGTGTTTGTGTTGTCTTTGCATGTTAAGGTGTATCATATCTCATTTGAATTTAACTTGTTCAATTTTTCTTGAAAGTTTTGTGATTTTAGTATAATATTTTCTCCTGGTTTTCTTTTTAATTGAATGTAAGGTATTTAAAGTAAAAAAATAGGGGGAACCAAGGCAGTCTCCATGGATCTTCTCAAGGCAGTGTATTCTAGTTTATCTGAGCTTCTGACTGGTAAATATCTCCTAACCTGGATCGCTGAAGTATCATTTCATCTCAAAAAGTTGATTGTGCACATGTATTATAGTCTACTCCATTGCATAACATTTGTCTGAAATGTGTGTGGTGGCTTTCTGTGTTGGCTGAGATTCACTGGCTTCAGCAAGGCTGGGCCATCAGAGGGATGTGTGCTCAAAGTCTGTAAAAGCTGGCTGCTATTGATATTACGTGACAAAGTAATTGAATCAAGGAACACGAGAAGAATTTCATTTTATGTAACAAATTGGAAAACCACCTTCCCAGAGACAGGTGGCTATTTCCACTTGAGAACTACAGAATTCTGAAGAACTAAGTGGAAAGCTGTGACGTTCTCAAAACTGGTATGCATGGTTTTGAATATCAGAAAAAAATTGATCGAGAGCAACTATCATGTTTAGTTCTTCCTATGGTCACATTCTTTGCATATCTAAAAGGATGTCAGTTCTTCAAACTTTCAGTACAAGAAGTAATTACTTCCTCTTGCATTATGTAGAAAGGTACAAAACCTGGCAGAAACATCATATTAAATGACTTATGTTAATAGGGGTAATGCTGTATTGTTATATGTCTGCATACCATATAGATAACATAATTATGAGAAGCTTTAATGTTCTTTAAAATGGCAATTGATCAAGTAAGCTATTCACTTCTTGCTGCCAATTGTCAGACAAATAAACTGCTTTATTACACTTACTAATCAGTTTGTTATTTGCCTGTGGGAATAAAAATGTGTACCTTAACCAGAACTAATAAATTATGCTTTAAACCCCCCCAAACAACTCCTTGATTATGTCAAAATATTACTTTGTAACCAATTAAATTTCATTTATGTTTTTGGGGTAATTTGCAATTAAAATTATATGTTTCTAGAAACAAATTCTTTGCAGCCAGTAAAAGTTGGGAAAAGTGGAAGCTTCAGACGGCATCAGTCCAAAGCCTCTAGCAATATCTCATTGCCAACATTGCATTTTAACCAACATAACTAAAATGAAAAATGCTTACATGAAAAAGAAATCAGGAAGGTGGGGGGAACTTGTCAGTTCTGCTATTGAGAATTTACAAAAAGTAGGCACATCCAAAGACTTTTTTTCCCCTCTGGTTAACATAAACTAGATTTGAAAGTACAGTATGTTATGTTGAAAGGACTAAGTCAAAATGGCATTCTTAAAAGCTGGTTTCTGGAAGCTGTCTAACATCATTACATTATTCTGAGCTTTAGCAAGGACCTGAACAAAGCTTACATGCCAATACAGCTGAACAGTGCTACTCAGTCTCGTGGACTCCTACTCAGAGGCAGTTGGTGAAAGTAATACCCCCAGGCAGAAAACACTACGTGTTGCGCTCAGTCTGTTCCTCTCGTGCTGCCATTATCACTCTTACTGTAGCAGAAGGCTGGAGCAGAAAACATGGACCCCTGTGGATCCTGTTCTTTCACCCACTGATTTTGCTATCTATGGTTGCTGAGTTATATTAGCAAAACTTGGTGGGTTGCAAACCAAAAACCACCTCTTTTTCTTCACTGACAGTAAAGGAAGATTTGGGTGGATAAATAAGATGATCTGGTGTGGTGTACTTGAATGGGGACAGAATGCTGGAGTGGTTTTGCCCCCTCTGACCTTTCTTTGCACCTTTGCTCTTGGATCTTTTTGTTTTCTTATCTCCTATGGTTTTGCTACATAGAATATATAGAATATTTTACACATGGTCTTTGTCCTCTTTGTTATATTCAAAGACTGATTTTAGCCAGCTGCAAAGGCTGCGTCAGTGACAAGATTGTTTTTGATTCATATTTATGCACTGGGTCATCTGAAGTTATCCTCTGACTGTGTTCTCAGAAGCTCTGCTTTTATTGCATGCTTGGTGCTTTGCAGTGCTCTCACTGTCCTGTCAGACCCCTGTGCAAAAACAGAATCAAGAACTGATGACATACTACTATTACCATCTTGACATAAATGGAGTAAGTTTTGTACTTTAGGAGAGTGACTAATGTCAGTGTAAAAATAAATATTAATGAATTGTAGGGGTGGTACTCATCAATTCAAGAATAAAACAGCATTTAAAGACCTACATGCTCTTAGCCTACTAAAGCACATGGAGGACAGGGAGGGGATTAGAGAGTGCGATTATGGTTTTACCAAGGGCAAGTCCTTCTCCACCAGCCTAGTGGCCTTCTATAATGGAGTGACTACAGCAGTGGCACAAGGAAGAGCTATGGATGTTGCCTCTCTGGTCTTCCCTAAGGCCTTTGACACAGTCATCCACAATCTCCTTCTCTTAAAACTGGAGAAAGATTTGATGGGTGGACTGTTCAGTGGAGGAGGAATTGGTTGGATGACTGCGTTCAGAGTGTGATGGTTAACACCTCAATGTCCAGCTCTAGATCAGTGACAAGTGGTGTCCCTCAGTGGTTCGTACTGGGACCAGTACTCTTTAATACCTTCATCACTGATGCAGACACATTGGGATCAGATGCACCCTGAGCAAATACATAGATGACACCAAGATGAGTGGTGTGGTTGATATGCCTGAGGGCTGGATGCCATGCACAGGGACCTGGACAAGTTCAAGCAGTGGTCCGGTGTGAACGCTGACGTTCAACATGGCCAAGTGCAAGCTCCTGATCAGTAAAGGCTGGGGAATGGAAGGATTGAGGAGACACTTCAGAAAAGTGGGTACTTGTGGATGAAAAGCTGGTCGTGAGCTGACAGTATGCACTTAAAGCCAGAAAGCCAGCTGTGTTCTGGGCCAGGAGAGTTGTGGCAAGCAGGTCCAGGGAGGTGTTTATGTCCCTCTACTCAACTTTCATGGGAACCCACCTGGGGTACTGCATCTGGCACTGAGGCCCTCAGCACAAGAAAGATGTGGACCTATTGGAGCAGGTCCAGCAGAGGGCCACAGACATGATCAGATGGACTGAACATCTACAATGAAAGGCTGAGAGAGTTAGGGTCAATTAGCCTGGACAAGAGAGCTCCAGAGAGACCTTATTGTGGCCTCTGAGTACTTGAAGGGGGCTTATATGAAAGATGGTGACAAACTTTGTAGCGGAGTCTGTTGAAATAGGACAAGTGGTAATGATTTTAAACTAAAAAAGAATTGATTCAGACTAGATAGAGACAAATAGTTTTTCTACAGGGAGGTGGTGAAACACAGGAAGAGTTTTCATAAAGAGGTGATGGATGCCTCCCCTTGAAACAGTCAAGGTCGTGTTGAACAAGGCTGAGCAACCTGATCTCACTCAGAGTTTAAGACATCTGTGCTCATTGCAGCAGGGTTGGACTACGTGACCCTTAAAGGTTCCTTGCAACCCAAACTGTTTTATGATTCTACATTATTGTAAAGATCAGGAGCTCCTTAGCAGCCCTGAATGTATGAAGAAATGAAGTGTGGTTTTGCTGTTGTACAAAAAATGGGTATACAATGATTTTTCCTTTTTAATGGATAACTATTAAAAGCATAGTGATGTTTCCATAGCTTAGGGCATTTTTGGTACCATAGAAATTAAGAGCCAAGTTGTTAATTGTTTTCTGTGTTGAATGGAGAACTAATGCATTGTTAGTAAATACTTGTAGTCTCAGTCCTAACTAGATGTAATGTTTGATGGTGGGAGGGCATTGGTAAAGGGAAAAACAGCAAAACAGCTCTGTCATTTCCCAGTCTCAATTTAAGTGCTTTAGATAATTAATTGCATTTATTATGAAGGATGTAACTCACCCAACTGAAATACATAAATCATAGACAGAAACTCAAATTTCAGTCTCCCTTTTTTCTTGGCGTAATTTGTGTGTTGTACTAATAGAACCAGCCTAGTACTAACACAACCTGTATTTCTGAAAGGTGGCTTGTTAATCCACCACTTTTTAGTTTCTGGACGACTATGCACATTGGTTTTTATCTTTTTTTTTTTTTTTTTTTTTTTATTTTAGATGGGGTTAGTTTCTTCTGAAAATAAATTCTGAGCATTGTTTCCTGTACTTAAATGGTTGTTGGGGTCATTTTTTTGTAATGTCTATAAAATGTACCCCCTTTAAATTTAGAGAAACAACATATATGGTACTGCTGTTTTTTTGAGGCTAGTTAAAATCTGTATGCTTTATCTGAGAAAACAATATTACATTTCGGAAATGAAGCAGCCTTTAGCAAAGATAAGTGTTTAGCACTCAGATTTCTCCTTCCTGCAGCAGATAAAAGGTTTAAAGAATAGTTCCTTAAAATAAGGGAAATCTTATCTTGTCCAGCATCTCTGAGAAGCTCAATAAAGGCCCTGGATCATTCTAGCAATGCCTTCATTCCAAGATGTGGAAGAGGTTCTTAGCCATACTTCTCTGACTAAAGATTAGGCATGTAAATTTTACTCCTTTTCACCAAATATTGCGTTGAAAAGAAAGATTATCTTAGGTTTGAAGCAGATATGTTCTCAGCTGCATTTTGGCTGAGTTTGTAATCTAGGTGGTTGTGGCAAGGACAACACCAGCCCTGCAGGTTAGGTGGAGCTTCTGAAAGCCAACTTGGCCTGTTTCATATGCTGTAATATTCATATCCTGTAATAGTTTGCTGGACTGGTTCTGTGCTTATCCTCCTGTTTCCAAGAAGTAAGTGGGCTGTAGTCCAGAAAGAACTAAAACTGCCTTGAGGAGCCCTGGAGCATGTAGGAGAGAATTCGTGAGGTATCACATCCACAAATACATATACTAAAGTCGCTATTTGAGCCAAACTGACATGGCAAGGTGTAGTGATCCATATTATAAGGCCCTTGGTACCAGATAGTGTTAGATGTAACCTGTATAAAGAGGTGATTTGAAATTTTGAATTTAATAGATTGTAAGGGAAAGAAGCCTGAATCCAAGGTTTGCTGCAAGGAGAGGCATAAGGAGTTCTGAGAGAAGCAGCTGAACAAGTTCATGAGGCAAAGACATTTGATAAGCATGTGCAGAATTGCTTAGGGAACTGTGTGACCACAAACTCCAGTGCCTGTGGGGTTTGGTTGCTCAGGACTGTATGCGTGGGAAAAGGGTTATTAATTAACCATTGCAGTTTTGCATTTGGTTGATTAAATTGTGTAAGAGTCTTCCTACAACACGCGGAGTTTTTTTCTTCTTCGTAAAATGATGCAAATCATGTGTTAAATGATATGCAGTGGATCAGTATCCTTCACATCATGATGTTGATTTTGTAATGATGCATGCTGTCTGGAGGTAAAATATCCTTCTTAAAGTATAAACCCCCTAAAAACAATTTTAATTCCTGTGGCAGTTGCATCAAGATTTCTGCTCCACTGGATACAAGCACTAAGTCATTCTTATATTGATTTACTGTAATATGCAAAATCCTTGGAGGCAGAGTGCATGCTCACTGATTGCTTTTTGCAATGTAAATCAGTATTTGGGATATGAAAGATGTCTTGCTGACTGTAAGTTGTGCTTCATTACTTGTTAGTGCAAGGTAATACTATGCAGTCAAAATAAAATAAACAGTCTTGTTAATTTTAGTGGCAAAAATTATTTGGTTTGTGTTTCATTAATTTTTAGAGCAGATGTTTTGTTTAAATTTTGCCACCTAGATTTGCAGTATAGCACGAGTTAGAACAAGAAGGTGCTGGTAGCTCATCTTATTGTCAGTTATGTTGAATGAATGCCAAAATGTAAAGCTGTAAGTATGCTTTAAAATGCTTCAAAAATATTGAAAACTGATGGTGGGTTACTGGCCATGTGATTTGCTTTGAAATATTTGAATTGCTTAGACCGATTTATACATCTTATGGAATCCATTGTAATTGTGTTTAATGTACAACTATTGCTGACAACTGAAAAGAATAAATAGGTTGTAATAAAGTCTTGAAACTCTGCACCAGCATGTGCTGTTCTTTAGGTAAGGGATGCCATGTGTGGTGTGTATCATATACTTAATATAAATTGTTAATAGCGTTATACAGACTCTATGCCAAACTTTAAAATATTTTAAAAAAATGTATCTAGAAGAAAAACAACTTATTAAATGAGAGTATGTTGTCAAACATTTCCAGTTAATGCACTGTGACTAAAAGAAAATTTAAGTATGTTGACTAGGGTAGTAAGACCTTTTTTGGCTAATAAAATGACAAAAAATATTTTATGTAATGTACTGTTCTGTTGTTTCTCTGGAAAACACTAACTTCCTTGACCATTCTTGGGTTCTCACAAGGAATGCACAAATGAAGAATTCACTAGAAAAAATGCTATATAAATTGTATGACACATTTAAAAAAATGTATATATTGGTTTAATCCTGTGAACTTTTGTATTTTATGCTTTATTGTTTTAAAAATTTATCTCAGTAATTCACGATGCAAGAACAATATAAATGACATTTTTATGACTTACTTTCAGTCTGTTTTTTAAAAAAAATCCAATTTTGATATGAAATCAAATGTTCACATAACTGTTGTGTCATTGTTTGCAGTACCACTCTTCCCTTTTCCTTGGTGCATATGTACTTGGTTTTGCTTCTTTTCTGCTTATGGTACATTTTTGGGCTTGTTTTCAGTGCCGTGTGTTGAAAAATTGTAGCCTGTGATACATTTAGTTCTGCTTCTTTCCTCTACTTTAAGCATCTAATTTTTTTTTTTATTTTTGAATTCCTATTATTCTGTCTTTTTGAGGGGAATCTTTTATATTTTCTCTGAGAAATCCTATTTGTTCCACAGAATAACATTTAGAATTTAGCATGTGATTGATCAGGCCAAAACAATATTTACTGATGTTTCGAAATAAATGCTTTAAATACAAAAGAACAGAAGTTATGTAAAGTAAAAAAGAACATGTGCAGTCTTAATTTTTGAGCAACAGTTGCTGTTATCTTCCTTAGTTTGCTCTAGCTAATTGGGGCTCTGAGATGTCTTGATGTACATGTGCTATCCCCAGTTACTCAGATAGTATATTCTGATAAAGGTGACCTCATTAGAAGAAATGTTTTCTTTTTCTTAAACAGTGTCATAAATATACATTACATTTGTTTAAGGCATCCTATGTCTTTGAAGTCATTTCAATGTACAACATAGTGTCAGCTCATTAACATTGGATCAAAGTGTATATTAAATTTCTGATTAAACATCCCCTCTCTTTCAGCTAGGAATAAACACAATTATAACTTCTTCCTTCCTGGTGTTGGTTTAAGATTAACATGTGCCCAATTTTAGTGAGTTTGACTGTTGCTTCTAGCCAGCTGGGTAAACAGACTTTAAGGAAATTAGGTGAAGTTTAGCATACAAGCCTTTTTTTCCTAGTGTTCAAAACTCCTTACATGTGTTCTAATTAACCTTCTTTTTGTCTGGCTGATGATTAGGTTTAATATCTGTGTAAGACTAGGCTTGTTTAACATTTCAACCAGTTCTGTCCTTGGGCAATTGAAAGCTGCCAGTGCAAATGTGTCAAGATAGCTGAAATTGCACTGGGTGGTGATACTGCCTACATAAAAGAAATTCTAGTGCTCACTAATGAGACTCAAACATGCCATCGCCATAAGGATTATGAATTTTGTCTTTTGGATTTATTTCTTTTCCCCAACAAAATTCAAAATAAGGTAATTTAAGAATTATTCTTTTTGTTAAAGAAAATACCCTTGCAGAAAGAAGGCAGTCCTTTTTCTTCAGACTTAATTTCTAATGGATACACAGCCCAGGTTGCAGATCGTGCTTGTTTGTCAGTAGAAGGAATAGGTAGAAGGAATCCTGGCCCCACCACAGCACAGTCACATAAGTTATGTCTCTGCTACAGGGGAGAGTCTGGGTGTGAGTGTGGGTGAAAGTATGCTATGCCCTGGACTCAAATTTATGTTTCTGCATGCTAATGAGAGCACCTCTACCTTTATTGTGGTGCACTGTTCTTACTGAGTCATCTTGCTTGTCCTGTAGTCCTGACTTACTCCATGCTCTATCTGGTCCTTCAAGAGAAGTGTGCAGCTGGCTTGGAGGGTCTTTTGGACGCGACATTTACAGAATGAGTTTTGGGGGCAGATGGTGACAGGTTTGAGTTGAAACCATGCAACCAAGCTGCTGCCTTGCCTTGCTATCCAGAAAGTAGGTGGGTTCTGGGTGCAGAATGAGGTTATGAACTCTGAGGACTATGTGCAGGCTTGTATTAGTTCAGTTTGGAAGCTTGTCTAGTTTGGGCTTGAACAAGTGTTCACATCTAAGTTTAGAAAACTTTGTTCGCGTGGTTGAGCAGTTGTTTTCAACTGCAGTTCTGTATAGGCGTGGTGGCTTATGACTTGTGTCATGACTTTGTTTCTGCCTCCATCTTGTCCCTTGAAATAGAGTTGTTTTGCTAGAATTTTTATAGATTGGAAGAGGAAATACCCTAAATCTTCCATCTCTGCACTGGAATCATAAAACTTCTCATAGATTTAGAATTTTGGTTATAGAAAAAAAAAATGTAGTCCTAGATCAGAGCTGGATTCAAAATACAGAAAATGAAAAGTGAAAAAAAGAAATGTAAGAAGATAAGATTAAAATATGGTATTTTAATGCTATACTTAACATGTTTATTAGAAATAATTCTCTAATTGCTTTGTTTAACAAAAAAGGTTATATGCATTTGTTTTATTAGATATAGAAGGAATCTGAAAAGAATATCCTGTTAAATATGTGAAATATTTTAATCTTATAATTAACTTCCTGAATTTTGCTTTGAAGGTTCTATTTGATAAATTTGAAATAGGAACTCTTTCAGTAGAGACAATTCTTCTAACTTAAATGGTAATTACTGAGTGTGTCTGAGGTATGTTGATTACCATAGATTCAATTAGTTTGAATGCAAATGTCTGAATAGAAGTGCAGGTTTCTACCTGTTTCATGTATCAGAGATACTGTGTTTATTTCTGTATTTTTCTTTTTTCATACTGTAGGTGGCTGTGAATGCCCTTCCTGGAAAGTAGTTTGATCTGTGTAAAAGAATACTCTCCCTGTAGTAACATGTGGAAGCAGTTTGATGGAAAAAAATGAGAAGAAATTAATCATAGTTATCCTGAGCTTCTTTTGCTGGTTCATAGTCAGACCTAATTTAGACTGAAATCCTTATGAGATGGTAGTGTTTGGAAACATATAAACAGTCTTTCACCCAACAAAAACCATTCCAGGACATATTTGTAAACTATTAGATACCTAGCTTGTCTAAATTGACATTGATTGTTATTGTTACGTAGTTCACCACTGTCCTAATGCAATCCTTCTCTTCATGGCAAAGCAAGATAAAATTGCTTGTATGTTTACCAAGTTCACAGTTATAAAACTGAATTTTATGGTGTTCCAAGATGGATATAGTTGTCCTACTAAGTGTGACAAGCCCCACCATCTCCAGCATACAGTTTCAAAGAAGTTCACTGCTTTGAAATGATGAAAATGTATTTCTAATGTAGTTCTATTTTCAGTGTATATATGCAAGCCAAATTTATTTTTTCTAAGGCAGAGTGGCTAAATTATTTGTGAGTCTTGCTTTAGTTCTGTTTTGCTTGTCAGAGTTGAAAACAAGTCTGAATAAATAATTAAAATTTATAAATACGAATATTGAGAAAACATGTAAAAGCTTAAGAATAGGAACATTCTTTTAAACTTAGCACTCAAAGGCTTGTTTTCTATGTCTCATTTCCAGCCTATTCCTAAGTAATATTAAAACACTGAATTGTTAGTTTGAATTATTTAAATATTAAAGAAATAAAACATAAAATATACACTTACTTAATGCTACTAGACAGCTGAGAAGATAGCATAGGGAAGATTAATTTCAGAGGAGGCAGAGGCTATGAATGGAGAAGAAAATTCTTGTTGGTGTAATTAAAAAGTGAAAAGAAGTCATGTTAGAGAGATGGAAGGCTCTGCTTATTTCTGGCTAGACTCTGTAAAGTTGTAAGCTGTCATTCCCACTCTCTTGAAGTTGAGGGTTCCAGACTGGCTGTGTGGCTGGACTTTGTGGGTCTGCATTAGTACTTGGGGCTTACTGGGGACAAGGTAAGTATGCCAAAGACATTGCATACTTTTGTTTTAGTAGGCCAGCATGGAGGATCTGTGGTTGTCTGAACTTGTTACCACACTGTTCTAAAACAAAAGGAATTGTAGTTCTGACATTTTTGGTAAGGATTTTGTGCCACTACAACTTTTTTTTATTTCTAGTTCATGTCATTCAACTTGTTGAGATTTGCAGCTATTTACCATTGTTCTGTTTCAGCACTGGCTACCCCAAATGACCAAATCAGTTATGTGTGTTGGTTTTCATGCTCTTTTGAAGCTTTTGGTTCTATGATAACTTGGTTTTGGTGTGTTGTGCTGTAGGTGGGGAATGTTGATCTCCAGTGAATACTGCACTGTGTTTTGGAGAGCTGTAAGCTATATAATTTGTTGCTTATGATAAAGGCTCCATCTCCCTCCCTAATCCTTATGAAAATTTTAATGGGTTCTGTTTGGATTTTACTACCTTATTATAAATAAAATGAGGATTTTAATGATTTATGAATTTTCAGTAAAAGTAAGATGTACTGCATTATGTTAGCCAAGTTGTTATGTTGTGTATCAGCTTCTGTGATCTAAAAATTCCTGTTTCATTTTGTAATAAAAGATGTCATTAATACTTTTTGGATTCAGCAGTCCTTGAACTGATTTTGCTGTCTGATCTTAAAGCTCACCCTGGTTATGGATTCACTGAATACACACATCTAAACAACATCTTGTTAGAGTGGAAGTGTGATAAACTGAGAACGATATGGTACTCTTTAGTGAAAAGATGGGTTAGTACATCTTGAATCCACTGGAAACACTTGTGATGCCTTGTTATACTGACCTTCCTCATACACTTCATTCTATGCCTTTTTTTCAGTCATCATTGAATCTTTTAATTCTTGAATGCATGTTGGGGTCTAGGCAATTTTGCAAAAAAAAATAACACAAGACTCAGAACCTTTTTGTAAATGTTTTTTATTTGTGCAGTTTAAAATGGGTCATAAAGGACACCTGTTGTTTCTAAAAGCATCTGGAAGTGGGTTCAGTTTCACCAGATCAATGGATGAGCTTGCCTCTGAGGGACAGGAATCTGTCCCTTCCCCTGAAGTTGATAGAATTCTGCATTCTTAGGATGTTTTAGCATTGTTTTAAGGAAGTTATAGATTAGAAGGTAGTTTTAAAGAGCTTGGTCACTCATAATTGCATGCTTTAACTGATTTATTTAACAAAATGTGCAAAAATGGGGAAAATAAATGCATTTCCTGGACATGCCAAGGTTAGTGCTTGAATGTGTTTGAGGTAGGGTGGCTTGAAGGCTGTAAAGTGGACATTTAAAGAAATTCAGTTTAACTGTCTGTTGAGTATCCACTTCACATTCAGGAAGGGTTTGTGATGCATTTTCTGTATGATTTTGAGAGCAAACCTACTTGAGGTCTGGCTTAAAATTATTAGAAATTGGAAGACAAGTACTCTTGAGTTGGGAAATGTCAGTATAAGACCCAGAAGATTTGTATTTTGTGCTATGGTAATTAAAAGTGCAAAAAAGATTTTTAGAACTACGGTGACATTAGTAAGTACTTATAATTTTAAATGAGGATAGGTTTTCTTTGTTTTAGTAATTTTTAAGTTCATGTCTGAACTCAAGTCCTTGCCTGAGAGCCAGGCCAAATACTTGTGCATTCCTGACATAAAGAGCAAGTCAATACTTCTCAAATTAAAACAAATAAAATTCAAATACCTGAAACTCAGTATATACTCTCTTTTACTGATATGGAAATATTTTTTTGTTACTGATTTATAACTGCAAAAACCAACAAGGGAATCCCTTGCAAAGATTAAAATGCTTGCTGTTGTAACTGAATAGATGTGGACTAGTTGAATGATTGTGTTCTTCACTTACGTCTCACAATTATCAGGGACAAAAGTCCCTTTAGCTACAATACTGCCTTATTGTAATACTGTCCCTACTGTGCCCTAATATTTAAGTTTCTGAATGAAAAAATGTAGTCTGTAGCCCTGTCTTAAATTTCTAAATTCCCCATTCAGTTCATTGCAAGGCTGCTAGGTGGAATTCAGAAAGGCTTTGTGCTTTTCAGAGTAGGGGGAAGGTTTGTGCTAACCAGAAAGAAATACTGCAGAATGAGCCGTACATCTTGAAAGTGTGCCACTCTTTGGCCTGTGTATAAGACACAACTCACAACTCAATTATTTTGATTTCCCCATGCTAAATGTTATGCCTAGACCATGAATGAAGATGCAATGAGCCAGTTTTGGAAGCAGAAGTATGTGTGGTGAGGTCTGCGTAAGCCAGTGTGGGTTTGGCATCTCTGTTGGCTTATACCAGATCAGGGATGTTGCCAGCATTAGTGTAGATGCAAAATTGCCTGTGTTTGGGACTCAGCTCTCTTGTGCCTTATGAAAACAGTGCAGGGCCACAGGCCACTGTTTTCCCTTGCTTGGTCCCAATTTCACACAGTCTGAAAGTGGCCTTAGGAATTAATGTAGTTCATGTGTCACTGAGATGGTAAATGTAGCCCTGTGGTGGGTCACATCATCTGGTTGAGACAGCCCATGTGTGTTTGTGAGACAGAGAAAGGTCCTGTAGAAAGTGAGCCAGTAGTGAACAAAACAGAATCAGTTTCTGTATCTTGTCTCAGGATGTTAAGGTTTTGACTCAGTGCTGCACCTTAGCAAGCATGCTCAAGCTCAGCTTTTGGAGTTTTGGACTGCAGCTCTTCGTCATATGAAGGCTTTTCGAGCAGTTGAAACTTCTTGGCTTTACTAAGTACCAGAGCTCCCCATTCTGCTTTTATTCATGGACTGAGTTGTCCTTTTCTGGAGTAAAAGTTGGGGCTTTCTTTTTAAATCAGATGACTGCTTATTATCATGTTTCTGCATACACAGAATTTCTCACCTTTGAAGTGATCAGAAGTCAGCCATGAATCTTATTCTTTGTATTAAATTTCATGTTTTCAATCAGGGTCAGGTATAGCTTGAGTGGACCTGCTGCAGAAAAAAATCTTATTGTGCCCAACTTGTGATTTCCTAATGAAGTGGCAGGAAGAGAGGGGGAAAAACTCACCCTGCCTCACTGGACTCAGTTATGGGCTATTGTAAAATAAAACTGTAGTTGGTTGAAAAATGCACTTGTTAAATATTAAGTGCCGTGAAGCTTTCAATTACTTGAGAAGTTAACTGCAGAGTTTTTAAAAAAATATTGCATTTGGGTTTAGTAGAAATTAGGTCATTCTGAATTGTTTGGAAGAGCTAGGCTTCAGCAGAGCAGGAGTTGTGGTTCTGTATTGTCACAAAGATACCAATACAGATATTCATAATTTTTTATTGTGCAATAAACCAGATGGCAAGAAAACAATGTGTTTCAGAGTTCTTTTAAGAACATAATTCTGAGTATTCAATTTTATTTAGAATTGCAGTTTGGTTTTTTGTTCCTCAGAGTGCATGTTTCGCTTGTGAGATTTGGTTACGCAAGTCACATTGTATTCTTCCAGCCTGTTTTATGCTGAAAATGTAACATGACAGGATTGTTAAAAACTGTAATAAAATATTGGATCACCCTAAGGAACCCTCTTTTGCTAAATGGCATTCTCAAATGGTAACTGTTCCAGAAAAAAAATTTCAAATATATAGCTAATTACAGAAAAACTGTGGGTAGCATGCTGCTCTCTCTCTTTTCCCATGACCTTCTAATTTTATAATTTTATGTGTATGTGTGTGTGTGACCAATTAAAATATGACGGCAGAGCAAAATAACATAGTCCGAATGCCCAGCAGCTGGGATAAAGATGTAATAATCCATGTCCTTGAATCATAGGAAATAGAGAGGGGACAAGTTGCAGATAATTTAGTCTCTCTACTTCTGCTATGCACAGCTTTTGCTCTAAGTATGTCTGTTAAATTTACACCTCATTTAATACACTGACATATTACTAAAATTATAGTGGTGTTTAGTTTTCTCAGTTTGTCTTTTCTATTAGAGAAATGAAATTCATCCCGGCTAGGGCAGAAAGGTGGCCTAGAAGACTTCCTGAGATCCTTTACAGACAGTTCTTGCTTTTCTGTACCACATTTTATCTTTGGATGAGAGTGTTTTGCTCCATGTAGCTTTTGTATAGGTATCTCTTTCCATGTATTTGGAAGGAAAAGTGCTTTTCAGATTTTGAGAAAGTAGTTCAGATATTTCTCTTCTCACATGTATCTTTTGAATTTTGACTCTTCCTTCACCCTGCCCTGGTTGGTTATGCGTATCAGAACTCTTTGGGCGTGAGAAATTGGTTCACATCTCTGTATTCATTCTGTAAAAAAATGAACTGAGAAACTGTCTTTTGGAGCTCATGAAGTGCTCAACATGCTAACTGCATTTGCCTTTGTTTTATTGTTTAGTAGTGTAAAAGGGAGAGGGAAGAGAACTTGTTCTTTCTCTTCTGAGATGGCAAAACCTTTTTTGTCTTTTTCTGCCATTTTATGATTATCTGAGGTCAGAAATCTTCTAGGAATGCACACGACTCATGTATTAGGGCAGGATTTGCCAACAGTGATAAGTAAAATTGCTCATATGTAATAAGGGACCTATTTTTTTTCTGTGTCAAAATTCACTAAACCTCAGAAAATATGTGTCTGCAGTAAAAAGTGTCAGAATTCACCACTGGGAATAATTCTCTAGGTATACTGTTTTAAGATGTTGGATAATTCCACATATTTTGAAAGAGCATCAATTATTCTTTTTTTTATTAATCTTAAAAATTCATAATAAGCAATATAGTGTGAAGATGCTGTTCTCAGTGGTTGGCAATGATGGAGAGCCTGCTTTTTTGCCCTGTGAGTTGGTAAGCTGTGTTCTGCCATTGCATTCTTTTCTTCATTGTTGTATGGACCACTCTTGTCCCAAGTGTCTTAAGCTACATCCAAAGCACGTGAGCATTTGATAAGTTACTGATGAAGTGTGAGTAACTTTCTGCTATCAAAATGCCTAAAGCCACGTAGGAGAGTTCTGTTCCAGAGATGCCACAGATCTTTGATACTATATATTGATGAAAAAATTAAAGGTATATGTTTAATTGTTTTCAAACCTAAGCAAACTAAAACTGAAATATAGGCATTTAAATATCTGTTCTGCAGCACTGTGCTGCTGGATATTGAGTACTTTCAGATGTATCTGCTGTTCCCTCTGATTTCACTGGTAAGTGTGGTTACTCAGTATTTCACAGGGTGAATTCAACACAGAGAAACAAGCTCAATTTTGTGAAACTTTTCTTGCAGCTTAGTTCTGATCAATTTAAATCTGTTTAGATCAAGTTGAGATCTGTGAAAGCAATAGGTGTTGTGGATTGTCAAGACTTCTCGGCTGTGTCTGCTGCTGTTTGCTATCTGAATAGGCCTAGACCTGTCCTCACGGAAACTGCCTACAGTGTATAGAGAGGAAAGTCTGAAGAAGGAACATCTTAGATCTCTACATGTATTTGCAGTAGATGTTTATGAAGGGCTTAAGATTTCTTTCTTTTTTTGGTAAATTGTCGCTTGAAGTGTTCTTATACAGTCTTCCATTACTACATTAATCTTGAAAATCTCATATAGACTAAGTAGTATGACTTACAGATTATGAGAAATAGAAAAGACAAAGAAGGAAAAAAAAATAATTTTCAAGCTTTTTGACAAAAGCTTTCTGATACAAATTAATATTGATAACATTTAGGTCTCTCATTGTGTTTTGTTCCACAGGCAGCAGGAGCAATTCGTCCTTTAGTTTCTACTGTTATTGCCTCTGCTGCTGATGGCTGCTTGGACCACTCACTGGAACGTGCCAGGTACAGAGCAAGTGAAATGCCTCAGGCTTTCTTGTTTGATATAATCTATGAAGCATACCAACAGGTAAGATATTAAGGCTTTCTAAGACCTTTTTTATATTTACTTCAGTTAAAAAAAGAAAAAGGCAACTTTATTTCTCTTCTTTCGAGAATAGAACTTCAGAATCTATTTCAGATTATATCAAACTCTATGCTTATTACTTCTGAGTCTTTCAAAAAGCCTTATCATTCTAATTTATTCAAATTTTTGATTAGTTAACTTTTAAATACAAGAGGGGTGATAGGTCTAAATGGCTGGGAAGACATTGTGCATTAAATAAATTCCTTAAATGAGTGGGTTTATATGTTTCAAGTTAGGTGTCTGTATAAAGTATTGTTGACTGAGAATATCAAAGGGTTTTGGATATACATTGTAATGATGACATTTTATAGTAATTTAGTGGGATACAGGCTGTTCTAAAATACTGAGATAATATAACTTGCTACATCTAGGTAAATGTTTATTCTGTTTTTTGTTGCATATGTATTATACATACTTTGATTAGTGGCTGAAAATAATGTTTACTTGTCTCTGTTGTAATTTTTCATTTTTTTCCTAATATATTGCTTTGAAATTAAATTTATTCAGGAAAATTAAAGTTGTGGGTAATGTGTTAAACCCTGACTCTTTTGCCTTCATTTGCCCTGAAGACTGCTTTCATTTGCCCCACCCTGCATTTACAGTTTACTGGAAACAATCCAGCCTTTCGTCTCAGCACTGCTTCCTTTTCATTCATCACCTTGTGGAAATTGCTTGTCCAGGTATCTTCCAGACTGACTGGAAGCAGAGCATTTCTTCATTTGTCACTTGGAAGGAATTATTTTTCATGTTCATGCTGACAGTCATGCTTCCCATCAGTCTTTCAATTCTAAACAAGCCCAAGTTTCTGATACTCACTTTCAGAGAGTACAAAGCTTAGAAGTCATTACCAACAGAAAAATGTGAGGACAGGCAATGAAGAAGCTGTTACTTAATTGTTCAGTAATTGTTTTCCTTAGAAATGTTGGCACAAATTCTATGTCATACCCTTTATGCTTGACACTTGAAGATATTAAATGCTGAAGATGAAGGACTATCCAAAATGAAGAGCTACTCAAGTGATTGGACTGGCTTCAACCTTTTTGCTTCTGATAGGAGGCAGGGGGTTGTTCTTAGTATATGACACACAGCTGATACTTCTGAGAGTCTACCTTGAATGTAGTGGGTATAGTCATAAGAAATGTATCCTCTATGTGCATGAGAACACATCTCAAGAGACAACTGCTCCTGTTGGTTATCCAGCCCTTTTTGATGTGTGTATCTTTTGGCAACTTTCATGTTTATGTGCTGTTTCTTGCAATCCACCTTCCCCCCCACCCCCCAAACAACCCAGTACTTTTTCTACCGCGTTTGCTTATAATTTGCAAATACAGTAGAGCTGGCAAATACATAAAAAACTCTTGTCCTAAATGCCTCACTCAAAAGACAACTATATTTGCAGTTCCTATGCTCCTCTGAATAGAGTTTTTTTCTCACATATGCATTCCATCAGTCTTCTTTTTTGTATCCCTGCTCTTTCAAGAACAAACCACCAAAGTTGTTAGAAGCAACCAAGGCTATGGTTTCTTGTCCCCAGTTTCCTTTGCTTTGGCTAAGTTCTGGTCATTTTAATGCTCTGTGCCTGGACCCTTGGGAAGTATAACACTTTGCTAAAATCTCTCAACTCATATTGTTTCCTAATAATTTATGTTTCAATGGTGTCTAGCTGTCCAAGTCAAGGATTAAGACCCCATTGTTCTGGGAACTGTACAAACAAATAAAAAAAGACAGATAATCGTTGTCCTGAAAAACCTAGTCAAGCTACTGTAGGACAGATTTTTGTAGGAATGGATGCAGATTATGATGCTTTCTAAATATTAACGTATCCATAATCAATTCCCATAGCCTGGTGAAGGTGAGTACCATTGTACAGATGAGCAAAGAAGAGAAAATAATTTTGTTACTCATGTTGCAAGTCATTCCTGAAGCTGGGAATGGAATTTGTTTAGGCTGACTCTGCCTGGGATCATGATCCCATGCCTGTGTATTTTATACAGTTGTGACCTTTATGCAATAACAGTATGGGGAAAAACAACAGTCAAACATGCATTCCTTGGAAAGAAGCCGTCCATTTGAATTAGTGCTTTGAGTAACACAGGCTTTTCAGTTACATGGTGGCAATGTGGAATACTGCTTTCAAACTCCATCTCTATTTAAATGTACCATCAGATGTGAGTAAATAGGTTTAGAGTGTTGACTTCCAGATGTGTTTGTGAATGTAAGATCTCTGAATATATTTACCACAAAGTTGCAAAATTCAGTTAAAGGTCAGTTACCTGACCCTTACAGGTTTGCTATCTGCAGTTTTTTGGCTATCCTTGTCTCATAGCAATCTGGGAAGAGCAGACTAGAGGTGCTTCTCCTTTTATAGCTGTTTTAAATTTATCTAGAACTAGAATGGAGTAATGTATTAACACTATTAATATATGGAAAAATATATTTGTATGATCTTCACCAAATTAAGTAATTTCCTTAGAAAACATTTTCCATTTCTAGCTCAAATGAAAAAAAGGATAGTAATGACTTGGGGAGAAATACATGCCCTGTTGAATCTCCTCTAATTAGTTTTATGTACAAAGATTGATTTACAATAGTATCTTAAAATATATGTTTACTACAGGGAATCCCCTTCACATTTGGCACCAAAAATCCAGGACAGATTTTGAGGAATTCAGCCAGGTTGTTCACCTACATTTCATTGTGATGCTTTTAATTTAGTTTTTGGTCTTACATCTTCCCTGTTGCCTAAAACAAGTATTTCAAACAGATCTTTGTTAAGATATATACTACTTCCTGTTTTAACTGTTATGATGTCAAGACTTCTGACTTCATAACTATTAACTTTCAAATTTATACCATTTATAAGCTTCATAAAATTTATAAAAGTTACAACTTTTATATGTACAGTGTGTATCTGGCTCAAGGTGGACAAGTGACCAATGCAAATAACTGCAAGGGGAGAAAGAAGTGTATTTTTAGTGTGTGTGGGTCTTGCAGGTGGGAGGCTTTATGTTAGCCAAGGATTTTCCTTGTTATTTGAGGTAAAAAGATGTATAAATTTGTTAAGTGAATAAATGTGGTGTTGCACCACTACTCTTAGGTCTGCTATGTCCTAATTTTTGTGTTCTCTTTTCCTGCGCAATGTAATGAACCACAGTAAATGGACAAATTAAAAAAATTAAAACCAAAAATGCAAATATCTAATAACTAGTAAAACCTCTGGAAAAGTTGTAAAAAAATGGCAGAATCTATGATTTTCTTAAATTCTGAACTATCTGGAGCAAAACCAGCCAATTGAACTCTTTAAAATTTATTTTTATTTTATTATGTTAATAACAAACTCCTTATCTTTAAAAATACCTCTTTCTTTTCTATTTTTTCAATCCCAAGGAAAATCAGGAAAGTTTAAGTGTTAATTGAAAATCCATCCTTTCCAAAGATAGCAAATAAGGGATAGATTCCTTTGACCAGACTTGTTCATTTTTGCTTAAGGTAGTTTCATGTTTCTGTTCCACTTCTTAATTTAAATAGGAACAAATGTGGAGTATGATCCTGCAAGCCTGGGAGGAGGTGGGTGGGGGAAAGACTTCACTTACCAGAAGTCAAGTGTTCCCTGGAGCAGTACCTTTTAAAAGAATTAGAGTATCAGGAAGTCAGGTAGACTACCATTTTCCTTTAATCAGAGTAGGCTGAGACTGATTTTTCTAATACTTGTTTCTGACATATTGTGAAATGCACAAAGATCTCAAAGGTCTTTTTGGTCTTTAACACAAAGCATCTTGTTGTGTCATGTCATGTGTTCTGTACAAAGTAACACACCCACAGTACATAAAGGCTGAAACACTCAAAGCATTGAACACATGAAATATATCTGCTAAAGCAAGAAAGGTAACAGGAACATTTAAAAAGCTTTACCCTTTCATGATCTGGAAGAGAAATGACCAAAAATGGAAGCAGAAGAAGAGTGGGGTAGGTGGGAGATTCTGACCAGCTTCTATGTCAGATATGTGAACAAACAGCCCTGCTAAGATGATACAATGGTTAAGGAGTTGTCAGCATGGATGTGGGGAATACCAGAGAGTTGCTCACCAATGCCACCACTCCAGGGAAGCCAAGAACCTTGTGAGAGGGAATAGCTAGCAACAGCTGAAAAAAGAGCAGGATATGTTAGAATGCTATTGTGCAGGAATCCTTCATATGTGAGTGGTATGGCAAAGTCTGATTACTAATTCAAAATACACATTTTTTTCTGCTGATCATTTATACATTATCTTAAAATTTTCCTCAAGATCTGCTATACCTGTGGAAATTTATTGCAAGAATTACGCACTTTCTGGGGAGGGTGGGGTGTTTGTATTACATATATAGTTAGTTTAATCATCTGTTGATAGTAGACCTTTTGCAGAGCATGAAAGTTTATATTTAGCTAATCAGAACAATGAAGCTGAACTAAATAAAAAAAAAATAGGAACAGGAAGCAGAACTACTTATTGAAGGAGAATGAGCTTCAACATGTTTAGAGACGTTTCTCTGGTTCTGATTCTGATTCTCTGATTTCTGATATTTCCTTACAAATATCCACCCAGATCAATGTGATCTTAGGGATTCCATCTAATCTGTGTAGAAAATATTTAGAGATTAGTACTTTTTGGGACTACACAAAATTAGTGTATCTGTTCATAGCCAAGATTAACCACTCTTTGAATAGTAAGCAATTACATTTACTTATGGGCCATTACAACATCTGCCTGCATAGGAGAGAACGGCTATATATAAACATAGTAATGACAAGATACAAAACAATAGAGTGTCAGAGAGAATCATTCACATACTTTGATGCTGAATTCTGGGAGGCAGATGTTCTTCCACTCCCCAAAAAAATCATTGCAAGATGTCCATGGATTGGGTGGAGACGGGGAAAAGAGATAGTCTGCAAACTGTCCAACCTGGTCATTAGTGGAAGAAAAGGAAATCCTAAAATGGTTCTCTAACAAACCCCTAGATATGTTCAGGGAAGAACAGTCTTGCCAGACTAAGAAAGGAAGTTGGCTATTGTTAGGGCCATTGTAAAAGTATTTGCTCAAAGTATTGTCTTTTCTGTATGTAAATAATAGGGAGTGTATTCCATGTGGATTTTGTAAACTTCTAAAGTACTTTTTGAAAGGGCACAACATTACTGGCATTCTTTTTCAAACATGTGTGAAGCATTTTAGTATCCTCTGTAGCAGGGAAGTGGAGTCAGCTGTAGCAGTTTAGCAATATTTTGGCATAGGTCAGGCAAAGTCCTTCGAGGCAAAATGTCTAGACTGATTTGGGGATTTTCCTGTGGCTTCATTCTTTGTTAAAAACATCAATGTCTGTCAAATTATTATTGCCAGGAGCAAGAAGCGATTCGATGAACGGTAGTAGACAAATTGTTGACTAAAATATTGGCAACTTTGGGAGAAAGGGTCAGATTCAGAAAAAGGACTGAAGGATCAAGATATAAGTGAGACAAAATTTGGGCATTTAATTCTAGTGTTGGAATCCTAAAAAAACCACTGCTCATCTGCGTGCCAAGACTAAGGATATCTGAATCTTCAAGGCACCTCAACCTTGATTTTTAACATTCCCCAAACACGAAACTTTGTGTATATCAAGGCATGTAACTTGTCATCAAGGTTTACCAACTTAATATTTCATCTCCTGTAAGCATTCATTTGGAGTTCATTTTTTTGTCTGATTCTCTTCCATCCTGAGTTAGTGGCATGGATCAGAGCTGTTCACTTTTGTAGTGTAAAAGGTCTGAGAAAGAGATCACTGTTGTTGAAATAAATGACAAATAGTGCATAGAATATATATGTTTTATCATAAGTTGTACTGGATTGTTTCTTGGTCTTTGTCTTTTTAAAACAAGCATCAGGGATCTTTTATTAAGTGTATTGTGTTGTAAGGATGATCATTTATATTCAAAATTCATTCTTATTCAAATGGATTTTGCAGTTTCTGTATGCTCTGTGTGTGTGTGTGTAGGTCCACTTCCTTTTCCACATCCCCAGGCTCTGGTTGCCCACTTTACTTTTATAGTTTATAGTTATATGTTCAGGTCTTATAAATATATGCCATGTAAGACCTTTATTGTATTTGTCCTAATTCTGCATTCCAGTTTGTGTCTATAGGTATTCTTCCTTCTCATTAAAGGTATTCTGAAATACTGAATCAAGAAGTGATTTATGAATTAGGCAAGAGCTGGCTAGACTAATAGTAATCTTGTAGTATGATTTGTATGAAGACAGTACTACACACCAATTTTCTTTGTATGGAGTCTTAAAGGCAGCATACTTCCATCTGCCTATATAACAGGTAATTACAGTTTTAGTGTAACTACCTACTTGGTTGGTCCAAGTAAGCTGGATACTCAGTTGAATCATTTTTTGAAATTCCTAGCCCTAGTTTTAAGTATTGGTGTACTACTTGTATGAAGATGGCAAATGTCTGTGAATTTTCCAATGTACAATCTAAGCATATGAAATAATCTAACAAAAGGAAGCATTTCTGGTTTTTCATAGGTCATTAGGATTTTAGATATAATGGTTTGACAAGGAAATCTGTGTAGTTATAAGTGTTAGGTAATCTTTTTCTTCTTACATGAGAAATTTCACATTATCAACAGCACCCTTTCATTGTTGTGGTCCATTTCAGCTTTAATTTTATGACTTCTTTTAGTCACATTTAAAAAAAAATTGTTTATTTGGAACTTCAACAGAACCTAAGTTCTGTTCCATTTAATGCACACTGAAAGCTGGTAATTTTGTTTCTTGTTTTGATGCAAAATTGCAATGGCACTAATTTTTTAATAAGGCAGGTTTGCAGGGGTTCTGCCTTTCGCCGTTCATTGTCAGGCTGATGCATGCAGACTGTTGTTCAACTACGGTGCTGTCAGCCTCACCTAAATGAATATCCTAATTTGTATAGTCTGCAGGTTGTAGCCCTGAGATATTTTCCAAAGAGATATGCTATTCCATTTAGCATCTTTTTAACCTGACAACTTTACCCTGAGGAGCAGGGAAGAATAAATAATTTTTCCCATTCTTAAAGCCTACCCAATTCTAAAGAACACTTTTCAGGGTAAATATGCTAAGAGAAATTTCGTTAGTAATGCTTTCTTTAATTCAAAAAGTGAAGCTAGACTGGTGGTCTGGAGAAAACTATGCTAGTTTAGATAGCTCTGTACTTGATTAGTTCTTTGGCACAATGGTAGAGCCAGGATATTGTCTGAATCCCCACCTTGCCTTAATTACATTCTGCCGCAAGAATGTTTGGAGAGATTCTAGTGCCTTACACAAGGAAAAAAAAAGGGTTTTTGCTAATGGGATAATTACTTCCATTTTATGTCACTCCTCATCCTGTAGGATCTCAAAGAACTTTGCAAATTCGCATATTAGCTCTTGGAATTGTTTGCTGCAGTGGTGCAAAGCTTCCACTCCATGGGTGAAATTTGGCATCTCTATGGCAGTGAAAAGACATTTTGTCTTCAGATATATTTTGGAAGGTGTATGTTAAGAAGACACAGTGCAAATATTCAAGTTGGAAGTTTGATTGGATTATGAGAATATTGTTGTGTTACTGGCTTTACCCTGGTGAGTGTCCTGTATCCATGAGAATCACCTGTTTGGCACAGGCTCAGAAAATGTTGAATACTGAGTGAGGATCCTGGTACCCCATGTATGGGAGACCACCCACCAAAATTGTCGTCTGCTGCTTGTTCTGAGAGTAACAAAGAAGACAAGATAGTGAAGCTAGAGGTTTTAATCTCTTGTTATTGACAGTTTGGTGTATTGAAAGGCAAGGAAAAGGACCATTTATGATAATGCATAATTCAAGAGGTGATTTTTCTGATGTAAATTGTTCCAAGAACTTTCTTATCTGTTAAAATTTAAAATTTAAAAATGCATTTTAGCTTGGCTTGAATTTGGCTCAACTTTGCTTCCAACCTCAATTAAATTATCTGTTGGTTTCTTAATTTTATTATGTGATGTATTTAGAAATCTCTTTATTGGGAGAATGTGAACAATTATGTCTTCAAATATTCTTAGAATAACCTAAATAATCTGTATTTTCTACATGAGGGCAAGATTTTTCTTGTTATTGTCTTGTCCAAATAATTCTTTCCCAAGTATTTTTCCAATTTACAAGATAATTTTAAAAGTGTAAACAATGAGTCCTAACACAGTGTTTTGACTACTACTCTTGTCACATAGATTATTGCCATTTTCTTATTTCTTCATGTTGTAACTAAAATATGGGTGTATATATTTAGTGTACTTGGAAGCAGCAGCATAAGTACCAAAATATTGCAATGAGCAACCGGGAAGTGTTCAGGGGTTTAATGGCAGATTGCCAGGAAATCATGGCATGTATGGAAAAGGCACTTGCAGTTACTGCACTGAAAGATTTTGGGATATAGATACAGATCTTACAAAGAAAGCCTTCCTTAATTCTGTTAGGGAGTAAATTGCTGTATCTTTGTTCTCCTCATTGCTACTGCATCTGGATGTTCATCACAACAGTTTTAATAATTAAATACAGTAAAAATAGTTTCAGAGATGAGATAATCTGGTTTACGTTGGTCTCAGTGTTTCCTCATTCACATTTCCTCCTTCTGTATGCTGCTTCTGCTGTCTCTCATTTAGCTGTGGCATATTGATGTAGGCTGAGTGCTTGCTGCAAATCCACTGTTGGATTCAGCAATTTTTGGTTTCAATGGTAATGAGCATGGCAAAAAGTCTTTATAAAATATTATAAAAATAGGCCATTGGAGGTTCAGTGAGAGCTTGTATCTACTTCTTTTCTTAACTCAGTAAAATGTTCCTGATGATGAATGTTCTTGATGTATTCTGGCATTTCAGCAGTGGAAACTTGATTTCCCAGGATCTGGAAAAATCCTAAAGCTCTGCTATTGTTGATTAGTTCTGCATTTTAAGGGCAAGTGTTCTGATATTGTTACTGATTGGATTTACATGGGAGAATAAAATGGAGATGCTGCTGACAATAGAAAAAGTGCTAAAGATTACACAGTCAAGGGTTAGGGAAGTGAAAACACTGTCTCTACACAGGCTTTAAAGGTACCTGTGTAAAGGAGCATATCTGAAAATCTTCTTTCAGTTCATGCATAAAAGAACATTGTTTTGTATCATTATAAACTAAGGAATTACAAAAATATAAGAAAATAACAGTCCTGTATTGAAACTTTTTTAAATCTGTGCTGGTTCTGTTGTATGGTTGCCCATTCCCATATAAAGATACAGTAAATTAGTGTTCAAAGTATTGTATTGGAACAAGTAAGCATATGGACTATTAGTACATACCAGGGAGACACAGGCTGCATAGCTGCTCTTTTCTCTAACCTCTTATTCTATGTTTACACCTTGCATTTTAGGAAGTAGTAGTATTTTTTGAAATGTTTTCAAACAAATTTGGGGGGAAGAGGAAGAAGACTTTGTGTAATGCTAAAATCTGTATTTCGTTCCACTCGTAGCACTTTATTCAAACATCCACTCTTGGAAAACAAACAGAAAAAACTACCCACAAAAAAGTGTCCCCAAAACTACCTATTAGAATGCCTTTGAATATTCAACAGTACAAAAGCATTTTTAAGTAACGTATTTCCTTCTGTGTCATTTAAAGAGCTAAACTATTATGTTTTCTTTCTTTTGTGGATATGTTTTGGGCCAATATTTCCAGTTGTTTCCATAATCTCAAATCTGTGGTCTGAAACTTAAACTATGTCTATTGTTTCATAAAGCTATGTGTGCATGTCAAGTTCAGTTAACTGTACACTGTCAAACTTATGTTAAAAAGGCTTTCAGTAAGAAAGAGACTTTTGAAAGAGTAAGAGTTTTAGACAGATTTTTGTATTGTTAGTTGAATCTAGATGTACACTGAATTACATGCAGAAGACTTAGAATGAGAATGGTTGTATACCTGGATCAGTAAGAATTTTCTTCATAAATATTCTGGATTTCTTGCAGAATCATAGAATGTCCTGAGTTGGAAGGGACCATAAGGACCACTGAATCTAACTCCTGGCCCTGCACAGGGCATCCCCAGTAGTCCCACCACCTAAGAGGATTGTCGAAATGTTTCTTGAACTCTGCCAGGCTTGGTGCTGGATCACTTCCTTGGGGAGCTTGCTCCTCCCTCTGGATGAAGAACCACTTCTTACTATCCAAGCTAAACCTGCAGTGATACAGTTTCAGGCCATTCCCTCGGGTCTTGTCACTGATCACCACTGAGAAGGGATCAGTGCCTGTCCCTCTGCTTCCGCATATAAGGAAGTTGAAACTGCAATGAAATCTCCCTTCAGTCTCCTCTTCTCCAGGCTGAACAGACCAAGTGACCTCAGCCCTTCCTCATACAGCTTTCCCTCAAGGCCCTTCAGCATCTTTGTTGCCCTTCTTTGGACACTAGTTTGTAGTTTAGTGTCTCTTTGACATTGAGGTGCCCTAACACTGCCCCCAGCACTCGAGGTGAGGCTGCCCTAGTGCAGAGCAGAGGGGACAATCTCTGCCCTTGACCGGCTGGCGATGCTGTGCCTGATGCAGGACTTTTTTTATAGGTGCTCTCTAATAATGCTTAATTTGTTAACTGAATCTCTTAGGGCTGTATGGAAGCTTTTGAATTCTGCACTTTAAATATGGATTTAAAATTTCACATGTGAAGATTTTTAGCATGAGATGGTGTATCAACAGCTGGTCTTGTGTTGCTACTTAATTTCATTGTTCTCCTCTGACATCAGTGTATCAGACTTGGAGAACAGTACACTCTGACAATATGTTTAGGTTGAAACAATTACAGATAATTAGAGTGGTAAATGTCATTATATACGAGTGTTAGTGAAGTATGTTTTTAATTATTACTTTGCTTGGTGTCATATTTCATCCCTTGAAGCAAGAAATACTCTCAAGATGCCTTAGCCCATTTATGGAAGTTCTCCACTCCCTACTAATTATCTGTGATTAATACTTTGCTAAAAGGTTGGACTTGCTTAGTTTTGTCCTAGTTGCATTAATTACCCATATATTTAAAAATGTTGTATTTCAAGTAAAGTCTTTCACAACTGAATTTATTTCTGAAATTTTCTCTTCCATTCTGAAGCAAAAATAAAAATACATGGTTTTTTTTAATCTGCCTGTTGTTCACATTAGTGGAAATTTTTTTGTGTTCTACCAGAAAATTTTCCTTTAAAACAAAAATGAAAGAAGGAAAGATTTTGGTAATAAATATTTGGAATTGAAAGTTACTAGGCCATTTCTGGTTTTACTGGCACTTTATCTCTGTACTTCTTTACTTGAGGAATCACTGCATTTTTATGTGTTTTGGAGATAGAATTCCCTATTCCTTTTTCTTCTATGTTGACCTTTTTTGTATTCTGTTTATTTAAATTTCTTCTTAATATAAAAATTTCCAAAGTGGTTTTTGAAATCCTTTCCTTTTTAAGTCACTCTATGTTCTTGTGTCCATTTTGTTTTGTAACTCAAGCTAAAAACTGTAAAGAACAATAACATTTAAAGTACCTTTCTAAGTTGGCTGGCAAACTAAAATGTCAGAATTCACTGATTTAAATAATATAAAAGTGATAGCTATGTTTTTTTCTAGTATGTCTGTGTGTATGAGTATTGCAATTCAGATGTGTAATGCCAATGAATTCCTTGAATTTCACTGATACATTATAAAACAAGAATAAAGACAAAAAATTTTCTTCGTCTGTTTTAAAAAACATCTTCAGGAAGTTAATAAAAAGAATGACAGGTTGTATTGCAGTGCTCTCTTTTGGTTCTTTAATCCACTGAAATTTTTACATGCTTGACAATTTTGGTTTCTTGAATCCTGGAGGGGACTGGAAATTACTGAGCACAATATCTTTGAAACATGAATTTGTAGACACGTGGTTAAATTTGACAGAGTGGAATTGTTTGTAAAGGAAAGCTTATGTATTGCAGAGCTAATTCTCATTCTATAAGGACTTCAGTGGCATCTTGTTTGAGGTTGACTGAGGTGATAGCAGCCTAAGTGCATTAATAAGATGTTTCACAGAAGCTTTTACTGAAAACTCTTTAAGGAAATGTAAAGATTTGGGATAAGAGAAATGACTTACTAGAGTAGATTATTTGTTAGAAGATAAGAAACAAGGTCAATTGCATGACCAGTTTTCATTGCAGTAAATCACCACTGGAGTTTCTTGATGATCAGTACTGAGAAATCTGCAGTTATTTTGTTCATAAACAATTTGAAACAGGAAGTGGAGGTGTGCCTTTTTTCTGCATAGTAGTGATGAGGGCCAACTGAGAAGGTTTGTAGAAGGATGTTATGGTAAAATTCATGGGTAAGTGTAGATAAATGGAGGGCAAAAGGGGTGATCAAAGTTTTAAAGTAGTTTCCACACATGAAATGACTGAATAGATATTGGTCTCTTTATCTGTGGAAAGATGTGAGAAGAGATGTGGTGGAATATTTTGAAGAGTTGAGAAGGTGGTTTTTCTGTCAGAATAACAGAGCATGTGATGAAAAGAGTGATGAATGAGATACTCCCTGCTGCAGTTGCTAAAAAATACTGCTATTCAAAAAATAATTGGGTAAATTTAGTTTTCCTGTAATTCACTGAGTGCTGTTAAGGCAGTTGCTTCTGGTTCAGTGTGTCCCTCAGGGACTTTTTATTATAGGGATTTCTGAAGCCAGAATAATAGCTTTATATGAGGAAAAGGGAGCATTCTGGGAAAGTAAGAACATATTATTGCCTTGTTCATTCTTACTTATTGTTGACAACTCTGAAATAGAGACTGTATAGTGGGCTAGCCAGCCTGTGATCTTCTCAAATACCTCCTTTTTTAAATAAAAGATGTTACCTTAAGTTATCCTTTTTTACATGGAATTTGTGTTTCTAGATGGACTGCTAATTTAGCAATATGAAAATAGAGTAGAACTTACTTATCCTAGGCTCATTCATCTTGAGGTAGTCCTGACTGATAAGCTCCCAGTTCCTGCTTTTCTATGTTTGGGCTCAGAATATTCTTCTCCCTTCTCAGTTTTTCCTTAATGAGGTTCTTATAATCAGTATCAATAGGAAGCCAAACTGCTTGGGAAGGGTGTGTCAAGACAATAATATATTATCTAGATGACTAAAAGGTAGATAAACCTTTGTTTGGTGTGGGATTTTTTGGGATTTTTTTTTTTAATCAGTAAGGCTCATGTAGCAGCATGGGACTGCTATTTTCTTGCAGATAACTGGAGAAAAAGATAGAGGGAATCACATAAGTAATATGGAGGTTCTTAGTTACTAAGTTACCATCCCTTTTTTGATGCTGCAATAACCAAGACAGCACTTGAAGAGTCATGTTTCTACATCTATTAAATTGTTCCCATACTCTAAAGGTTTGTCACTGGAAGGTCGGTCCTGTCTCTTAGTGAGGCCTCTCTCAGCTCCATCAAGAATTTTTTAGTACATGTAACTTCTCATTCATTTCTTTAACTATGTAAAGGTTTAGCAAGGTACTTGCAGCACCTAACTGAATTAATCTGTGCTTATAAAGTGTTTATTTACTTCTGTAGGACTTTGCTGAATAGCCACAATTTGGCATAAGCTTCTTGGAATGGTTTTATTTCTGATCCATGCTGAACCTATGTGCCTGATACAGATGTATTACTGTGGATAGGATGTTGAGATGTAAGGTTTTATTAATAAAAGAAAATGTGTTATTGCTCAGAAGTATCTAAGACTAATTTAGTATATTTTTTCTTTTTAAATTACTACAGTGTACAGACTATGACCTGGATTATGGAACTGAATGTTTGCATCTGGCTCTGAAATACTGCAAAACAAATGCCAAACTTGTTGAAGGAACAGCTGACCTCTGGAAGGTAAAGACAATAACTATATATATATATAATTTAAAATTAATAAAATTTGCATATTACCATAAAAATCGGATGTGTTTTCAATTGTAATTTAGGATTTTCTATTTCATTTTTCAGAATTGGTTTTGTCTGGGCTCTTTTAAGAGCTCATTATTGTAGAGAGACTTGGGCAGGTGTTACTTGAGATAATCAATGAAGACAGCATTTTCCTGTAAACAGAAAAAACATCTAGGTATTTGAATGACCTGAGAATCTGTAAAACTATAAATCTGTAATCTCCAAAACTAAATATTTTCTTTTATGATAGGAGCTTTCTCATGCTATATCTATATATTTTGTGTATTTTCCTCCACTTTTCCTGTGAAGACATCACTTTTTTTTTCTCATGCCAATTACCTGGATATCAACAATTTTGTTTTTAGAGTGGTTCATTACATTCAGTAACAATGTAATATTTAAGACCTCTTCAAAAAATCTTTTAATATTTTTTGAATATAATTTACCTTGTCTGGTAATCTGGTAATCTGGTAGGTTCCTGATGAATGACAAAGCAGCTGTGTGTACAGATGCCAAAGCATATGTCCCTTCTACTTCAGAGTATTGCATATCATTGATTTGGATGGTGGGACATTATTCATTTTTAGTAGCTGTTGCATCAAGCAGTTTTAAAGTTTTTTATATTTTATTTTATTTATTTTATTTTATTCATTACCACATTGAAGGAGCTGGAAGCAGCTCAAATCACTGCATCTGTCTTTGACAGTAAATTTCCTCCAATGAGACCTTATTTCTAATAGTATAACCATAAATCTTCAAATCTTTCATAAAAAAGAAAGGCAATTTCCTCAATCTGCAGTGCAAGTTTCCTGTGCAATTTAGCAGCAAAATTTACTTGTGCATTGGTTGCATACAGAACTTCTTTTGATATCTTGTTGGGGATATATAGTCATTCTGAAACAGCATATGGTCTGTTTTTCTGTTTAATCTTCTGAGGGACAGATTATGTCATGCATATTTACATTACACAATTTTTTGGATGGTTTCATTGTGTACATTGCAAAGCATGGTACTTATGTGAAGGGTAGCAAAATACACCACTAAGCTCATTTAGCTCTTTAGGGTGTCCGTCTTGTTCTTTGTTATCTGTAGATACTACTGGTGTCCAGAAGATAAATGTAGCTTAGAATGACAGAATAATTTAAAGTCTGAATGAAATAGATAGATGTCATCTGGTCCTACACCTTGCTGAAAGTGAGACCAGGTTAGTTATATTAGGCAGTGCAGGGCCTTGTCCAGCTAAGTTTTTAATATCTCCAAGAAGGGAGATTTCACAAGCTCTCTGGGGAAGACAATTCTAATGAGTATCACCTTGTATGGGGACCTTTTTCGTAATATTTCACCAACATTTCCCTTAATCCCTTTTGCACTGGGAAAGGAAAAAAGGCTAACAGAAAGCTCTGCAAGAAAAGTCAAATTTATTCTTTACTGTGGCCACTAATTAACCCTTCCCCACCTCCCCTCTTCTGTAATTTGAGCTGAACAAGCCAAGTTCTCTCACACCATCTTAGCAGCCCTCTACTGGCTTCCTCCTGTTCCTCTTGGTGCTCTACTGGGGAGCCCAAAGCTAAAAGCAGTACTCTGGAGTGTTCTCTGAAGGGCCAAATACAGGGGAATAATCCCTATATTACCAATAATAAGTACTTCTTCTGTACTGATACAGCCCTGTTGGATTCCTTTTCTCCACTGCTCCCTACTGCTGACTCATGCTCAGCTTGTCTAGAAGGTCATTCTCTCTAAAGCTGTGTTCTGTCTTTCAGCATCAGCATGGACTGCTGCTTCCCAGGGTAATTCTGTGCCAGATGCAAGATTCTGTGTTTATGTTTGTTAAAGACAATAAAGTTTCTCTCAGCTCTTTTATCCAGGCTTTCAGGATCCTTCTAAGTTGCTGTTGGACCCTTGAGCCTATTGAATGGATACTTGTTCATTTGTTATCATCTACTAGTTTTCTGAGGGTATTTCTCCTCTCAGGTTGTTAATAAAGATATTAGATTGTGCCCAGTATCAGGCCCACAAGGAAGAGTCCCCAGTTTCATCTGGACTTGAACTTGTGCGCATCTCTGTTATAAAAGGGTCTTGTTGAAGTGTCAGTGTCACCTCCAACACTGTTTATGAAAAAGTTAAACATCCTGATGCTGTAAACTTTATAGCATGTGGGATCCATTGCAGTAGCACTGGACTTTAAAGAGCCCTGTAAATATTTGGAAAATGATAACATGTGGGAAGGGAAGTCCTCTCCCTATGCAGGAAAGAGCAGCAGAGACATTGTGTGATAAACTGACTGCAACCCCCATTTCCCATCCCCATGTGCCACTGGAGGGGAGGAGATGGGGAAAATTGGGAGTAAAGTTGAGCCTGGGAAAAAGGGAGGGGTGGTGTGAAGAAGTTTTATTATCTGGTTTTATTTCTCATTATCCTATTCTGATTTGATCGGTAATAAATTAAACTAAATTAAAATAATTTTCCTGAGTTGAGTCTGATTTGTATGATCTCTCCCTGCCAGTATCTTGTCCCATGAGCCTTTTGTTATATTTTCTCTCGCCTATCCACTTGAAGAGGGGAATGACTGAGCAGTTTTGGTGGGCACTTGGTATTCATCCAAGGTCAACCTAGCACAATCTCAGTGTTGACAGTGTTTTGCAGAGTATGACAGTAGCAAGAGCACCCATTTTTGTGCAGGCACTGCGCTGCAGGCGGTGCAGAGCAGTGAATATTTTACATGAACACGAAAATGCTAGTGCCAGGCCATTGAAGTACCTTCTTGCAGCCTGTGCCCTGTCAAATTTTGTAGCTAAAAGTTGTTGATGTCTTCTGTGGCTTGTAAAGACATTAGAAGTGGAAGGCATAAAAATGACACGGTCTGTAAAATATTACATTGTTTCTGCAGGAAATACTCATTTCAGCTTAGAGCCTACAGAGCAATACATCTCCTTCTTGAATATCACCTGGTGTTGGTCACTCTGTACCAAGGTGTTTAGTAGGTGACCTGCAGCAGTACCATTAAAGAACAGTCATGCTCAGTCTGCAGTTTCATGAAATGCAGAAGACTACAGTTTTCTCAAGTGGTCCTTGCTTACAAAATGGTTTGGAACTATTGTTGTTACTAATCAGCTCTCAGAAACACAATTTTCTTTCCTTAGCTGTCATAATACTGTCATCTGTAATATATTGTTATTTTCTGCTAGGTGTTTAGTGCTTAGCTAAATGAAATTTCATGTGCCAAGGACTGATACTCTCTCAATGGCTCCAGTCTTATATTTTCAACACAAGGCAAAGAAATGTTCCATCTAGATAAATAAGAACTGAAATAAATAATCGTTGTTTGGTTGAGGTTTCAGAAGATGCCTAGGAGAAGGACTGAGTCAATTAACAGTTTGAGTAGTAAAAACCAATTTCGTCCTATGTGGACCTTGAATCTTTAAAGAGCAAATCAGATATTTGTAAGAATTCAGCTTATGCATGAGGTGCACAACCTACATAACATTAAATGACTCAAAGCTGTGGGAAAATGTTGTGTGTATTATTATCTTCTTGAATTAACACTAATTATTCTACCTGAGCACTTGTACATTAGGAAGAGTAACATTTCAAAGTCATTGTTGGAGCTAAAGCAGGAGATATTTTTTTTCATTTTCTGGGAACAAATTACAAAATTAAAATCATTTTTTGTAGTGAAAACAACGAAGTAATTCAAATTACTTTAGTGTTATAAATATTCATAAGTTCTATTTTAAAGATAGTTATTATATAGCTAATTATAAGGTATTTGGTGTCAGCACAGCAAAAAAAAAAAAGAAACATAAAGTCTCTATCAAGACCACATTTTCAGTTTCTCTGTGTTTGATACCTTGGAAGTAAAATTACTTTAACTATTCTAAATAATCTAAAAATAAACTAACAGAATGTGTTTGTTGTACTTTAATGTGTGTGTTTGTGTGTGTATTGTAGATAAAAAATTCAGTATAATAGCACTTTTTAAAAATTGAGACAGATTTATAGAGAATGTTGACAGAGTGAAAATTCCTCACTATTTTTAAAAAGCAACAGATTATTTTCTAATCCTACAAAACTATCCCATTCAAAGGAGCTCTGTACGATGTTGTAGTATAAGAGGGGAAAAACTTCATTAAAGTGAAATGCAGTACATTTGTGTATTTGTGTGATCATAACCTTGTATTTATTGTGTAAAGAATTATATTTTTGCATTTAATGTACATTTTTTTTTTAAAGTCTGAACCATCCATCCAACTAAATCAGTTTGAAGAAGAATTTTAAACATCACATGGAAATAATTTTGGGTAATAACTTCTGAAAAACATCTTCCTAGGTAGTGAAAACTAGTAGTCTGAGAATTAACAAAAAAAAGCACACAGAAAACCAAACTCGTCTGCTGGTTTTTGAGGCTTTATTAAGGTATAATAGATTGTTAATTCTACAGAAAAGTAGAGATATTTAGTAAGTAAGACTGTTCTGCCTTTGCTATAAGCAGGCTATGTTTTCATGTTTTGTGCATGTAAGGTATTTGAGTTTTAATATTTGGCCTAGTGATATTCTAGATTGCAGCAATAACATTCTGAAAATCTTGGATCACTGGATGTTCAAGAGGACAAAATGAAAATTAATACTTTCACATGAAAAATGAGAATTTGAGTAATTGGGAGCCCGTGAGTTTGATATTGATCAAAAAAATAAAAGGGTGCACTGCTACAGGCAAAACTTGATCAATAAAGAGTCATGGGATTAAAGTAATTAATGTCAGCCAACATGGAATTTATTTATTTTGTGAAATTGACTTCAAGACTTTATTACAAGACTGTAATCTTGGCTGATAAAGATGGTAGTGCTGATACAACATACAACTGGCAGAAGTTTGACTTGTTATTACATGACGTCTTAATTAAAAATAGGATGACTGTAATTGTACTGGTTCTTATTAAATAGATGAAAAATTAGATAATTGATATATTTTGAAAGATAATTCTCACCAGTTTCTGCAGAAACTATTACTGTCTCTAAGGTATTTACCAGTTGTCTGATAAAGTTTGCAGACAAAGATTTTAGGATCTGTAAATAAAAATATAATTGATGAGAAGTAAACTATTTATAAGGATTACTTAGAAAACCTTTTCAACAAAGAGTATGCTTTTCATTGCAGCTAAATATCAAGAACTGATTTTAAAAACAAATGAAATATAGGTCATATTTAGTGGATTGTTCTTGGAAGGCAGTGACTTTAAATGTGGTGTAGGCATCCCAGATGATAGGAAGTTTACACTGTGTGTGGGCAAAATACTGTATGTCAGAGAAACAAAAATATGAAAATAGAAAAGAGATATTCTAGTATTACAAGTGCATCTAGAATGCTATGGAGAAATCGGGGCTCAAGCTCTGTGCAACTGTTATAAATAGGGAACATTCATGGAATTGAATTTAACATCTTAGTCAAATTGAAAGAGGTGTAGAGAAACTCTCCCTCCTTGACTGGTAAGGGGTGGTTGCAGATGGTATCTGGAAGGGTTTTTCTGTGAACTCTGCAATTTTCACAAAACTTATAGGAGCTTGTATCTGAAATTATCTTATAGTATAAAAGATTTTGAAAGAATTACAAATGAAGCATGTAATATGGCCTTTGTTGATTTATTTCTCTAGAAAACAATCCATTTACTGATGTCTGACTCAGAATTTCAGAAGAGAATTTTTAAAGGTTTATTCTTTAGTTTTTATTCTCCAGTATTGTTTTCTTGAAGACTGCATCTACCATTTTTTTAGATCAGACTGTTTAAAAATATTTTTGCACCTCAAAAAGACCATAAATGTTAGGGTGTGAGACAATTTCTAACAGACTTTAGTCTTGTTTGTTGATAGATTTTGAGATTATAATCTGTTTCACTTTACTGAAAGTTCAGTATAAAGGCCCTCTAGAATCTGGTGAATAGAAACTTTGCAGCAAAATCAGTCACACAGTTGCTCACTCTATCCTTAAATCTAATTTCAAGACATTGATTCTTCCCAACACTGAGTTGAAATGTAAATGTCTGTATGTAAATTCAGACTCCTAAGATCTATCAGGGTAGATTAATTCTTTGGCTGCTCCTCTTGCAGGACAAACTGTAGAGAAGTACGTTAACTTTTCATTTTAAAAGAATATAATGTATTGGGGAAATCATGAGATGTTATTCATCTGTGTCTGACTATAATACAGAGCTTAATTTATGAGATTGAAAGGAAAGTGGTTACAAGAATCCTTATGTTAAAATCAAGTAATCATTTACTTGGAGACTAAGATGCTGGTACTGTTAGTGGTGTCTGTTAGTGGTGTCCTGCTGAAAGATTTATCTTGCAGGACTAAAGCTTTTGGAATCCTGTTCAGTTCATTTCAAAAAGAAAGAAAAAATTTATTCAGGCTTAAGAGAAAAAGTATTCGGAAACTCCGCTAAAATTTTATCTAGCATAAAATGAATTTACAGTAAAAACAAACACAAATATTTTATACTCATGTCAGTCCAAGTCACTGCTTGTCATTGTGAAGACATTGCTAGCAAAGACTGTTAATGTTCTGGGTAGATGCTAACTTTAATTCTCTGTTATTTTATTTGCAAAGCCTATTATTGCAACTGTCAGCCATCATGAGGGTATAAAGACAGTTATGAAGAGTGTTTTTGCAAGTACCAAGTAAATAGTCAGCATCTTATTGTCCATCTAACTTGATCTGATTAATGTCTTCAAGAAGAATTTGATGTTTATTAATCTTCTGAAAGCTCACACTGTTTACTTGTAGTCTTACTGTCTCCCACTGGTTAATTGGACTCTCATTAACAGTAATGGTATTGCACTACTGAAAGATTGCACCTATATTAGTAAAAGCAATAACAAGGTTCCTCCCTGGCTGTCAATTTTATGTTCCCAAGTCCTGTTAGAAATTAATCTATTTGTAGTAAAATTAGAATAGAATGGATGTGTAAAAAAATAGTTGCATTATCATGTTTCCATGATTTTTCAAAGGATTGAAAATACTTTTAGATTTCAAATGAGTTCTAAGCAGATCTAAGTGTGTGGAAAAGGGGTTTTCTCAAATCTCCAGTAGTTTCTACAACTTCTGTTCTCATAAATTGCCAGTGACATTTTACCAAAATTAAGAAATTGACAATATCACTTGTTTATGGTGTTTAAAATGTAAAGAATTGCCTTCAGGGCATTGTTTTATTGGTTTTACATTCCTTCCTGCTGTGTTAAATCTAATGAGGCTTGTCTGTCCTTTAGGTGACCTACAAGCGGGATCTGTATGCAGCTGAATCAATCATTAAGGGTACGTGTTTGTCCTTGTGACTGTCAGTTTGCATATTCCTGATTCTAATTAAGAATTTTGTGTGTGATAGTTTGAAATGTCTTTAAGAAAAGTTATATGATGGATAAAATGTGCTTAAGCAAGTTGTTTTAGCTTGTTTACTGGAATCTTTCTTTTATGCATATTTATCTTTATTTACTTCTCTCAGAATACAGAACTTTATAAAAAGCTATATATATTACAGTCAAATAGAGATTAATTTTGAAGGGCCTTATAAGGAATAAACATTTTTTTTTCTTTCATTTGCAGGTCAATTCTGAATATGTTTTGTCTTTCTATTCTGCATAGTATAGTGAAAATTAAATATTAATTCTTTCAGACTCTTCACTGTTTTACATACAGGCAGTTTTTGCCTACATTGATATAGCAGTTATGTGATTTTGAGGTATTTCATTAATTTATAAATATTTTGTTGAACAGTTTGTTAACCTTTTTTTTTTTCCTGGTGGCAGTGGTTTCATACCAGTTTAACATTAAGACTGGATTTAGCCTTTATCTAGGTCGGCTCTCTCTAAAAACAATGTGGGAAGGAAGAATTCTCAAATACTATATAATGAACCTGTTACTGTAAATTGATAGGCAATGATTCAGGGGACCCTTGCCTGACTCCTTGTTGAGAACTGAGGGATACAACCCCAGAAACTGATGAAGAGAAATGGACTTCCCTTTGGATTAAAAATTCCTTTTCAGAGAAAATAATGCAGTTCCTATTTAAGGAAATCAGAGAAAAACTTGTGTGCTATTGAGGCATGGAGAGTGACTGGCTAGTTGTTCACTATCATTATTACAGTGCACAAATATTTCATATTAGATGCATTGTTACAACTAGTTAACTGAATTTTTCAGGCACAAATCAAAAAGAACTGGCAAGCCTGGAAATTTCTGGCTCTGATAACCAATGGGTTCCAGTGAAGATGGAGCCAGGCTCTTCCTCAGTGGTCAAAAAATTACAAACTTGGAACCAAACTAACCTTTATCCAAATGAATTTCCATGCTCCTGTGTTTAAAAGGGCTTCAATAATCTCAGAGGTCTTTAAAGGAGATTAGTTGTTACATTAGTTTTATATATATATATGTATATATACACACACACACACACACACATATATATATATGTATGTCATGTTACCACCTTTTTTTTTCCTTAAAGCCAGTAGTCTTTTTCAGCTAATGCTTATAATAAAAAGCTTGTGTAGCTTAAAGTAAAAATGAAGAGCTTCATGGTAGTCAATCAGGCTAATCCCTTTACTTATCTAATGTTCCTTAGCTGTGGCAGCATGCAATATATCTGCTTCAGTTACCACAGTAGTCTTATTATGGTGGTCTCTATGACAATCTGTACTTTAAGATTGTTGAAGTTTAGATTTGCTTCTTGCTGCATTGCTTGAGTTCAGGAAGCAGAAGCTGTACGTGTTCTTTGTTCATTATGCAAGTAATATAATGAATCCTTCAAAGCAAATTAGGACACTGCATAACAAAGTTATCTTACATCATTAATTATCTCTAATGGGGTTTTGAATTGGCACTGTTAGTCCTCCAAGACAGCAGTTTGAAAGTTGTGCCTTATTTATTTTGTGCCCTTCAAAAGGCTTAACATCTCAGACCTTCAGGTGACTATAGCATGAATTATTTTGGTAGTGGACAGTTGAACCGTGTAAATTAATATTTGGCAGGTGATTTATGCACAGTTCATTCCACACATAAAACATATTTAAGGGGAGAATATACTTTTGTCCTTTGGAACATCATCCTGATGTACCCCTGTATGGCATCGTTTTGTCTTATGGTTGTTAGTTTTACAGAAGAAATCTTATCAGCTGTGTTCTGCTGTGTTGTGCTGCACCTATGGGAAACCTTCAAGGACAGGTCACCTTAGAGAATGATGACCATCCCACAAGCCTAGGCATGCTCAGTTAGGCCTTTCCTAGAAGCTGGGTAATTGACTATATCCCAGTGTCTGCTTTTCTTGAGAGTTCAGAACCAACTGTGTGGTGCTATATTGTAGAATCATGGAATCATAGAATGGCTTGGGTTGGAAAAGACCTTAAAGACTATCTATTTCAAGCCCATGGCCATCAACAGGGGCACCTTTCACTAGATTGGGTTGCTCAGAACCCCATCCAACCTGGCATTGAACACTTCTAGGAATGGGGCGTCCACAACATCTCTGATCAATCTGTTCCAGTGCCTGACCAGCATCACAGTAAAGAATTTCTTTCTAATATCTAATCTGAATCTAATCTAATCTCAGTTTGAAGCCATTCCCACTTGCCCTATCAATCACTACATGCTCTTGTGTAAGTGATGTGCTCTTGCTTATCACTTCTTGTGTCATGTAGAGTGCCTCAGGGGGAAGTCCTACATGACTGTCAAGTAGAGTTGCAAGATACCAGTTCTCTAAATGCTGCCTTCCATGCTGTCAAGGTCCTCTAAAGATGTCTCAGAAGCTGAATGCATGGGCTGGAAGGGTGCTGGATACTAAGGGCTCTGACCTCACACTACTCCCCACTGCTGTTTCAGTCTTCACAGCTGATTTGTTTATTATTAAGTTATCTGTTTACTGTGCTGGATACGCGTTTTATCACTGGATGAGTTCAGTAGTGATGAAGAACTTCTGAGTGTACACATTTAATTTTGTGACTACAATTCCAAATTTTATGTCATCTGCAGCTTATTAGTGATCAAAACTTTTGGTTTTCTTCAGGAATTCAACAAATTCTCCCTTGCTAAATTTGACTCAAGTGGAAGTAAGAAAAACATACATCCCTACATGCATTTGTTTTACCTTAGATAGTATATGCATGCATATAATTCTTATTCAAGGCAACACAAAGAAACATTTCACTGTTGTAAATAGACTAATGAGTTATTTTTCTTTTGAGACTGTTTTCTTAAAACATTTCTTTATAGTTTCCTGACTTCCTCAATTCTCTTTTATAACTTTTGTAAGAAGCAAATTTAATGCTTTTCTTTAGTTAAGCAGGTATAAACTTGTGGAGTATGCAGACAAGGTGGTACACGCCTATTTTTAATAGTCTTGAAGTAAGAAAACATTGTCTTACAATAAGGGTGACTCATCTAGAAATGTATTTAAGATCAGGTTAATACAAAACATCCTAAAAAAATTCCATTAGGATTACTGCCCTCGAGGTAGATAACTTTGAACTCTAGTTCCAACATGTAAACTTTAAATGGTGCTTCTCAGAAGTTTGTAACTTACAGTTCGACTCTGTCCTCCTCCTTCTGTTGTTTTTCTTTTCTCAAGGGCTTTACTTTATAAATTACTTTTTCACAAGAGTGTGCATTTGCAGATTGGATAATTTGCCCTTGCATTTGGCTGAAGAAGTATCTGTTGATGCAGATAAAATGATGATTTTTTGCATTTGCTGAGAAAAATATTGTAATGCCTTCAAACTGTTTATAGCTGTTGGGAGCTACATATTATAACTTGTGTTCTGTGAAGAAACCATGTGACTGTTTATAAAAATAAAAATTGAGATAAGCCTTGTTTAGCAAAAGACAGATCTTATCTGCATTTTAATGAACATGCTCATGAACAAATGGCTGTTCTCAGCTCTGAGCCAAAGAAATAGACTGGCAGGTGGGGAATACTCCTTGAAATAGCTACTGTCAGGTGAAAACAACCCTCTTTTCTTGCCTTCTACTACCAAATGTTCCTTTCTTTCCTGTGTACTAATATTGGTAGGGTCAGTGTCAAGTTTGATTTTTAGTTTTTGTGGCTACAGAGATAAGGGGAATGGGTAAACAACAACAAAAATTTTTTTTAGATATTTTTGGTTACCTATATTATTCAAATAATTTCAACTATTCTGTTGAGCATGAATGAATGCTTGGTAGTATTTATTTGATTTTTCTTACTTTTACAGTAGTAGAATGGGATTGTGATAAATTAATCTACTACTTGGAATTCACTGCAAACTTCAAAAGCATTTCAATGATTAGGATGTGCTTCCAAAATAATCAGAATTGTAATAAGACTAAGAATGACTAAGAATGGTGTGGTACAAGCATGTTTCCAAAAACAAGTGTATGTACACACATATATGTGCAATTAAGAGAAAAAAATTTATGTCTGTAGGCTATAACCTATTTTCCATTCAGATGCATTTTTTTCTTATGATATTAGTTCTCTAGGATATGATATTTATTATCTTTATTCAAACAAAGTATTATTTTAATTGCTGCTTGTTTGTGGCATGCTCTTCAAGGTAAACTTCTAAGTCTTCCATTAGAGTACACTTAATACATCATCTAACTACGGTAGTTCCATAAACATGAACACATTTTAATTTATAATTGGGTACGATCCTAGGATAAAGACTGTGGCAGGTGTTGCTGCATAATAATGTGATCTAAAGCTTTCAGCATATCAAAGGAGGGTGTGAAGAAATTGAAAATTAGGTTTTCTGATATAGAAAAAAATAGGTTTGATGGAATAAATTCTGAAATCTTGTATCTAATTTAGCTTTAATGAAGAAAACTCCTGATAGGGAAATTTAATGTTTAAATTTGACAGTGCAAAGTTTAAAGTATTTTTTATTTAATGCAAAAAATATGCCCTGAGTGTATGTTAAAAGTGTTGGAAGGGATCAAATGTGATCCATGTGAATAGGGAACACTACTCCATTATCAGGTACAGCTGGAATGAAGCTGGCAGTAAATGGGTGATGTGTGTTGGCAAGAAGAATTTTCCAGGGAAACAGTAAGTTTAAATAAGTAGAGGAAGCCAAAGCAAGGTAGAGAGTTTGGTATGTAATGTAATAGTGAGAAAACAACTAAAAAAAGCATTGGGCAGATGGAGAAAAAGAAATTATGGCAGAAAGTAGTTAAGTAGAACCATGGTTCATTGTGGGAGGACAGAAGGAAACACAAAAACTCAACCAAGGGAAGTTCTATCTTGATAAAAGGAATAACCTCTTTCACCCTTGACAGACAATCAAGCAGTTAACAGATTGCCTGGAGAGGTTGCATGGCAGAGCAGTAAGGGGCTGAGTGGCCAGGCCTGACCTCGTGGGTGATCCTGCTTTGAGAAGGAGTTTTAATGAGGGACCTCCTGGTGTCCCTTCCAGCCTCAGTTATCCAGGGGTCTCATAGGAAACGAAATGTTTTTAGCTGAGTATTAAAAGTCTTTGTGACATGGCCATGTCATGACTTTCCAAAATGGCTATTTCATTCACCCAAACAGAGTTTTGAAAACCAGGAATGAAATGCTGCACACAGTCAGTTTTACTGGCAGGCAGCAAAGCTCATGGAGTCCTTGGAGTTACGAGCCAGCACTCCAGCTGTGCTCTCTGGGTTCAGCGTGACTACGCTGAGTGACAGAGCTCCATCATCTTAGCAGAAGTGGGACACAGGCAGTCCTGGGGAGGAAAGCTCCACTCAGTCTTCCTTCCCACAATGCAGCAAAGGTGCAGCCTAAATTAACATATGGATCTTTTTTGACCACTTGAAATAGTTTGGATTTAAATGGCAGTTGAATTTCAAACCTCAACTAGAACAGAACTGTTGCTTTACTATGATGATTTTATAAAAGATGATTTCCCAGACTTCCTTTACTTATTTCTTTGATCATTTAAAAACATGCGGCATCTTTTCAATGTGTGTATTATCATTACTTTAAGACTCTCCTATTTTGTTAACATACTTTCCCCTTGTAATGTTTTGTTTCTTCTCTGGATAAAAAATACAGTTTTCCACACTTCATTGTTTTTTCTCTCTTCTTTATTAAACTCAGCCTGAAAATCTTCGTGGCTTTTTTGTATTTGCCTCTCCTTTCTCATTTATATTACAGGAAATTAGAGATCTAAGAGGGCTGGAGAGAGTAGTGAGATGGGTATTTATAGCTGCAGCCTTTGAGCAGTCTTTTGTGAGAATACTTCTGACGCTTGCTGTTGATTACAGACTTCTTTTTAAAAAGAACTGTTTGAGCCTAAGTTATGGTGCCTTTTTGGATTCCACAGCCTTCTTCCACATGTGAATTTTTGTAATAGCTCCAATCTGACCCTCTTCATTAAATTACTTTGTTCACTAGGGTCTGAGTTCTTGAAATCTGATATGCTAGTCTGGTTTATTATGTATATCTATTTTGTATCTGCACTTTGTGTACTGTACGAAATTCAAGTGGCTCTTGCTCTGATTTCAATCTACCCATTAGTTTCTTTCTGCTGATAAGAAATTAATTCAATATGGTTTCCCATTTTTCAGACTGTAAAGTTATTCTCTATTAAGTAGAAGCCAACTGTGATGCATGTTCAGTATACATTTTATGCCCAGTGAATCTGTGGGAAGATAATTTCTCCCACAGTTGTGGTATCCTCTGATTTCCAATCCTGTGAAAGCTGGCCATGCATTTTTTTAATTCTCGCTTCCATCTGGTTGTGATGGTTTATAAGCAGATGTTTATTGTTCTCTCCCTTTCTTCCTCCCTCCCCTTCTTGCTAACTTAATACAAACTCAGTTGCTACCAGTATTTTTGTTGTCACATTATAAATATTGGACGTAATAAATATTCATGATTCAAAAAATCATTCTAATTACCTTTTGGAATTCTCAGTGGATAAATCACTTTTCATGATCACAGAGAATTGCTTAAAAATCACAAGTCACTTTCCAATAATGTTAGCTCTACAGCAGCTTTAAAATTAAATTTCAGGTCTTTATGTCTATTTTTATATGGAAGTCTGTGAGTTTACAACAGAAAGTGAGATGTTTCTGCACTACTGAGGTTATGCATCTGATTGAACTTATTGTGTGGTGTGCAATTATAGAAAAAACTTTCCATATGCAACAAATACATATTGTTTATAACCAGACTTGTTTGAAGACCAGTTAGCCCATATTTTTATAATTTTTCTTGTCTTTCACTCCTAATTTATTTTGTGGTGGTGTTTGGTATATTTCTGTCTCTGGAGTTTCATTGAAGTCTGCTTTAAAAATAATTAGACTTTACATGTATGAAATTTCTGGTTACTTATGGAATGGCTATCCCAAAAATATTTGGAATGTTGTGTTTTGTTCTGTGTGTTAATTCAGCATCTAAAGGATAAAGGCCTGAAATAGACTTGAACGTTTCAGACTTGAATTTTGATTGGTTGGCTTAAAGAAAGGAAAATGTTCACTGAATCTAAAACCTGAAGTCAACAACAAGAGAAATTACTAATTTTCTGAAATAGTGGCTTTGTGGAACAAATCAGGCAATACCTTGAAACTGTTGTTCCTGATAGCAACAAAATACAGTATTTTGCCACACCAGTAAAAGATCTAGGAAGTTGCCCAGGCCAACATTTTTGTCACAACTTTGCAACTTCTTTGCTATTGAGGTGAACAGTTACATCTGCTGTCTCCTTAAACAGTATCATTAATACATTTTTTGGCAACTTTTTAGTATGTATTGTTGAGAATAGGATTTATGTTATCTCCTGGGGTTTTTTTTCTTCCCCCCTCCCCCCCACCCCCCCCTTTATTTACTCAATATTACTGACACTGCATTTAGTTATCTGTTGAAGTGATGAGGGATGAAATTTTCAAAAAGTTTTCTTGGTTGTAATCTAGTGTCAATGTGGACCCGAACAAATATCTTTTAATAAATTTAAATAGGCTTTGGGGGCAGGCCTAATGTAATGGTTTCATGTTGTACAAAATAATATAAAATATAATTTGAATTTTGAGATGTGTATTATATAAATTACATAGTTACATTAGTACCTTGTAGCCTTTAAATTTCTAGCTGTTGAAAATATTCTGTCAAGAAACAAAAATATCTGGATTGAAAGTAATGTTTAGCAGATTAGTAATTTGGATTAATTTATTATTGCATGAAATCTAAGTTTTTTTTCTTGATCGCAGACAACCTATCACAACAAGCTTGTGTTATCACCAATGTGAAGGAAACTCTTGCACAAGTAGGATTTCTCCTTCCTGAATCTCTGAAAAGCCAAATAAAAGTAAGTATAACTCTATGGCTCTCAACTGTCTGATTAATTTAATGTTTCTGGTTGTCACTACTCCTAAGAAATGGTCTTAATAATGTGAAAACAGAAACTGAGACTTCCTGTGTCACTGTAGTATTTATCACAAGGGATTAACATCTGGTGTGGAAGTTACCAAGAACGAAGCATCTTCTTCCCAGTTGTGCTGTGGAGGGGGATCTTAGAGATCCACTTAAAATGTCCATATTAGATTAGAGGAGAAATTGAATGCAGACAACAGAGAGGCAACTTTCTTTAGATTTTATGAATTCAGTAAGCCAAAGTTGTTACAAATACGTTGCAGAGGAAATGCTTTTGTTACTTTGAAGTCTGACTTGGAGTATGAACCAATTAGAGTAGGTTGTTTTCCTGCAGAGCTGTGAATACAAAATCGAATTGTTCAGCCTTTTTGTAGAGCAATAGGGGCACATTTCCCTCACAGTGAATGCTCATAGGAGTCTTTGCTTTAGGATATTGATGGAATGTTCTACTGGCATTTAACTATCTTTTCCTTTTTCATTGTTCTTTCTAATAGAGCTATCAGATTTCCATTTTCCAGAGGTGATTAACATTTGGTAATTGCTCTGACTGGTGTTGGGGGTGATTCTTAATTATATCTTATGTGATGATATCACATGTTCCTGTTACCCAGAGAAACACACAGGGAATAACTGTTCAAAAATTCAGGTTTTCTGATTTGTATAATGTTACTTCTGCAGTGGTAATTCATGTTTGTCAATCTTCTGCATGGTGTGTTAATTACTAGAAGGATATGTTTCTCTATCAACCTGTATTGCTGTCTTATATCTGGAAATGTCATTTGACATTGCACTGAAAGTTTTTGTTCAGGGAGAACTGTGTTTAGCATGGAATCTTGCTTTATATCTATTAATTGTCTACATCTAAGAGTGAAAAAAATTAGCAAACTTGACTAAGTCTGAATAGCTGTATGATGGGGCAGAAGCATATCTCCATCTCACTGACACCAGATGCATTGCTATATCTCTTTTTTATATCTGTGAAAACTATTCTGCTGTTAGTAGGAGGACATCACTTATCCCTGTGCTTTTAAACAATGAAATCTCTGAGTTAATTTTTAAGTTTACCAGTATACAGAATTTCCAACCTTAGAAAGAATATATACACAAGCCTATTTGTTCTCTAATGAAGCATGGTACCTTGTGTGAGAGATGTGATTTTGTGCAAAATAATTATTTTAAGCAACGTAGGTGTACTGCACTGAAAGCTTTTCAAAGGGATAATTGGAAGGTAATTGATCTAAATAAGAGACCAGCTGGGAATAATTCTGTTGAGTACATATTATCTGGGACCACTATTTTAACATTTTAGATACTTTTTGCACTCCAATTCTCTGTAGCAACCATATTTATTTGTGGGATATTTGTTAACTTCTACATATGTCCTTGAA
>JAYDZK010000113.1:29341868-29371537 GCA_034509185.1 Euphonia xanthogaster | reverse complement strand
AAATCAAACTGTAAACTGGTCTCCAAAGAAACTCATTTTCACTTCAACAAATGTAGTGCATGCTGTCAGAAAACAAACTGGCACTAGCAAACGACAGTTTATTAGTTCTATATTTTTGTGAAAGGCTCATTGTGGCTGAATGGTCGTACTGAACTGTTAACTCCTGCCTTGCTGTCGTGCTGGGGATGCTGCAAAACGTGTGCTGTGCTTGGATGCTCAGCTGAAATAGAATTAAGTGGCTTTACTTTTTGCTATGTATGTGTGGTCCTGATGGCTGCACTGTTTTTCATACAGGCCAGGATGCCACTGGCCTTCTTGGCCACCTGAGCACACACTGGCTCCTGCTCAGCCACTGCCAACCAGCACCCCCAGCTCCTATCCACCAGGCACCTTTCCAGCCACTCTGCCCCAGCCTGTGGTGCTGGGCATGGTTGTTGTGACCCAAGCTCAGGACCTGGCAGTTTGCCTTCTCAAACCTTATACCCTTGGCCTCAGCTCATGTATCCAGCCTGACCAGATCCTTCTGTGGAGCCTGACTTATCATACCTATTACAGCCTCACCTATTGTATGCTGTTCTCTTAGAGTGAGTTACTGTGATTCTATGAACATCAACATTCAGCACTTTGTTTCTAGACCATCTTGTTTTTTTGACCCTGTTTCTGGGGAACTTCAGGGTAAAACCTTATTTTACTGAATTTTCAAAGCTAAATTACTTCTGCCTTTCGGAATCAGAGCAATTACATGTCTCCAGTTCTGTTGGACATTTACAAGGCCACTGGATGTGCAAAATACTCTTTTTTTGGACTTCATTTATTTTCATTAGTCCATTAGCAAGAATATAAAAGACCATTTCTGTCTGTGCTGAATTTTGAGTGTGAAGATAAAGCTGGAATTTTTTATCAACTAGCTAATGCTAAGGTGTCAAAAGCCTGCTTATTTTGCCCAATTAACAGCACTTTCCAGTCTGGACTTTCAATTAAATACTGTTTTGAGTGTGATGCTAGGAATGTGAAAATGGTTTAATACGTGTAGCTATAAACATTCTGGTCTTAGTATCTCCTAATAAATAGAAGTGCAAGTAATTCTTACACTGTCTCCCCATGAAACTCAGGTTTTGCACCTGAGATACTAGGTGTTGAAGTCATTATAGAACCCAGCACCATTTTTAATGAAAGTATACTTGCTTGAACAGCCTGAAGCATGCACAAATTATTTAGGTAGACTCCTTTTAAAATAGCTGTAGGAGAAAATAAGGCATTTAATCCTTTTACTATACTCCAGATCCATGAGTTGTTTCTGACAACTACTCGATATTTCTAAGAACTAGACATTGGAAGAAAATCTCATAATTAGGTGGAAACAATTGCTTATATTTAAAACACTGATAGAAATACATTTGTTAAAATTATGTTGCCTAATTGCACTTGGGTGTCTGGTGGATGTACCACACTATCTTTTAGAAATACCAGAAGGGAAGGAGATCTGGAAGGTATGTTTAGAGTGACAAGAATTAGCTTAACAAATCATTGTCTCATATTGACCACTTGGAAGTATTGAAGTCCTTTAAACTTCTGATCTCTAAAACTCATTACAGATGTTCTGGTGGACAGAAACTTCTTTCATCAGTCTTAATTTAAATTCAATGTTGGCTGTCCTCTTCTCTAAGGCTCATGATTGGGAGTTTCCTCAACTTTATTCTTTCCTATGGATGTACTTTTTAAACATATTGACTGAAATAATTGTTCATGAAAAATCCTAAAGTACACTTTCTTTCAATGTAAAAGGACATATTAATATTTCTCAGACAAATGTGAAGGAGAATTTTAAGCAGTATATTGGCATTTAAATGCATAGGTCTTAGGTATCAGCTATAAGGCAAACATGTTTTTCTACTCTCAAAAGTAAAACTCTTGAAAGAATAAATGGGGAGAGCAGCTAACTGCTTCTATTCCAAACTCATGACTAGAAGCAGTCGAATGCAATTGTATTTGGGTAATTGCAAAGTTCTTGTCTATTCTTTGATTTCATGGCAAAAAGCAACTTTTTCATAATAATATGATAATTAAAAAAAAAAAAAGTTTTTTTTTTTTTCCCTTCCAACGGTCCCTTCTTTAATTGTAGAAATGACAGGTGTTATTATTGTGTCAGACTCTCTGTTTAACCAGCCCAGTGAGCATTGATCCAATAAAAGGATGAGCTTGCACTGGACACGATGACTTTTTTTCATATTCCCATCTATCAGTTGCCACAGATTCAAAGTCTTTCCATTATCCTGGTGCCTGACTGGATTGTTTCATGGCATCTGTAAGCTGAAGCAGCAATTGGATTACTGTGTCTGGACAAAAGGGAAGATTAATGTTACAGGAGAAATAGGCAGCACAGAGGTAAACTTGAGGCAATTATTTGTTTGCATCAAGGCAGTATCTTCAATTATGGTGTAACCTGACAAATCATATTCTTAAACTGACATTGCTTTTTTGAGCAATACATTTTCATGTTTGTAAATGGTATGAATGGATTTGATTTTTATGTTGTTGCTTTGCTTAGGGTTAGAAAGAAAGGAATGCTAGTACTTCAGCCCTGTAGTTGCAATTATTTGCACTTGAGTACCAATGTTAGTTTGAGAAAAATCTCTTTTCAAAACTGTTAAAGAGGTTAATGGTATAGAGGAGCTAGGTTAAGTTCTCTCAAAATAATAGGTTTTATAATTTCTTGTAAATAGCTGTAAATGAGTAGTACTTAGCCTTGTTTTGGGTAGAAAATAACAAAATAATGAGTGTGTGTGAAAATTAATCTCTGCTTGTATAGTAGAAGACAATAGCTTTGCTTCTGGTAAGTATGCATTTAGGCAATAAACAGCTTTTTTTTTAAAGTGTTGCAAGAGAAAATGAGTGAGGACCTATTTTCTCAGTATAAATGGAACATAAAGTACAAAGAGAACTTGAAATAATTTTTCTTTTAAGAATAAAGGTATTTCTGCTTTTAACAGACACTGAAACCTTATATGTACAAATCATCATACTTAATTTTGATTTCTACAGCTAATAGAAATTTTGTAAGGGAAACTGATTAAAATGTGGTAAGACTTGGGAAAGGATTGAGCTAGTTGATACCTCCTTGGAAATACCAGTTACAGAAGCACAGAATATTCTGAGTTGGAAGGGAACCACAATGGTAATTGAGTCCAACTCTTGGCCCTGCACAGGATACCCAAGAGAGAATTCAGAGAATCATAAAATGTGCCAGGTTGGAAAGCACCCATCAGAATCATCAAGTCCAACTCCTGGCCCTGCACAGGACACCTCAAGAATAACACCTTGTGCCTGAGAGGATTGTCCAAACACTTTTAAACTCAGTTCAGGTCCTGTAAGACCTGCCATGTTTGTGCAGCATCCCTGATGGAAATGAGACCTGCCTTTCCCTGCCCAAGGGCTCAGGATAGTCATATCCCTTCGTTCTTTTGAGGTAGCTTCTGCTTTTTAAACTTGAAGTATTATCTTGAAATTAACCCAGTTAAGGCAACTAACTTGCTATACTGAAAGGATAGTAAATTTCCAAATAAACTGTAAAGAATTTAGTTCTGTCTTGAAAACCTTCAAGAAGCTTACGAAAGACACGTGTGTTCTATAGTCCTCTGATAGTAAAAAACCCAAACAAACAAAAAAAACCTCCTGTGAAAATTAGTCTAGAGCTTATAAAAGAATGTTGTTTGTTTTCAAATTTAATTGAATGTTTTTAAATGTATGACATGTTCTGGCATATTGGCTTCTTCTGCTTTGAAAAAAATAGTTTTCATGTCCCTAAATGTGTAAGTAGTGGAATTCAGAAGTAAATAGAAACTGTCAAAGAAAAGCCTTTTTTAGTCTGTATTTTTATGTGTGCTTAGCACATAAAAATGAGATACTAAAAACCATCAGTCTAAACTGGGACACTATGGACAAAGTGGATTTTGTTTTTTCCTCATCTGTTCTTTTGCAGGTGCACTTGGATATTCCAGAAAATAATTCTTTCAGCATTGGGATGGAAGACCTAACTACGATCAAGAAATTTGCAAGAGAAACTAAAAAGAAGAACATTTTAGTTTATGGTCTCCTTATCCAGTATAAGGTATGTAATTATCTTTCTGTGTGCAAATTATCTTCTTTTGCAATTTATATGATTAATGATAGAATCTTCATTTAAAACAAAATCAAAGGGAAATAAATATGACATGAAGAGGATTCTTGGGAAGATTCTTGCCTGTTCTTGTTCAAAATTCAGACAAGCCTGTAGTTATGAACAAGAATGTAAGCTTTTTGATTAGAGAGGAATAAATGGTAAACATTTTTTAGAAATGCATGAAAATGTCAGGACCCTTTTTGCCTTTCTGCTTAGGAAATTGCTTTTTTTCAGCATTAGAGAAAGAGAAAAATAGTGAAAGTACATTGAATCAGTGGTTCTGCAATATTTTATGTCCCTCATCAAAATAGAGTTTGGTACTCAGGTGACAGGAAGGGCATGGCGTATAGGTGTTGAAACAGTGTCTGTAATAGCAGCAAATTGCCTCAGCTGGAGGCAAAAAGAGTTAGTACTCCAACATACTTTGTACTCACAAAAGCTATTTAAAAATAAACCATTTGCCTGGGAAACATGTTCTGTCAACCAGAAGAGTGGGCTGCCTTGCCTCCAGTGCAGATATAGTTTTTCAGCTTCTTAACTCAGCAAACAGTGAAGGAAGAAGTAAGCTAGAAATTTTAATAAAGAAGAATAAATGTAATCATAACTGCTTTTTTTAGTTAATCTTAATTGCTTTTTTTCTTTTTAAGTTATAGGCTTGGGTTTATATATAATTTATTAAATGTGGCTTTAGTTTTAAATCTTTTTCGGGTATACCAAGCACTTGATTTTCCCTATCAAACTCTATTGCTTTATTAAGAGCTGTGAGTATCAATACCTATCAGTTTATGCTTTTATAGACTTTTAATGGCAACACAATATGAACATTGCTATTATATGACATTAGTTCATCTGTTGTTTGTAGAACACCGATGGACATACAACTGTTCAGTTTTCTTTCTGCTGCTATCAAACCCCATTTTTTCAGGGTGAATCTGGCTTCTTTTGGTAAAAATAATTTGAATAACTATTGAAATATAGATCTAAGAGTCACCTTATCATGGTAAAAAGTAACACTTCAAATATTGCTTTGGTCTAACTGCAGTTTTTGCCTTTTAGACTTCATTGTGTGGATATGGTTTTATATGCAAATAAATCAAATAGACATATATGGATAGCAACAGTTAGTAAAGCTGACTGGAAGAAAGAAGAATCTTTTATAATCTTCAGTGGATTTTGATGTGCATGGCAACAAGACATTTTAATATTAATGGGCACATATAAGAGCAGTTGAGATCTGAGTGGGAATTCTTGATCTATGGTGATAAGAGGATTGCAGCAGACTGCTGCCTCCCTTCTTTGAAAATAAAAAGCTAGAATCTTTATATAAGATCATTGCAGGGAGAATCATCACTTATTAACATGGAGAAAGTCTTATAGAGTAAAACACTTCACACAGTAAATAAACTATTTCTAGCTGTCTTGTTTTAAAATGGCTTTAAAACATGTCCCTGCTCACAGAGACAGGAATATCATCTTGAGTTCCTGCTGTCTACATTGGTCAATGACAAAAGAATAGGTTGCATACATCATTTGTATATATGTGATATATGTATCAAGTTTACTTTTGGCTGCAGATCTATATAGAACATAATTGTTTCTAGGTAAAGACCTATGCAAAGACATGATGTATGAATCTAGAAATTACATAGCCCCAAATTTATTGCTGGTCTGGGTGGAGCTGAGAGACTGTGAACAGAAGCAATTTTTTTACATGAAAAAACATCTTTAAAAGAGTTTCTTTTTTTTTAATCTTAAGTCCAAAGCAGAGTCACCAAGGTATTTCACTTCTAGTACAAGCCATTAATCGATGAACCTGTAGGTGAGTTCCATACTTGAGGATGGAATTTCATATAGGCATGATGGGGAGTCCAGAAGAAGTAGAAACACAAAAAAGCACCTGTGCTAATGCAGGATAGCCTATTATTGCAATAACTTCTGTCACTAGATGCTTTCTAGAAGTCCCAGAAAGCTATAGTTTATTTCAGGGAAAGAGTGATGACAGGGTATTTCATGGAGCTTTCCTCTAGCTGACAGGTTTGTATCATCACTACCAGACATACACAGTTGATAGGTACACATTTCCTAATTAAAAAAAAAAAAAGGGAATTTATTGAGACAAGGCCATGGTAATGTTTAGGTGAAATGATGTTATGTTTCCTAGGGTTATATGATTAAGTGGGTGTAAGGATGTGTTGATATAGAAGAAAAGGGGGGCAGTCTTTTGAATTTTGCATTAGAAAAGCAAGTTTGTTGAAATAAATACATTTTGAAAATATAGCTTTTTTTTAAAATGTTTTGGAAGTGGAAATTAAATGCTTGTAGAACCATGGAGTTCAGTTTTGAAGGTAGTGAAGGAGGTGTGAAGCCCTAAGAAAAAGTATGAGCCTTCATTTTCACTTCTTAAAAGCAGTGTTTGTTTGGTATTTAGAAAAGGATGTAATGTATTTTTATGATTATTTGACATACCAAGAAACTAATCAGGAGAATTAAAGGAAAAGGCTTTAATGTGCTGTATAAATGACCTGCTTTTTACCTTTCATTTGCCTATAACAAGTGCCTGGCACACAAATAGTTATTTGTCTTATAAACATCATGCATAGGGTACCACATTACTGATATTGATATACAGATCCACTTCATAAAATCTCTAGTTTGCATCCTGAAAATAGAGTTAATTTAAATGGCACTTTTGAATTTTTTTTTCTTTTCTAAAACAGTTCTGCAATGTTAGAAGTGGTTTGCACATTCAAAGTGCGAAGGGCCAAAGAGTATTCAGTAACTGAGTCTGAACTTAGGGAATTTGGTTTTGGCCATTTTTCAGGTAATTTGAAGGAAACAGCCGATAAGCAATGTGAATTAAAAATAGGGAGAAAGATCCATTTTTTAATGGATGATATTACTGGCAAATGTTGATGAATACATTAGTAAAATTCCAACTCCTTAATTTAATCAGAAGTTCACCTTGAAAGTAGCAATGACTGGCATGGTATTATATATTAGAATAAGAATCTTTGTTTTAATAATCAAGTCATGTAGGATGTAATGGAGAAAGCAAATTCTTAATATTAGGAGGGAAACCTATAAAAAGAAGCCAAATTATTCTTAAATAAACAAAGTTTTACTTAGAAGGAGACTTAAGAACTGCTAAAAATCCAAAGACTATTAAAGCTAATGTCAAACCATTGCATCCATGCAGGGATGGATATATATTAAAACTATTGATTTGTATCGTTGGAGGCACAATGTTTGGGAGGATACCTCAGCTGCATGTTGTTGTTCTATGTTCTGAGCAATGGAATAATACTGAAATTTGGTCTTGATCTCAGACACACACATCATTATTATCTTTAAACATGTGCTAGGTAGTTAATGGGGTTATGCTTAAATATGACAGAAATGTTTTAAAAAACCCCTATTTTCTTTATTTACTGCTCTTCTCTCTTTAAAAGTATTAATTATAATAATAATAATAATAAAAACAATCTTATGACTGAATTACAAAAAATAATCAATAAAATAATTAAAAGAGAAAATAAAAAGCATTTCCTAGCATGGGAGTTCAAATTCAACAGCTTGTAATGGTTACAGAAGTAAAACCTTGGTCTGTAAGTTTCAGTAAAGACTTTGTTACTGTTTGGAGGGATTAAAAAGGAACAGTAATCACCCAAAATAAAGCACATTTGGATGGACCACAGAAAGCTTTAAAATAAGAAATTAACATTAATATATATTGACTATAGAACTATATTAATTTAAAATAATCCTACTTCAGAGAAGCACTGACAGAATGTTGTGTCAGAGCAGCATATATGTGCTAAGCCTTGCCTAGGGTACAGTGGCCCAAATACTTTTGCTTCTGAAACTTCTATTTGGTTAAGATAAAGGAACTATTCACTGACAGCCAGAAAAATCACAGTACTTATACTAAAAAGAGACAAATGATGCAATAGAATAATTGTTATGAAGCTGCTTGAAACTGAAAGGAACCTGAACTGTGGGTGTTTTCTTATGCAAACATGCTGAACACTTATTGTAGCCTTAAAGATTTTTTGAAGACAAGAGGCTCGTCTGCAGTGTGGTTGATGGCTCAAGAAATACTTAGTGTGCTAGAAGTGTTTTATGTTTGTCTTGGTAAACCCCAAAGGTAAACATTTATGATTTCTTTTTCATCAAAGATCCCTTAAAATCGTATTATGGGTAAACATTAAGGCAGTGTTTCTCAAAAGAGGGAACACACCCCTCAATGGGATAATCCACAAACTAGAAGGTGATTTGGCAACCAGTAGTGAGATAATGAGCCTGTAGGGCAAATGAAGTAAAATTACGAACTAAAACTTTGGAAACTCATTAAAAACAAATAGGTTCTGCTCTACATGACCCCTGCATGCTTCTCAATTCACTTAATAATCAGCATAGAATTGGTCAAATGATTGCAATCTGATTAAAATGATTGGGATGCTGCATGGAGACAGCAAAAACGACATTTTTTAAAATTTCAGCTGCAATGACATAATAGATTGTAGTGCATATTATTTAATTACATTTATTCCTAGAAATCCTTAAGGCCAAGTAATTACTGTTCAGTATTTTCAAGAGGTAGAAGTTGAACTTTTAAATTTCATGATCCTATGGACTATTCACTCTTTCACGAAGGAAAATTGTGCAAATTATGTGATGAGACAGAGTGGTCTTGTTTCCATGGAGTTTAGGACAAAGAGGAAAACCAAATCAGTCTGAAACTTTCTATATGGATAGGCTCATAAAAATCAGAATCTGTAGCTTTCTTGATGCAAACTCATAGCCAGTCGTTCACCAGTAAATCCAGAAACTGATATTTATGGAGGCTTTACACATTTTTATTGTTAATTATTAGTGCTATCTGCAATCAGTCATGAGTGCATAATTTGCAGTAAGTAGAACTGACATGATGAGAAAGATTTACAAACATGGCTTTGTATTTTGAACAGAAATCTATTTGATCAAACTAACCTTTTGCATCTGTTTTGTACCATTCAGAGGATGTCAAGAAATTAAAAAAGAACATGTCTCTGGAACATTAGTGAGTTTAGAAATGTATTAGTTCAAATTTTACCAAAATGTTGGGGAAGTTTTGGCCTTTGAGTCAGGAAAGGTCATAAACATAGAACTTTGCAACCTCACTTTTGCTTGCAACACTCTGGTGCATGACATTGTTGGAAGCACAGCTGCTTGGCTGCTCATTTTAGTAGATATCATGAAGCTTGATACTGGATAATATTGATCAAAAAATTGGGATTGCTATTCTTTTATTTCAGAGTTTTGTTGTGTCTACCTTGAATGCATGCATACATGCTCTTTTCTCTTTTATTTTCTTACTTTTTTTCTCTTGACACCTTTCTCTGTTGTTCTCTTGTTTCCCCTCAATTCCTCCTCTTCTGCTAGCCAAAACAGGTAACAAACCAGTGGATTTTCTCCAGATTTGCAACTCTTAGCACTCAAATGAAGGTTTTCACAAACTAATTTCTCAGTGCAGTACCAAATTCCCAGTCTGAGGAAGATGGGCTTTTAAGAAAAATAATTGGTAACCTTTAGGCCTTTCATTAAATAGCTGTAGGTTTTTGTCACAGAAAGGTCAGAAAGTTGCTCAATTTGTCTCTGCTATTACAAGTTCTGTGAGTTTAACAAGCTGCACAGAAAACTATGAGGTTAATATTTTATGCCTTTTACACATGACCTTTTTAGACTTGTTTCAGCTATTGAACTTATAATTGGAGAAATCAGAGTTCTTCCATCAGCTTGTCAGCCACAGTGATTAAGGCATGTAGACATATCCTTAAAGTCGTGACTTCATAAAATGGCCTTTAAACATCCTTGCTCTTTTGCCTCAGTTCAGCCATTCTGACAGTGTTATTCAATAAAGGTTGACAGTTGTTTCTTTTGTGGATATTTTAATTGTATAATACATATTCCTCTAAAAATAGCTTGTGTGAAGAATTTTGGGGAACAAGTGGATTTGAGGTGAACTACCAGACTCTCAAGTGAAAAGGAAAATATGTGATATACAATATAGGGACTTAGAAAAGTATGTTAGTTTTAATTATTCTGGATACATTATTGTAATAGGAAATAAACATTGAATTGGAACCATTTGCAAAAACAAATACTATGAGCATCAAATCTGAGTTTCATCTTCAAATCTGATAGTATGAGCTATTCTGATTTTTATTTCTTGTTAAGCTTTGATGTTGACCCCTTATCTCTTAATGGAAACATAAACATTTAAGATGAAAGGACTTTGACACAAAATTTTGTTTGCAAACAAATGGCTTTTAACTTTTCTTTCCATTGCTAGCCTGCCTGACAGAAACCTCTGAAGTCCATTGCATCTGTTTAAGGGCAGTTGCACTTTTGAGTTGCTAGAGCTGCAATTCTCCACTTAAAGCGATGTTTGTACTCTTTTACTGTCTAAGTTGGACATCAAAAATTAATCTTCTCACTTGGCTTCCATGCTGTCCCCCAGAGGCATCATTTAGCAGGTAACTAAAATACCTGTAGTCCAGAATACTTCTGTTTTTTTCTAGCTTAGCTCTGATTACATAAAACAACAGTAACAAAGAAGCTTTCTAAAATTGTTCTGTGTGCTTAAGAGGCATTTTGAAAAAATTAACAGCTGGCTGTTGTGTTGGTTTCCAATGAGTTTTGTATTTTGAGTGCGCTTTTTCAATTAAAAATATGGCTGAAATTCTTCACATAAATTTTTCCAGTTTCAAAGCAAAGTTTAGTTTTATAGTGAAAGCGTGTAAAGGTTGTAGCAATTTTCATCACTATATTGGACCAGGAAAACTTAGGAAGTTCTTCAGCCGTTTAAGCACAAAAATTCCCTTCAAGCTGTACATTGTAGTGACTGTAACAGTTCTGCAGGCTCTTATAGTGTGGTAATTCCTAAAATTTGTGCAGCAGAGACAGTAACCATCAAATCTATATGGGGAGTATTAATTTCCTCTTTCATCCTCTCCTCCTATGTATTAGCAGGAGTCAAGTCATCCAGCCTCAGGCTAACTTTGGGGTATTTCTTTAGAAGGGCTGGAAGACCTGTGGTTGGGGGTTCTGTATGTATTTGAGACACTAAGCTCCAAGTCTTATTTGTTGTTTGTGTCCGATTGTTCAGTGAAAGTCATCCATTATGGATCACACCCAGTGCTGAAGTATTTAAAAATGGGATATTACACATGGCAAAGGCCCAATAATGTCAATAATGAAAAATACCCCAGTGTGCACAGCCATCAGATCCCAGTGATACCCTGTTTATCCTAGTAGCTGCTTTGTGTCCTTGGACCTTTTTCAGATTTGTCACCCATCTCCTCTGGAACTATCTGTCCTGATACATCCCAGGTTTGGGTTTCACTGCAGTGGAGTTTTTTATGCTGCAATATGTCAGCATCAAAGATGGCCATAATGGACCAGATCAGAAGTTTGTCTAAGTCATTGTCTTTTGTACAACAGTAGCTGTAAGGAAATCCCTAGGAGAGAATCAGGTCAGGGCAAGCATATATGACACTCCTATTTTTTCTCCTTACACTTAGAATTGTTAATTTAGGTATTTCCTGAGCCTGTGGAAGTATTAGCCCTGATGGGTTTCTGTTCCATGCTCTTGTCTTCTGAGATCTGTGTAAACATTTAGCCTCCAGTGTGTCCCCTAGCAAGCAACTACATAGACTGGAAAACAAAGAAAAAGAGGTGATTCTTTGCAAAGTAGTGTCCTAAGCGCAGGAGCTTGTTGCTGGTATGCTGAGATCTCATCATTTAGAATTTGAAATACAGATTAATTGTTTTACATTCACTTACATTCAACTTCATTTATCATTTTATTGTCTAGTTATTCAGTTCATAGTGAACTTCCTACATTCCATGCCAGTCAGCCACTACCCTAATGGACTTCATATCATAAGCAAATTCATATTATTACTTACTATTTTTCCAATTATTTTATGAATGTATTGAACAACATAGATCCTATAACAAGTCCCACTTGAACTATGTAGGTTCTGTTCTGAGGACTAAGCATTTTTTCCTACCCACTCTAGTCAGTCTTTTGAGCAAGGATTTATCCCTGCCAAGTCTTCTGTCTTATGTCCTGGAACCTTAGTTTTCTTCAAAACCTTTGGGGAGGAATTTTGTTGAAAGTTTTGGAAATCCCAGTAAATTTAATCAACTGTCACCCATTCCTTTGAAGAACTACAGTGAGAATGCACATTCAAACTTAAAAACAAAGACATGTTGACTTTCTCATCATCTTAACTTGCTCCCTGCTATTACTATTGAATATTTAATTGTTTGTTAAATTTTCTGGTACAGAGTTACAGCTTTCTATTCTGAAGTCCTGTATCTTTTCAGAATTTTCTTGTTTTAAATTGGAAATTATTACCAGGCTGTTGTGTCTGCTAAGGCAATTTTTAAACTGGAGATGATGCACACCACTAGGAACCTGGTGCTTCTCTTCATTAGTGAAAAGGCCAGAACAATCACAGTGCATTCTGGTGCTGGCTTGTGGTTGCTGAGGGCTATTTATTCTTTAACATTCAAAGATAACAGGAGCAAATCTCATGGCAACTTCATCTCACCAATGTTAAGTTTCTAAACATTTCAGCTGGCTTTCATCTAAATATGTTTTGGAACATCTGAATATGAAAATATGTTCATATCTCAAGACTATGAGATGCAGAGCGTTTGAAGTTAGATTAAACTGTTCTCTTAAGACGTGGAAATGCGTGGATTGAGGCTTAACAGAAGTCAGGAAAAGATCATAGGAAACCTCCACTGGGTAGGGATTTTCATCTGAATTTTGTTGTGAAGTATATCCTTGAAGTTATTTTCCAGCCGAATACTTGGATTGAATAAAAATGGAAAATGTCACCATTATAGATTTTCCAGCATTTTCAGTCTGAACTCATTAAATTTGATTTTTAAGGATTCTTTTAGGAGCTGCTTTCCTAAGCCAATTTTTATTCATCCCGCTAACTAACATTTTAACCATATTCCAAGCCTTACAGTGTACTTTCTCACCAGGTCAGAGGTCATATTTTCTATTGAGCATCATGGCCCATTACTTTGTAATGTACTTATATAAATCGTCTTGATTTATAACTGTTTAGCTCTTTGAAGTTTCTACCCAGCAGAATCTTTTTAAAAAGGGGACTGTTTACATTAGAGTTTTATTCAACCTGTGTGATACTGGCAGCAGCATGAATGCACATCTTTGGCAGAACCTCTGCCTTCAACTTTTTACTTGACTCAGTCTTTCCATTCTTATGCAGCTATGAGCTCAAGTGTTTTTCCCTTGTTTATTTAATTCCAGTGTTCTGTGCTTAAATTGAGCAGACCAAGTGTTGAATTTTGTAGGCAAAATTGTAGCAAATGATATGAAAGATGGAGATAATGTGTGGTTTCTACTTAAACAGCAGCAGTATAATGAAGTATGCTTTGTAAGGCTCACTGCACACCAACTTTTGTGGTCACTTGCTCCCAGAACTGTGCAATTTTACATGTTCTTCCTGCAAGGTCTTTCCTTATTCAAAATGAAGTAAAATGGGGTCAGAACTTTCCTTCTACTGGGTCAGATACCAGTTCCGTAGTTCAGCTTTTGATTTTTGTCCTCCAAGTGTGCTCTATGCTTGCCATGTTCAAGGCACAGAGATTTTTCCATGGAATTATGGCATAACTATGTTTACGAGCTCATGGAGTTCATAAACCAAAATATTGATGGTGTCAAAAGGGAGAGCATGTGCCTTTTCCTCTGAAGTGAAGAGTTTTTTTTTTATGGAAGTATATATTCTCTGCATGTACTGTTTCTAAGTCTTTTGGAGAGAAGATGAATCTGCTTTGTTTATAGAGCTTCAAAATGTTTTGGGGTGATTTACTGCACTCAGAAGTTCCATTAAACATGTTTGTATGTCAAAACCCACTTCCTGAAGTTTACTCCAAACCCAATTTTAAGTAGTTAGCTGTTACTAAATAAGGGCTAACCATGCATCTACGTCCAGTTGATGTAAGATTTTGTTGATCAACTTACTAGTAACTGTTACTGGCATGCCACTTTTTCAGATTTTACATAAATTTTGCAATAAATAGAAATTTTGGATGAGGTAACAGTTATCTGTAGGTGCAGGCTCTTAGCTTTTTAACATTCTGCTGAAGCTTGTTTGCAGTTTGTTTAGGTTTTTTCCCTCATGATAGAGAAAAATGCATTTTACTGCCTAGAATAGTCCAACAAATGTTAATTATGATCTTTTGAGAGCTTATTGAATAATTGGCCTAGTGAACTCAGATGATTTCCTCATTTTCCTTAATTCCTTGTCTGACTGATCAAAGTTTTGCTACAAGGTACCTTGCCACTCCACTTTTTTTCAGTCATTAATTGGAAAAAAAACCCTTTCTATTCTAAACAATATATTCTCTTTGCTGAAATAGTTCATCCCAAGAGTGAGACTGGGGATGAAATTTAGTGGTGTAAGAAAACAGCCGCTGAAAGTTTTCATAGACAGGTTGTGTGTCAGTCACAGCAATAGCAAAGGGATGTTGGCAGTTCTGTCAGCTGTACTGCTGCTTTTGTTTCTAACAGGGTTGCATTTCTAGTGGAAGGGCCACCATGGTTTCATGTGCCAGCAGCTGTAAGAGCTTGAAACTGGTATGTTTCTAAAAGAGATGGATTTCAACGTCAGTGCTGAACAAAACGAGTGACTAATACTGTTGCTTTTTCTTCATGTACCTAAAAATAGGAGTTAAGTGACAGAGAAAAATAATCATCCAACTCCTTCATTCTACATACGAGATTATTCCTTTAACTACACGTTGTTTTCTTTGCCTTCCTTCTGTATTGGTTTTAGTAACTATCAATCTTGCCTTTGTGACTTGATAAAGCTCATCTGAAACATGTGTTTGTCTTGTATACCCATCTATTTCAGCTATTCATTGCTTGGCAAACATTTTTGTGTAATTAACTCTGTATATTTTTCCTTTTCTAATTCTTTATGGTATGAATTGGGCCATTTTCTCCTTCTGTTTGAAAAGGGCATATTTTGTACTAATTGATATTACAGCATTAAGACAAACTGCTTGGAGACTCACTGGCTCCATGCCTAATTACCACCTCCATATTCTTGGTTAAGGGGGACATGAGCAACATCCTTTTGAACACAGAGACTTATAGAAATGTTCAGGGTTATTATTGAAAAGCAACTGCTCAAATCAGAGTAACATACTTCTTTTTTTTGTAATTCAGGATCTTTCTTCATGTTGCCTTTTGAAAATATTGTTCACTCTTGCCTCAAATCGAAGACCACCACAAACTAAAGTGCTACAATGGGGCAGAGCTAAGATAACTTTTTATTTACAGAAAAAGAGAGTGGGAAACTTTTTAAAAGTAGAAGTTTTTCTTAAAAACTGTGAAGCACTGGTGAAACTATCAAGGGTTGGCTTTGGCTTTTTTTCCCCCCAAATATTCTGTTTCAATATTCCATTTTGCTAGAAGCAGTACAGCTGTGTTTAAGAGAGTACTTGCCAGTATAATTGAGGATGTGAAGGATCAGATTCACTTGGGATGGGAATATTGGTCAGAGGACATTCGAGTGCTAATTTATAGCATAAGCTTGCACCAAATTGTGCCAAAATGGGAATCATATTCTGTGTCCACCCTAAAACATTGCTAAATCATTTGAGACAGCATCAGTTTAGTATGAAATGGAACGTTTGCACATGGCTCTTGACATTGTTTCCATACTGAAGTGCAGCAACAAGTTTAATTTTAATCCTAGGGCAAGTGTTTTGCAGAAAAAGCCCTCTGTACCCTGATAATGTAGCAACTGTGTCTCCTTGCTGATGTTTTTCAGCCAAAGAATACAGACATTCAAGTGTACAGGCAAAAGTGATGTTACTGCAGAGAAGCAGTAGAAACTTTAATGGTTTTCAACTGAAGGAGAGTTTTTTAGATTAAATAAAAAAGGTTTTTTTTTCACTGAGGGTGGTAAAACACTGTCACAGGTTGCCCAAAACCTGGAATTATTCGCAGTCAGGTTGGACAGGGCTCTGAGCAATCTGCTCTAGTTGAAGATGTCCTGGCTCATTGCAGGAGGGTTGGATTAGATGACCTTTAGAGGTGCCTCCCACCCAAACCATGCTGTGATCCTATGATTGTGTACTTTGGTATTGGGTTAAGCTAGTACACTTCAATGGTGCTAGTCCAATGGCTCTTTTTGTTCCTGTGATTTTATCATTCGTAGCAGCATGATTATTATTTCTACAAGCTTTAGTAAGAACTGTAACTTATAAGTTGTGTTTACTCTAAATTCATGTTATCTGTAGGATTTGACTTTATTTGGTAATCGAGGTAAGTACAAGATGAATGTAAAATTTAAGAACGGCTTTCCACTTAAAATAGAATGCTTTTTTGACAACATTAGGAAAAATTTGGCTGTGCATAGAGGTGGCTCTTCAATTGAGAAAGAAATGTTCTTATTTGTATAGTTTTCTTAGCAGATGATGGTGGATTTACTCTGTGCAGTGTGTTTTGAGCTATGTGATTTGTTCGCTTACTTTAAAGTAATTGTAGCCTGTCCTAACACTGTGCTTTGTGAAAAGTGAGCAATATCTTGGCTGTATTTGCATTAGGCATACTTTCTTATCTGTCTGACGAACTCCTTCTGTGCAGCCACTATAGTGTCCTAGCTTCTGTCCATTCATCGGGATCATTGACAGAGTTCCTGCTACTGGAGACTCTGTCCAGTCTGAGCAATGAGCCAAGGTGGGATTAGAAGCTACAGTAAATTAATTAAATTTAATTTTAAATTCTTATTTCCCACTTTTCTTTTCTGAGGAATGTAAGCTGCATCCTGGTAGGGAGAGCCAACATAATATTAGGAACAATTTTTACTGTTTTCTTGTGAGACAATGCTTTTAGGCACATGATGTAAGTTTGGGGGTTGTCTTGTGATTTGGACTCAATGAACCTTGCTAGACTCTTCCAACTGAGGATGTTGTATGATTTGATGATTAATCCAGACGTAGTCAAGTGATTCAGCTCTATAACCCTTCTCTCTTGTACATACACTGCTGATGCTAGTGAAAGCTACAGGTGTGAAATTTGCAGACATTCCTCTGTATTCATCATGGATTATTGTCCATGGCTTTCAGCATTCTTTTATGGCTGCCCTTTCCACAAAGACTTTGAACAGACCCCACAGAGGCTTTGGCATTTTTTCCCTATTTTTTTTTCCCCAAGGAACACACTGCAGCTCATTGCTCCTATTTGGTGTTGGTGTACTATGTGTTTTAGTTGCAATAGGGTTTTCATATGTTCATAACCACCCTCAGCTTGGACACCTGGTGTCAAGAAGAGAGAATAAGGGGTAAAGAGACCCCTCCCTTATTGCAGGGGGGAGAAGAAAGGCAAGACAGGGGGGAACATTGCAGGAGAGAGAAATAAATAAGACTGGGAGCAGGGCAGCAGCAATGAACTTGGCTTTTTATGGCATGGGTGGAGTAGACAGTGAAGTCCATGATCATTTTACCAGTCTTGGTAGTTTGCCACACTTGTTAGTGGTGTTCCCAATGGGTCTTGTGGACTGAAAAGTGAATAATCATATGCTATTGAAATGCTTTATGCAAAAATATCCTGAAGTAGTCTGCACAGAAACTCCTTAATTATTTGAGTTCTGACACTTGTGTTGACCTTTGTATTTTAAAATTGAAAACTGATACAGTAAACAGTTTATTTCCTCTCTATTTTCTCAAAAATGCATCTAATGTAAAATTAATTATAGGCTGGCTCAGTTGAAAGTAGACAGTCCACAACTCTTCCATTGAGAACAGGAAAAGCACTGCAATAACCACATCATCTCTGAATGGGGGAAGGCTCTTCCACTCCTACTGACAGAATTTGGAAATTCTATTAATACGTACTTCATAAATATAGATGAAAATACCACTCACGTTTTTAATCTTTCTAGAAGATCTAAAGCATTTAAATTTAAATTTGCAGTTCAGATGATGTATCCCCACTTGGCAACTGTAAAATAGGTCTTCTTTTTAATATTCACTCCAGGGATATAGTGAGCAAAATAAGATTAAAGATATGATATTAAAATAAGATAAGAGGTTTCTGAGGGTTGTGCTTTGTAGGCATGTTTGGAAATATTTGCTCTAATCTACTGAGACAATATTTCACTACATATGAAAGATATCTTGAAGATGTGATTTAGGACAATGAGCATACATTTTACATAAACATGTTTTATCCAGCAAAGACCAAGTATTGTCTTGAATTGATGAGTTTATTATCATGGCAATAATATAGATCATAGTAAAAAGATAATACAGGAGGAGAAAGCCAGAAGGATTAATCACTGCAGTCCAGAGGTTATTTTATGTACCAATGAGTAATTATTTTATATACCAATGAAGTTTTATAATGCAGACTGGATTTTTAACTCAGTATAAAAAGTGTTGATTTGCAATCCCTGCAGCATAAATAGTACATTTCTTCATCAGTCAGCAATACTTTTATTACTATAATTATAGTCAGAGGCAGTAGGATTTTAGGCATCTTTATCCAGATGATGAATTTATATTTATTACTCAAGTTTCTGATGTTTATTTTAAACCAAGGCATTCCTAAACATGCTCATCCATGCAGGAAGACTCAAGGCCTACCAGGAGTTACAAATGGACCCTACATTGAATCATGGCATGCCATTGCATTGATGAACAGTGTCTGTTCATCATGGCATAGAGAAGCCTAAAGTGCTAAAGTGGGAGCAACTACAAAACTGTTCTTTTTTGCTTGATCAGTCCGATATAAATAAAAGCACCAGTGATGCAGATCACGTTCTTGCTATTCCTTCTTTCTCACTTGGTAGAGATTATCAGCATCTTCCGGTAGAGAAGGAACTAGGATGTAATGTTTTCAGTGTAAGCTAAGAGGAAGAGTGAGCTGTAGTAAAAATTCGAGTGGCAGAAAGGAGTTGTAAAAGTCAGAAAATAGGGTTCTCTGCAAAATTCCTGTGAAATTGGCCTACCACGGTCCTTAATTTCTGTGCTTTTCTCCACCCTGGAATTGACATCAGTATCAAGTTAGCAAATACTTAGTGGCTTCAGCTGAAGCATTTGAGCTCAACTGCCCTTGTTGAAAACACCATGTGATGATGAATAGCAGTTTTTGAAAATGAAGTGCAGTTAATTCGTAAATCTCCACACAGACACCCTCTTCCAGACGTATAGTAGCCCCAGGCCAGTATCTGCGGAGGAGTGGAATGTGTACGGATTCACAGCTTTACTTCACAAGTTTCTTGTGTGACTCCACATTTTCCTCCCCACAGCATTTTATGTCTTTTAAGTCTATTGTGTCTCAGAGTTTTTGAACTGTTCATGCTATTCGTTTTTTCTTTCCACACCCTGTGATAGGTGAATAGCCTTTTGCGTAGATCTTCATACATACTATTGCAATTATTAATGCTTTCATTGTGAGTGAACATTATTTATGAGATACTTGTGGAGTGATTTATCTCTTTTCAAGTATGAACAAGCTATCAGGTTTAGAAATAAGCACATTTATATTCATTTCTCTGCTTCTGTGATTGATGACACGACCACGGATGCTATGCTCTGTGTGGGGGAAGACATTCTAGGGAATGCTGTGTCTGGCCAGATCTGGAGATACAGATCTTAGTCTCTCTGTCATCTTTTGTAAGAAGATCTGGGAGGAATGAACATACAGGATCAAATTTGAGAGAAAGAAAAAGTGGTGAGGAATTCTCCATCATAAGCTTGGAACAGAGAAAAGATTCTACCTCACTCTGAGCTTTAAGGCTGAATAGTGGGATTTTGGTTTCTCTTTTGTTTTGTTTTGCCAGTTTTTTTTTACCTTGTAAGGTTTTGGTTTATTCCATTGCTTTGATATTCCACAATTACGGTGTTTGAGAAAAACACTTATTTTAAAGTAAGTGGCATGCAAATTAATTATGCAGTATTTCAGAATTTATTTTGATACCTCATTCTAGTATTTTTATATGTTTATAAACAATGTGGGGTTTGGTTAATTATATTCAAGGAAACTGAATTTAAAGAAGCTGGGTAGAAGCCTGGAACCTGTGAGTTCTAGGAGAATGGAGGGTTTGTCTGCATGTCTGGTTGCGAGAAGCAGGATTTTCTTAGTGATATGGTCCATGTTGACATAGTGATGGTACTTCAATTTTTCAATATCATGATTGTGGATAGCTCAGGAGCAAGAGTTCGGATAGGAAAGTTGTGGAGATTTCCTCATTTTATGCTTCTATTTACAAAAATGGAATTAATAACAGCTACTCAATAATGAAAATAATTGTGCCAGGCTACTCATCATATTTCCCTGCATATGCTTGTTAAAAAGCTTTCCTTAATGACTGATGAAGATGTTCAGTAGAGACCCAATTATTGTCTGAGATGCTGAGGGAAAAATAATTTCAGTGTCAATCAACTGAGTTCTGCAGTGATGCTGGTATATCCTATTGAAAAAAATCCCAAACCCCACTGTTACTGAAGACTGTTTGATAATGCTATAAAAATTAACATTAGCAAAGTAAAACTTTCACTTTGAAAGACAATGGAAAGTTTATTATTAGTGATGATAGCATTTTAAAGTAAGATTATAAAAGTGACATAAAGCAATGGTAGGGCCCTTTATTCCTTTGGAATTGCAAAATTTAACCTCCGAAATAAACACACAGATTTTCTAAGGCTTGCAAGAATAAGAAACTTCTCCCATAAGACTTGTAGATATTTTCTGGACATTTTAACTGTAAAATTCTGGTTTTATACTGTGATTCATCAGAACAAGCTTTGGAGAAGACTTGTTATGCATTGCTGCTTTAGGTTGTCAGATTAGAAATGTTTTCAAGCTGTGTCAATACTTGAGCACTGTAGAAGGAAGAGCCCCAGGTGGATCTTCCCAAAGAAACCCTCTGGTACTAGTGTTGTAGTACCTTAGCCTAACGGACAAATATTAAGTATGTTTATAGCGTTTTGACTCTTTTTTTTTTTTTTTTTGTTTTGTTTTTGTTAAGTTGTAACACTAGTATAACAAAGGGAACCTCTGTGGAATTATACTAGATTGTATTGCTGCATGTGGAGTGTACTACTGAAATATTCTGCTTATGCTATAGACTAATAAAACCTCATAGTCTTTGCTGCTGACATCACTGTCAGTGGTCACTGTCCCTCCAGTACCAGTTCCACTGGAGTTTTCATGAGTAATGTGACCATCTCTAGGTTCACGACTTGATCATATCATACTGCTTCATGTGAGGAAAGATGTTATCTGCACAGAGTTATGTAAACACTTTCAAAAAGTACGGTTTGAAAAACACTCCCGGCAGTCTTGATTATATCTTTGCTTACTGTAACTGAAAAAATTATAGGCTCCTGAAATTTATTATGAGCATGGTGAAATCATAATATTCATAGCAGAAGGCTTTGACTGTAAGCCTCTGCATCTTGAAGTTCTGCATATGCTGTATGCTTTATCCATGTCCCAGGATGATGCAGTCTCATCCAGAGATTCCGGTGCCTCCAGCTGGTACCAGACTAGAGTCAAAGCAGCAGTGGTGCTAAAGACTCCTAGAAAACATTCTCTCCTCAGACTCAAGTTGCTCCATGAAGTCTGTTCATTTGGGGTATTGTCATGGAGTATCTTCTACAGATGGAAGAGTAGGAGAGGGAGGGAACTCCTGATGGCTTTATGGTGGCAGTGTAACAAAAGATAGGAAGACTCAAGATGCAAACAAAGATGAACAGAAAGGACTGACTCCATATAGGAGGCTTATAAAGGAGATTCATGTCATTGCTTCTGCCACTGGTGTTACGATGTCTGACAGACAAAAGGATGATGAAGTGCTTCACTGAGTATCCACCTGATATACCTGCTCTTTGGAAACCAAAGATTTGTGGGATAACTCTCCTTGGAATTGCTGGAGTGAAAACACTTGATCTGGGCCTCAGATTTGAACTAGACTGAAGTAAAAATCTGCAAAATGTGTATTGCTTAATTACAAGTGCCTCAGCAGCATCATTGCATTGGTCTGATCTTACTGTGCTAGTCTACCTGGTGAAGTGAGCTGAATTTAGGAAACTCCAGAAGATACTCTTTTCCTGGGTTCTTGGAGTTAAAATATTGACCTGAGATTCATTTTCCTGTCCCTCCTGCTCTGGAAAGTAACAATAACTCTCCTCTCCCTACAACAGCTGCTTGCCTTTCCGTCTTGCCAGGCAATTGTCCCTTCTTTCATGTTTTTGGTGCAGGAAATTCTCTTCTCCTTTCACCTGCAGCAGCATTCTTTTTATAATCAAATAGCCCCTGTCCCTTACTCCCTTCAGCAACAGAATTACCTGTTACTTTTATTATTTACTCTAAATTATTTTCATTTTCCCTACTTTCCCACCCCTGTCCAGAAGTTTCCACTCAGCTCCTATGTTTTTGGTTACTGGTATGGCAGAAGTGGTCTGGAATGGGTGTTTGACTCAAGTCAAACCCAAAAAGCCTGGATGCAGATAGTATAGAGGCTGTGCTTGGGAGGAGACCTCTTCCAGCCCAGTGAGATGCCCATCTGACTGACCTTCTACCCTCCGTGCCCCTCACACAAGTTGTCTGTCTGCCTCAAGAGCATCTGGTGCTTAAACAGATGATCTGTGACTCTTCCAGGCGATCCTGTGCCAGATGGCAGGATCCACAAAATGGATCCCTGTCACTCTCACTCACTGTTATTGGACTCAAGCACAAATACAATCTAAATGAAAACAGCATTAAACACTTTAGCTAAAAGGTACACGATGCAATTTATTCTTTTACTAATTGGATGAACTCTTTGAATCAAGATTTTTATAATGTAAGTAAAACTGCCAACTCTTCTTTTATTGCTTTTTATTACCTCAGGCAAATATATTATTTTGAGATTTAAATAACTGGCATCAGAAAGTTGACAGTTACTAGAAAAGTTATAACCGTGAATCATCAACTCAGACAATAGCTTATTTTTTTTTAAACAGGGGTGGGTGATATAAAAGACTTCCAGATGTTATTTTGTTCATGTCCCTCATCAGATGAAAATATTCTGAGCGGGCTGCCCCAAGCAGGTAGTATTTCTCAAATATTGATAATCAGAAATTCTTCTTGATATATCTCAAACACTCTCCACTGGCTATCTGAATCATTCTGCAAGAGCAGCATGATCCTAAGTGGAGCTGGTGGCCCCCTTTCAGTGCTGTTCATATGCTTTTACAATGAGATGAGCAGACTATGCAGACTTGAGTTGCCTCGTGGGTATTCAGGATCGTGCTTGGTTATGAGGAAGACAGTGCAGATAGTCAAGGTACTGTGTGCCTAAAATTGAGTGCAAAGCAAACTGATGGGAAATACTTCATGAAGTTCAATTCATGATTTACAAAAAATTATGTACATAAGGATCTTGTCTTGGTAGGAACAGTCTTCATCATCTGCTTTATTCATGGCAATTTATTTTGATAGACTGAAGATGAAAAAAGTGTGAAAACAATAAGCATTGTTATTGCTCAGTAGTATTTTGGTCATTAACTAGAGAATGTTTTAAAATGTGAAGTGGTGGGAATGCAGTTACCAAAAAAGCATTTTGTCACAGTGTGCAGGGACATTTAAAGCCAGCTGGTATTAACATAGCAACTTTGTACAGTTTTACACAGTCTGCTTGTCAACTCTAGTGCTCAGAGTTCAGAATGCATGTTTCTCTTAAGTGTAGACATCTATCTACAAAGGTATACAAGGCAGCTGGTGGCTTGCTGGTTTGATGAACAATTGTTGGGCTTGTCTGTGAATAGTCACAGAATCATTCAGGTTGTTAAAAGACCTCCAAGATCATTGAATCCAGCCTGTGATCCAACACCACCTTGTCAACTAGATCATGGGACTAGGTGCCACAACCAGCAGTTTTTTGAAGTCTTTCAGGGATGGTGACTCCACCACCTCCCTGGGCAACCATTTCCAATGCCTGACAACCCTTCCTGTGAAGAAATTCTTCCTGATGTCCAGCCTGAACCTCCCTCAGCACAGCATTTCCTCTTATCCTGTCACTGGTTGAGAGAAGAGGCTGACCTTCACCTGGCTACACCCTCCTTTCAGGCAGTTGTGGAGAGTGATAAGGCCCCTCCTGAGCCTCCTTTTCTCCAGGCTGAGCATCCCCAGCTGCCTCAGCTTCTCCTCATATAACTTGTGCTCCAGACCCTTCACCAGCTCCATTCTCTGGACACAGTTTAACACCTCAATGTCTTTCTTGTAGTGAGGGGCACAGAACCTCACCACTGGCCTCACCAGTGCCTCACCAGTACAGGTGGATCGCTGCTGCCCTGGTCCTGCTGGCCATACTCTTGCTGATGCAGGCCAGCATCGATAATAACCTTGTAACAAGCAGATAATGTGTTCTGTCAGGTGTTTGCTAAACACTTTCTACATAAATGCCATTTAAACTTTGTTGCTGTTGATTGAAAGTTTTGCTGGAACACACGCTCCAGCTTGTATGTCCAGAAGGATTGTGTTTGATGTGACATATAAGAGTAAACACCTCTATGCAAAATAACATTATGGACATTATAAGAGAAGTAGGTAATTCCAAGAGGTATGTTAAGAGAGCAGTGAGGATATACATGTGCAGTGATTTCACTGGTGCACTGAGATGTGTTGCATAGCTGAAAACAGCTCTGCTTAGAAAGTATGATAATTAAGTACATTGTGCTTTGGTTTTGGTGTTTTCCCCCAGTTTTGCTTCATATGCTGGTAAATGTTGACAGTTATACCTACAGGTTGATGCCTGTTACAGCACTGTCAGGAATGTTTTTCAGGTTGGAAGGGATGTCTTGAGATCTGAGCAAGGATTTTAAACTGAGGAGTAGGAAAGAAATGCATAGCCAGTGGAAGCAAGGACAAGTAACCTTGGCAGTGTAAAGGAATGCAGTTTGGATGTGTAAGGATGGGATCAGGAAAGCTAAGGTGCAGATTGAACTGTACTTGACAAGGTATGTGAAAAATACTTCCTGAGAAATGATTCAAAAATGGAAGTATGGGGAAACACAGTATGGCACAGGAAGAATCGAGTTTCTTTCCTCCAGTGTGTTTGCTTCCAATTTGAAAACTTGACTTCAGGCAACTTGGAAGTGCACTGTTGAATACTGATTGGTAGCAGGGGTTGAGCAGATTGAACTAGAAAATATTCTTTCATTAACAATTGTCTTTGCCTAACTGAGTGGGTGTGATAGGTATGGCTTGGGAATAGACTCAATAAACTCATGCAGTCATAGATAATGCAGCGTGCATTTTTAGAGCTCCTCTGTTCATTTGTTAAAATGAACTTTTAGTTGAACTGGCAGTATCTGTGAGTTACATACAGTCTGTGTCATTTATCTGTCGCTTCACTGTATACCTTCCATGAATTAAGCAACAGTATCTGGCAGGCATATTTCATTTTTCTGATATGCTCTGTCATTTGTTTAATAAATCTAGGCATTTAGCAAATGCAAATGAGATTAATATTAGGTTGGCCATCACTGAAGCTTGTGGAACTTCTCTACTTGATTATGCTCAGTTTGGTGTTAGGACTCTTAAATGTTCATGTTTAATTGGTTTACCTTACCTTGGGGAACAGTTGTGGTAAATACTGCAAATGGAGACTTTGAATATGCAGAGCTACTCTTTTTACTGACCACAAGGAAGAATGGAAACTTCTTCTATTTTAAAGATTTTTAATTTGTTTCATCTCCATCCTTATATTGGGATATTTCAAATTCTGCTGAATTCTTACTAGATATAAATATGCAGATCAGTGTTTTCAGTTTCAAAATCTTCTACATACAGTTTACCAAAGTTGTAAAAATAACACAACACAATATAATTGTAAAAATAAATTCTTTTAAGAATTCTCATTTTTTAATGTAAACTAAACCACTGTATATTTTAATTTAATGCTTTGCTTTGTAGAACCTTCTTTGCTACATTGAACTATGGAATCAAGATGCCTGGAATCTGAATTTCCTTATATTCACATTATATACAAAGATTCTGAGCAAATTAATTAAATTGAAGACAGACAATCACAGGTCTTTAAGAATATATCTGTTGCTTAACCTGTAGAACTTTTACACAGACACTCAGAAAATGGGAAATTGAAAATAGATCTTCAAGAGAAAGGCAGGCAGAAAATACAAGGATGTTTGAATGAGCAGCTATAGCAACTGCTTTGAAGTACAATTTGAACAAGATCCAACCTCCTCTTAGGTATCATTTATAGGAATTTAATTCTATCAAGTTCTATTGTAATTTTCAATTCATGACTGACTGCTAATGCAGGCATAGAATTACACATATTTCTATGATGAAACAACAATTTTTACAATATATAGCTTTTATTTTCAGTGACTATTCAAGTAATAGTTCCATAAGTTATCACAACAGACAAAGTGCAGCATTTATGAAAAGTAAGAATCTGTGGGACTTAGTTTGGTGTTTTGCTGCTTATATATATCAGGGTATATTTGCCTTTAGAATAGATTTTTTTAAATGCCCCTCTTCCACACAAGAATTTTTCTCTGCTAGATGAGATTTTATAACAAATACAGAGTTCTCTATGGAATCTTAAAAAGAGAAAATAATTTCTTTTCATATTATGGATTATTTGATTATTACATCCAGCTATGATATCTAAATAAATTGTAGGTGTTAGGCTCCTGATCTGAATCACTGTGTAGGAAAGGAGAGGTTCATTTATATCTTTGAAGGGGTGTGAGGGGAAGAAGCTTCTTGATTTAGCCATTGACTTTATTGCAGGTAATGTTAGAGTAGAGTAAGTCAGACAAGTTAATAGAGAGAGTTTTAGTAGATTTTAGATTTAGTGATTCCGTGTTTTAGCAGTTTGGCTCTTCCAAAAGCAGAGTCTATCAGGCATGTAGTGTCAAACATGTCAACTACTTGACTTGCAGGTATCCTTGGATTTTGAAAGTTATACTTCTGAACTCACACACCCTTTTTCTGTCCAAGATCTATTGAAAATCATGTAGTTTTTCTGTGAATCTGCATCTAACTTGGATATATTTTTGGATTCTCTCATCAGATATAGCAGTGAATTTTACTAGCTATGTTAAAAGCTGTTCTCCCATTGCCTAGTTTTGTAATTCTGACTTTCTTGTGGATTGTGTCAATCTGATTGTCCAAATTTAAAGGAAGTTTTTTGTAGCTACATCCCTTTTTCATCCCTATAAGCACTCAGAACTGTTTATGTTGTACAGAAGGACATTTTAAAAGCACCCTGACCCATATACAAGCCAGATTTCTTACCTTTTTTACATTGCCTTTGGAATCTGATTCCTGCTTTTACTTTTATTTATGTAATGGAATTCTATAGTTTGCTCATTTAAGCTTCACAATAAGCTTCACCTTCTGGTTTCATTCTTTACTTGTCATGTGATGTCTGAAGCCACAGATGAAAAGTAGAATTTACCAAAGAGAGAAAACAATAAACAGGTAGCAGAAGTGGTGAACAAAATGTACTTTGGGTGAACACACTGTTCATGCTGATTTCTACTTCTGATGGCTGGCATTTGAAGATGTAGTTGAAATTTTTATAGTAGAAAAAAAGGTATGCATTTTACATGTTTTATCAAGAATAATTTAAACTGTATCTGAGGTACACATAATTGTCAATAATGCTTTGTTTTAAACCCAATAAGATTTAGAATTATACTGTGGATATATTTGTGACAAATGAGCAATTCATATCAGACATTTTCACACCTTTCCAAGAAAGATGCTGTTCTTGGGATGCCATCAGAACCTTGCAATGCACTGGCTAGAAGCCATCCTCAGTTATTGCACCTGAAGAATATGGTGTTTGTTATATGTGATATCAGACAGTACATATCTACCCACTTTAAGGCTGAGGGAGTTTGTTATTGCCAACAGCCTCTGCTGGGACTTGGTTTCATCCAGTGAATAAATGAAACCAAGTCTTGGTGAACTGTTGATGTTGAATCTTGGATGTGTCTCTCTACATAAGGTGGGACTGGCAACCTGGGCAGTAGCTAACTAATCTATTCTGGTATTTGTGATGATTTTTATGTTTTTGCAGTTCTTTCAAGAGAAGGAACTGATTCCAAAATAAACTTTAGAAGATTCCACAAGTTACAAACCTTAAGTACAGTTGCAAGTGACACAGCAGTCTGAATTACTTGACTTAAATACATGGACTTAAATACATTGACTTAAATTCATGGACTGTCTTTTTAATGAATGCATGCAATTCAGCTTCTTGAATTTCGACTTTTTGGTCATGAATGAGTGCTATTCTGTATATCTGAACTTTCAAAACTATTATTTTCAAGTTCTAAGTTATCAAATCAGATCATATTAGTGCATGAACTGTAAACAGTGGTTGCAGGCAGAATCTCACAATCATGCAATACTTCTTCTTTGTAATGCTGCTTATCAGAGTTTTCTGCTTCTTTTCATCTGAACTGTATTTCTCCTTGCTTAAAACTTTTAAGAAATTGAAAAGTAACTGATAGCAATTGCTTTTATAAATAGCTTCAATCTTCTTGATAAAATTAATATCCTGGAGCTGGTGTGCCATGACATCATTCACGAATCAGTCTATTTCTTGTTTCCTTATTTTGATGTTTATTTTCCATTTTATATCAGTAATATAATCCAGGCATTTCAGTCCAAAGCAGTACTTCTTGGGTGGTAGAACTCAATAGGTATTTAGTTCCATGCCTTATAAATCTACTAGAGCCAAATTATAATTGTCTTGAAATACAATGCTTGTCATAACTTATTACAGTTTATGTATTATCTATTGTGTAAATACAGTATTGGTTCCTTTAAGCACATACCAAAGTCAAAGCCGAATATAACATCACAGTGGCCAACACAAGGACACAGAGAATTGTCTGGGGTCCATGGCAGCTTTCTCAGAACATTATAAATTAAGCACAATAAAGGATTGCTTCTACTTACTGATTTGGCTTTAGAGCTCCTGGTATTTACTGACTGCAGAATATGAATTTGATTGCCACATATTTAAATATTAGAAAAGAAAATGTTTCACTGAAAGAGTGGTCAGACATTGGAATAAGTTGCCCAGGGGGTTGGTGGAGTCACACTCTCTGGAAGTGTTCAAGAAGTGTCTGGAGGTGGCACTTGAGGATATGGCTTAGCAATGATTCTGCTGGTGCTGGGCTGATGGTTGGACTTGCTGGTCTTGAAGGTCTCTTCCAACCTTGATGATTCTCTGATTTATTTACTTAATATGATGGACATCCAGATCTCCAAAATAAGAAGAGGCATGTGTCCATTCAGTCTTTAAAATCTTCATTATACAACTCCTAGAGACTATGAATAATCTGAAATACAAGCACACGGCTGCAGTAACTAATTGATTGGAAACATTCCTTTTGATTACAGATATTTTATTTGAGATGACTCAGAGGAAAAACC
>JAYDZK010000113.1:29305832-29335931 GCA_034509185.1 Euphonia xanthogaster | reverse complement strand
TCTCTAGGAGTTGTATAATGAAGATTTTAAAGACTGAATGGACACATGCCTCTTCTTATTTTGGAGATCTGGATGTCTATTATGCTAATATTACATATAAAGTTAGCACTTATAGAAGGGAAGAAAAATGTGCTTTAGACTGGAAGAAAGGATAAAAAAATGCTCACATTTCCTCTGAACTGATTTTTAGCATCCCCCCAGGAGATTCAAATGCATCACTCATTCTTTCCAAAAACCTTACAATTTTGTTAGTCACTAAGTAGAAGTTTTCCAGTCTTTTTATATAACACTGCTAGTCACAATCACAAATTGTATGTCACAGAGTATATGAAACTGTTGCAGCACATTTGTATGCCAGGTTCTGTAATCTGTGATAGCAAAAACATTTCATGTCTTGTACAAGGTTATCAACTTAGATGTTTGTGAACTACTGTGTTCATTTTTTCTTGAAAAGTGACAAAACCAATCTATGTTGTCAATGCAATATGGCATAGAAAGGAAGAACCTCTAATAGTGAAATATACTGTGTTGAATATACCCTAAATATGTACTTTTTACTTGTGCTAGAAGTTTATTGAAGAAATGCTGCATTTTTCCTCTGTTTCCATTAGGAAGGTTTTGGAATTTTTTTGTCATTTATTTTTTTTCTTTTTAATACAGTTACACTGATGACCCCAGATCTCATTGGGTAGAAATGCCCTCTGTGCTTCTTTGAAGATTTTTAAAAAATTATTGGTTTCACCTGCAGCATATGACACAGTTACCTGTTAGACAGAGCCTCTGACATTGATATAATCTCACCTGATCTTTAGCAGTGGGGTTTTTTTTAATATTTTCAGGGTTGAGATAGTTGTCTATTAAAACTTTTAACTCTGTGATTTTTCCTTTTCCCCCCCTCCTGACTTGCTCCCCTACCATTTCTCTCTGTCTTCTCTACAATCTCATTTTTGCCTTCCTTCTTATTGCCAGCTAGGGCTAAAACAACAGTCATGAAGTGAAACAGAGCTTGAAAGAGCTGCATTTCTCTTTTTGTAATAGGAGAAAACCAGCTAAACTGTGCTGAACTGCTTTTGCTCTGCTACTAGCCCCACATGTCAAATGCAGTCATACGGATCCGTAGCTACTCCATCTTTGCTTGGTGACTGGAGAAGTGCAGTGGTCTGTAAATGATTTGTGTGATCAGGGTGTTATGTTTTGCAGGAGGCCAGCACCTGTTAACTCATTTTTTTTTCTGTGGTGAGTTTGCTCTGTATTCCTGGCCAGCTGCAAAACTTAATGGTGCAGCCCATCAAAGTATTGATGGACTCTCACAGTGGATGAGACATCAGAGAACCCACAACAGAAAGACTCTGAGGGGAATGCGTTATAGCTACTTCACAAGGGGAAGTGCAGGAGCAGGCACCGATCTCTTCTCTCTGGTGACCAGTGACAGGACCCAAGGTAATGGCATGAAGCTCTGTCAGGGGAGGTTTAGGTTGGATATCAGGAAAAGGTTCTTCACCCAGAGGGTGGTTGGGAACTTGGAACAGGCTCCTCAGGGAAGTGGTCACAGCATCAAACCTGGCAGAGTTCAAGAAGTGTTTGGAAAATGTTCTCAGGCCCATGGAGTGATTTTTGGGACTGTCCTGTGCAGGCCCAGGAGTTGGGAATTCAATGATCCTTTTGGGTCCCTTTCAGCTGAGGATATTCTGTGATTCTATATGCTGCTGCTGTATGGAAGGCTTAAATCCCACTTCCACTTGAATTTGTTAGTGCTATCAAATTGATCCACAGCTTTCTGAAAACGGAGGAATTACTTGCTACAGCTTCAGTCGACTTCAGACAAGTCTTAGGTTTTCAGCAGGTTGCAGAGTGCAGGCAAGAAGCAAGGCTTGTCAGAGCAGAAGGCAAGGTTCCTATGCCTCTGGAGCATTTCAGCTTTCCTGCACTAATGAAAATAATAATTTTTTCCTTCCCCTTAAAAACCCTGACGGTGTTGTTTTTTTGCAAGGTTACCAGAAAGACACCTCACAGACCCTGTAGGTAGCACAGTACCATATATTAACATGAATTAATTTCATGTTAATATTAATATTTCATATTTGGAAGCATACTGTATTAAGAGATCACCTTTAAGAAACCTCAAACGCATGATATAGTTTTGCAGACAACCACAGCTATTTAATGGCCTGTTTCTGCCACTACTTTTGTACCAGTCCCATACAGGTAGCAGACCTGCTGCTAGCTCAAGCATTAGGTAGCTTTTGGAGCAACTTAGAGGGTAGGATGATTCACAGGCATTGTGCTGTCACTGCTGGCACACTCACTCTTGTAAAGGGCTTCAATCAGATAGTGGCTAAGTGCTGAATGAAAACTCTTGCCTAAGCTGCAATGGTTGAATGTACTGAAAGTGTTCTTCATAACAAGCTCTTCACAGAAATTTTTTTTTATTGATCATTCGGCATGATCACGCAAAAAGTGTTTTTTACAGGGTGGGGGGAAAAAATTTGGAGAACTGAAGGAGGGAACTGAACCCTGGTCACCTACATGCTGTAGAACATGTAAATAATGGAGCTGTTTTAAACATGCTGATCTAGGGTGAATCTGTCTATTCTTATTATGCTAGAGAACGGAATCCTATTTGAGTTTTTGTTTGTTTGTTTATTTGTTTGTGCTGTTTTGTTCGACTTTTTTTAACAACAGAGTAATGTTTACCTTCAGGTTTAAATCTGTGAATCTTACATGAAAAGATATAAGCAAAAGTGCTAGAGACTTGATCCTTAGAGACTCCAGAAGATTTATAATATTTTTTCTCAGTAGATTCACACAGTCATTTTAAATTTTGATGGCTCTCCATTTTCTTTGTATAAACTATAAGAAGCATGGCTGATCAAAAGTATGAGAGAGAGTTACAGTACAGTTTCATGTATTTATGCACAATTTATCCAGATTTGGCTTGATTATCATAAATGTATGCCCATTTAACTGCAGGGAATTAACTCAGATCTGTCGGAGTTCACTAATTAAGTGGTCTGCTAAACTACATAAGCACAGTGACAGCTTGGTTCTTCCAGTGCCACTCACTTTTTTTCAATCCTCATTGCATCATCAGCATCTAGATTTCAAAATTATTTCTATTTTGAGGAGTATCCACTAATGAAAAATTGATTTCTTTTTCTTAGTTCAGAAAGGAAGGCTGTGTGTACAGAGGTTCAATTATGAACCTGCTCTTGTAATTTTGAACCCAGCTACCTAGCTGAACTCAAGTGCTACCTTAATTACTTATGTATTACTTGAAAGAAAACCTAAAAATATTCAGAGAAATACTTTCCTTATCTTTTAGAACAATCTGCATAGCTATCTTCTTATTGAGATAAATTCTTGCATTGATATCATGTATGAGATGACACTTATCAATAGATCCTTTGGCACATGGATTAAAAATGTGATGTGGAAGCATTTTAAGAAGAAAGGAGACCTCAGACTAATTTGTACTATTGCAGAAATGGAGGTTGCTTTAATGTGTAGATGCATGCCAGTGCATATCTTGAGGGGGAAAAAATGCTTCTTTGTGAATCTATGGATGAATTCCCCATGGTGTGATTAAACAACAAACCATGTTAGAGCATTGATTTCTGGTAGTGGAAGAACCTCAGTCCCTCTTCAGAACAGCTGCTTTAATTGAAAGTATTAATTGAAGTAGAAAATTTCAAGTGTTGAGGTTTTGGAGGCCAGATTTTCCACTCAGTTTCTCTTAGAGCAGATGAAACACTGAGTATGTGATGTCAGGCGAGTTTTGGAGGGATCTGGTATAGTTTTAGTATAAATTGCAGCATTCTGTGAAGTTTTAAATTAGCAGTAGCTCCTCTTGTACAGCCATCATAGTCCTTTGCAAGATGCTTCCCAGAACAGAGACTGTTTCAGCACTTTTCTCTTCTGCCCATGTCCCCTGTTGTGCACCCATATCCGCACTGTGAAAAGGAGCAGGGAGCACAAGTTCCTTCTGTTGGCCCCAGCCTTTTTCCCTAAGGTAGCAAGAATGTGCAGTACAGCACGGTTACTGTCTTGTATTGTGGTTCATCCCTCTCTCCTTCTCTGTTTTAGTGGGAAAGGTGTCTACAGAGTAGTTAGTTTTTGTTTTTTTAATGACTGTACTTATGTGGTAGCAACATGGAATTTGTGCCTCAGTCTGGGAGGCACTATTTGATTGTGGCTTTATGTATTCTTGATGTATCTGGTAGGGACAGAAAGGCTCAAGTGTCACTTCCCAGTGGTATGTAGGCTGTATCCATACTGGTAAGTAAAACAGGCCAGGGATGGTTCTCTTGTCCTAGGGCTAAAAGGCACAGCATGCTTCATCTCCATATGGCTACATTCTCGCTTCCCAAAAGAGGGTGGCCTCATTCAGCCTGTCCCTTGGGAGCATTCCTTGGCCTGTGCTGTCCCCTGAACCGTGCCCAGCCATTGTCTGGAAACATGTTAACTGTCAGGAGCCAAAACTGTGCCAGGGAGCAGGCTTACAATGGAACAGCAAGGGTAGGAGCATGCCTGCATGCCAGCGCATGCTCTGGCCCTCTTTTTGTTCCTGGTACAAACACAACCGTGTTCATACTGATATTGCCTAAGTTTAGCAGTGTCTTTAAATCCTGTTTTCAGGCTTTCTGTCAGCCATATGATCAGGACTATACAACTTTATTAATTTTAAAAAACTTTATTTAATGGAATGTCAAATAATATTAGAGCAAGACAGAGTGCAAATAATGGAACACAGCAGTTTTATTCTTTTGGTAGTACAAGACAGAGGTGATTCCTGCAGAGGCTTTCTTTCTTTGAACTGTAGGTGTGTTTTTCAAACTATTCTTAAACTGAAGTTTCAGTTGGGGAAAAAAGTAAATGCTAAACAGATTGAAGCAAGGAAATGAATTGTAAGGGAAATGTCAGTAAGTATTCAGATATCCTCACAGTTTCTTAAATAAATGCACATTTGTAAAATATCAGATTACATATTCCAAACACAACTTTAACTCTGTCCCTGTAGCCATTCCCAGTCTTAATCTGCAGACCAGAGAACCCCTACAGTTAGAAACTCTACATCAAATGAATTCTGAGTATGAGTTACAGCCATCACACAATATGGTTACATTGGCATATTTTTACTATTTAATAACAGACAAAGTAGATATTTTATTTTGGAATCAAAGTGCTGTTATGTGGATTTATGGTTTATAACATTGGCAGTGTTTCTGAATACTTTCTTTTCCAATGTACATAAATATAAAGTGGTAAAAGTTTTGGTTTTAGCTTATAAATGTAGTTAATAATCTGTTCAAACAATAAAAATTTCTATTTATTAACGGCCGAGAAGTGTTGGGGGGCGGTGTTTTTTCTTTTTACGGGAGAATCATTTAAATCAACTGGATGAAATGAATAGACAGTGAATATCACAATGGTTTGAGGGGAGTTCATGGCACACCAGTTGATCATGTGGAACTTCAGTTATTAATCCATTAAAGTCATTACTGCCTCCAAGTCTTCAAAGGTCACAGTCTTTTTTAAGGATTTCTTTAATGAGGGAAAGAGCTATTCCTGTTTGCTCAGTGCAGTGTGTGCAGGGCTGCGCGCTCGCTGCCTGCCGTGCTGAAGGGTGTTCTGTGCCTGGGACTTGGAGTGCTGAGCAGTGGGTGGGCAGGAACGGGCAAGAGCTCTTGGGGCTGCAGGAGAGGAGGATTTGTATTGATCCTCCTGCTCTGACATCCTGGCTTTTATCCTGGTTACAATATAGGCAAACACATGAGGCAATTAAACATGTGAAGACATGGTTCTGCTTGATTATTTGACTTCCTGCAACTAATAAGGAGATTTTTGAAAGATTTAGTGCTATGCCATTCAATATAAAAGAAGTTTGGAGGCCTGTATGTGCAATGGAGTTAGGTGTGGTAGATTAAGTTTGTCCTGGCATCCTTATTGAAGCTCCCCTGTAGGCACTATCAGCTGTAATCAGCATCGTTGCCAGAAATAACATTGCAGTGTCAAAACCGTGAGTGTTTTAAGGGTATAGTCAGGGGACTTGAAGTGTTCACTTGTTTGTTTAACTTTAAATTAATAAAGACCCACAGGATTTTTTCCTTTCCTGGGTTGTTGTCATTTTATTTATTTTTCATTTTCTTTAGAACAGGTTCTGGTGTTCAAATTTTGTTGAAAATAACTGCTTACAGGCAGAGTGATGGCCTAAAATAAAATAAAGTCCTAGCAGGATTTTGAAATGAGAAAGAATACCTAAAATATAGTTTAGCTGTTTCATCAGTCGTTGAACAATGTGTTACCTTTCAGTAGCTAGAATTTTTGCTAAAAAGTTTTTTTCTGGATTTTTTTTTTTTTTTGGTTGGGGGTAGGTGGTTGTGATAATGACTAGCAATGATCAGCAAAAGTTTTAAGTTATGCCCAGGCAGTGACCATCAGATACTACGATAATGATTCTTATCATGAGAGTGAGTCTTGATTCTCAGAAAGATAAAGATAGACAAATTCAAATTCCTGTAGAAGTCCAGCTCATCATGTTATTTACTACCTGCTTCCAAGTGAGACTCTGGCTGTGAGATTAAAGCAAGTTAAAGTCAGCACATACTTGATTTCTGTGGCACTGATTTCTCCTGCACTCAGAGGCTGGCTCCTGGGCCCAGGTGCTGGACACTCTTCTGTGAATGGGTGACCTTGAGATCACAATGGAATAACGTTACTGGGAAGGACCAGTAGCACAGATATAAAATTAATAACCCCTATGATAAATACTTTAGAGGATTGCCTTATTGAAATCCTCAGTATGTACTTCATGAAGTAGTTAAACCATGAACTGGAACTGTATTTAGAATAAGAATATATTTTCTATTACATTTGTTATCCTAAATGAGATGATCTATATTCCCTTAAAGAAAACCACTTCTGGTTATTTCCAAAAAACAGACTTTGAGTGACCAATCCTACACAGGGGCCAGTAGGCTTCCTGAAGAGTTATAATGATGGTATTAATCGGATTATTAGAAGTGAAGTAACTGTAAAGCTTGCAGTTCTAATTTGTGCTGCTTACTTACTATGTTTCTGGTTTTGAACCAATTTCAATTCAGCAGTCAGTTTCAGTGGTTTTTGGACCACTTCTGCGTACAGGTTTCTGTACATATTATTCTGCCACATTGCCTGCCTTCCAAATATTACTCATAATTCTTTGCACGTCTTTCGTTCAAAACATGGAAATTAGCACTAAAGCCTTAGATTTAGCTTTAAAAAAGGGCTTTTTTCAGTCTAAAGGAATCTTATGGTGTCACTTTCAATCTCTCCTGTGAAAGTTAAATTTCTTTCTCTTGCTTCCTTTTATGTTCAGAAACTTGAATAATTTATTACTGCAAAGGAATGTGTACTGAATCCAGTAACCAGGAGAGGATGTGGAAAGATTTATTGGGAGAAACATTAAGAGCATTTTGAGCCAGGTGTATTTTATTTCTTTTTGTGAAATGAAAAAAAAAATACCATACACCTCCAGCCAACTTCAGATATGGCTGGAAGCCCATTTGGAAGACAGTGTCTGTAATTCTGAAGTGCTTCTTGAGATAAACTGAACAAAAAGTGATGAAGGGCACAAGGAGAGTTGGCATTGCTGAATAGCAAGAGCTGTGTTGCTCGATTTTGAAAGCAGCTGCAGCATTTGCTGTCTGAGTGGGTGTGCGCGTGACTTCCTCTCTCCTTGTGCTTTGTCCAGCACCTTGTACCCATGGGAAATGAGGGAGTGAGCACCCTGCTGAACCAGAGCGGTGAATTCTGAGTTTGCCTTTGCACCCTTGGTTCATGACAAAAGGTCCTGAAGGAGCAGGACCTCAGCAGACTTCTGCACTCCTTGTTGAACTGAAAAGGTGTCACTCAAGCAAGGCACACGTCATGAATGCTTTTATTCTACCACAGTTTTTTAGAACTCTAATAAACAATTTTACTGCATACTGGAATATATAACATGAATTTGTGAGGAGTCTAATCTTTTGCGAGGTTACAAAATGTAATTTACTTATTTGATATTTAGGACAAAATTCTAGGCAAATACAAAAAAGATTTTCTCAGAAATGATAAAAATATAAGTTATAAACTAGCTATTTCTAATTTGCTCCAGTTACCTCTCTGCCATGTTTATCATTCACATAATTTAAAAAGTGAATGAAGACATTATCATAGAATAGTTTGGTTTGGAAGGGTCCTTGAAAGGTTAGTTGCCTATTCAAAGCACCTTGCAGTAAGCTTCAACTAGATGAGGTGGCTCAGAGCCCTAGCCAACCTGACCTTGAATGTCTCAAGGGATGTCCCTCTAAGAAAACTGTTCTGTTTTACCCGTCCATCATAAAAACTTTCTTCTCTATATCTAGTCTGAATTGACTCTATTTCAGTTTAAACCATGCCCCTTGTTCTGTCACTACAGACTGTACTAAAAGGTCTCATCCTGTCTTTCTTATAGGCCCTCTTTAAGTGCTGAAATAAGGTCACCCCAGTGCCTTCCCTTCTCCAAGCAGAACAACCCCAACCCTTTTAGCCCTTCTTCATAGGAGAGATGCTCCAGCCCTCTCATCATTTTTTGTGGCTCTCCTCTGGACCTGTTTCCAGACTGAGAATGTTCCAGGGACACCTTTTCCCTTTCAGTTTTTTCTTCAGCTGCAGCTTCTTAGTCTCCCTCTGTGCTAGCTGAATAACCAGGTCCCCTCTGTGCTAGCTGAATAACCAGGTCCCTTCAGCAGTTGCCTTATTTATTAAAGAACAAGTTTTGATATTGTGTTTTTTGTATAAGTTGTGGAAATGGTTTCTTCTTTGTCCATTAGTCCAAATTTCTTAAGTGTTCTCGACAGATTCTTCCTTCGTGCAGCATCTTAGAAAAAGAGGTAAAAAGATGTGGAATCAAACTGCTCCATCCTCCTACCCCAGGCAGGAGCTCTATCACGTTGTAATACATTTTACATGGATGTGAGTCTTATGTTATAGGACTCTCATGATGAGTCTCCTTGATGTGTCACATAATCTCTTCCATTGTATACTAGTCCTGACCTATTGCTTCCATCACAGAATAAATGGAATAAGTGGATGGATAAAACCTATTGTTTTATCCATCATGGCTATGGAGAACAGCTCTTTATTTCTCTTTGTAAATTCCCCCTGCCCTAGAGTTTTGTAGACCTTTCTTTTTCTCTCTTGCTTCACAGAAATTGTTCTCTCTATATCTTGCTCTAGGGATGTCTCCATGCCTGACTACACCTATTGCTATTTTCCCAGTGCACAAATGGAAATCTTACTGGTAGCAAGACACTAACCTTTTGTAGTCCGTACAATTAAGAAAACTTGATAATTAGACACAAGAATCTTTCAAATATGAGCTGGAGCGCTCAATTAGCAAAATAGAATCAATGTCTCATTTTATTGCTGTTTCCTGTCTTGGTTTCTATACTTGCCTATCAAAACCAGACTACTTTTTGAAGTTATTTGATACAAAAGGCAGCCTAAACCATTGAAATCCCAGTGCTTAAATGCCTTTGTGAATTCAAGTAGTTGGCAGACTACAGATGGGACTCAGTAGGTGCTTAAAGTTGCAGGTCTTTAACTCTGCCAGTCGATTAAATCCTGTATTATGGTCCATGTTTTCAACCCCAAAATTTTTGCAGCCTTTTAGATTTTAAAATTCAGTTAGGAAACCAGTGACAGAATCAAGTTTTTTGGTGGTCTCTGAGTAGCTGGAATTCTAGCAGTTTTGCATCAGGGAGATTGGAGAAAATGGTTGTTACCATGAAATTGTACTTCCTTAAAATAAAAGTTTTAGAAGTTCTTCTTCTAATAAAGAGCTTTGTTTCTTCAGCAATCATGTGGTAATTTGGCATAACTGAAAATTGATTTTAAATATTTACTTTTTCCACTTTCATAAATACATTGTTTTCCCTACTCCCTCATTTTTCCTTTTCTTTTTGTTCCAGGACCCTTTGCTGCTTCAGGAGACAGTAAATTCTGCTGCTGCTCTTATCATGGCATTGATAAAGGACAGAAACCCAGAGCTTATTGGCCAGCTGTTGGTAGCATAAGACCATAAATCATGTGTAGCTTTTGGAAATGTTAGTTTTCAGCATCTGTTCACCAAAGGTCTTAAGTCATTTTATTCTTTGTTGAAAACTCTGGATTTATGCCATTTATTATTAAGATCATTTGATAGCATATTTTTGATATTTAAAATACAAGTCTAATATTATGTATAAAGTGTAAAAGGAAATACAAATAATTCTGAGATACACTGGGTATATACTGTGAGGAATGATACTGAAATGTTTTTCAAGGTACTGATCATTTTAAAGGTGCACAGAGGACACCAAAGCATTCATGCAGAATTGTCTTTATGTGTGTGTGTGCTGTACTCCAGGGCTGCATGAATTAAGTTTTATTTCAGATAAATTAATCCTAAAGCACAGCTCAACTTTATGGGAAATTATTTTAAAATTGTTGCTGTAATACCTATTAGTGAATGTAGAGTTCCTTACAGAGTGTAGCTTTCCTGCCATAAAGAGAAATGCATGTTGCAGGAAGTATTGGAAAGGTGAGGTACCTGTTCTCTGTGGAATGAAGGTAACCTCAAATCAAAGAAAAGATACCCATGTTGTGCCAAGCCCCGGTTTTCCAGATGCAGTGTGCTCTGGCTGTAGCCTCCATGGTGCTACACTTCTAGTGCCCATGTGCCACCATTCAGAGCTCCTGTAGCTCCACTGAAATAGGAAGAGTTTGCATAAAGAATACAATTCTCATCTCTTGCTGGTTAGCAGATGTATGTAGTAAATAGCAGCAAGGAGAGCAAGTATTATGAGCTCAAAGATACTCTGCATTGATAGTCAAGTGTGGACCATTGGGACAGGAAGATGAAATGGTGAATGGTTATTATGTGGAGTGTCTCTGGGTATCACAACCACCAAGAGCAATACAAGCAGCGTCCCTGAAAACATGTGTCTTTCCCTATGCATCAGACCCAGGATTTTATCACTCTTGCAATTTGTGAAAGGGGCTAGGTTAGTGTCTTACATATTTGATATGTCTGGAATAAAGTCTTGGAGAAGTATCCCCACCAGAAGTGTCCAGTGAGTCCCTGATTCAGTCTATCACTGTCAGTTCAGCAAGTTTCCTTCTAAAAACAGCATCCCTCCCCTTACTCCCACCATGTTCCACTCCCTCTGGTGCTCAAACAAAACTTAGGATAACAAGCTGCCTGCTTGGTCCCTTTCCCTTCACATGGCTATTTATATCTTTGGTTTAAATCCCTTCTAGAAGCTGATCTTGGTCCCAAACTTCCTTCACTGCAAAATAAAATAGAGTTGTCAGCTGATGGTTCTATATCCAAGGCATACATTTTCTTCCCCACACAAGACATGCAAAGATAACTAACAAAGTTCTTGTGCATCATCTGCTTTCTTCTTTGCTTCTTTCTTCTCTCTGCTTTGATTAATAATTTGTCCTTTTCTGATGTTGTACAACATAAGCATTCATATTAGCTCTGTGTATGGCTATACAATAGGCATATTTTATTCATACATATATTCATGTCTGTTCATATGCAGAGCACACAAATAAATGAAGAACTAAAGAATTTATTACTGGTATTCATAATTTAACAGGACAGCTCTCACAAATAAGTTTTCTCAATGTGCTTTTACATTAATAAATTTGATGAAGGAATTTGTCCCACAGGCTTTTAAAAGGCATGATGAAAGATGTCTCTTTGACTGTATTTTGGTATTCTTGTTTGCTTGAAGACAAAAATGCAATCTGTGATGTGCTTTCCACAAATAATAAGAAGGTGAATTTAGAAAACCCTTCATGTTTTCTATCCACTCTAATTTATTCACTGTGATACTGCATTAACATTGGTTTGTGTGCAACATCATTTGCTTAAACAGAGCTTTTATTTTTTAGGGTTGTTTTACTTACCTTGTTCTCCTAAGAGGATTTCAATCCAATTAAAAATGATACTGCAGTGAAGTGCTGTAATAAAAAAAATATATTATGTTTTTTTATGGATTTATTTTGAAAAGAGAACAGACAATGCACAAGAAAAAGTAAGTTTTGGGTCATCCAATATACTTAGTACTAATCCTAAGTGAAGATAATAAGCTTTATTAATGTACTGTTAATCATTGCATTACGGCTTTTTAATCTTTAGCAATCTTTTAAAATAATCTACAAACACTGAAAAGTCCATTTTGCTGGAAGCAAATACACCAACAACAGAACTACTAAAACAGATCAAAAAATACTAAAACTGCAGTAAAAAAAAAAAAAGAAACTAGACTGTGATTAATGCCATTGTGTATCCAAACCAAATTTAAATGTTTTTTGGGTGATTGTTAGTACTTACAATGGGAATAAAGATATAAAATGAAATTAAGAAACAGGCTGATTGTTTTTTGTCTGTGCATAGCTTCTCACAAATAGCAGTATACATGAGAAACTTGGCAGCCTTTTGTACACACATGCTGTTTTGAATTTAACTAGTGAATCAGTCACCACCCATATTGCTTTGAACATTTGGACAGAGATAACAGAAAGTAAATAGAAGCTAAGACTCTGCCAGCCTTGCTTACCTTACTCCTTAAGCACTCTAATTAGTATTCCTTGGGTAGTGTTCCTCAGAAAAGAGAATGCAGAATGTGGCCCAAGAAATGCTTTTCAAAAATGCAAAGATTTTGCTTTTCAAAAATGGAAAGTTGAGTGAATTAGATTTGTATACTGCAACTAACCCACTTCATGCAAAATCCGAAATCTGTGTTGGTCTTTAATCAGTTAGGTAGAAGATTTTCTATTCAGTCTTTTTTTTTTTTTATTTAGCTTTTCAGACAACCTAGCTTGAAAAAAAAAGGTTTGATGATCCTCTGAAGAAGAAAGAAATGAAAAGGATAGAAGATGGTGGCATTATAAACAAAAAGCCCCAACACCCCAAAACTATACCAAAAAGCAAAGAGAAAGAACGTGAGATGTTAAATGTTGTAATAAGTGGCATAATAGAGTCAGCTTTGATTGAGCTCATCTTAATAATTAATGTAGGCTGCTGAACAAAACTGTTTTGGATCCCATGGAGCCTTTGGTGTATTCAAATTTGTATTTCTGTGTGACACTAAAGTCTCATCCTCTCCACAGTGCTATGTGCCATCCAAAGAGAAGCTTCCAAAGACATAAAGGTTCCAAATACTTGGCAATTTCTGAAGATACAGCAACTTTTCCTTTCTGTAGGTCATTCCACCAGAGAAGGGTCATACTTTGGTTGCTCTGCTTTCCCTGCCTCAGACACTTGCCACTTCTCACTGCTTTTTGTTTGGCTTTTATTTCTGAAGACAAGCACATTCACTTTGAGACCTGCAAAAGTTTTTTTATTTTGTATCTCCTTCCTCTTTATCCATAACTTTGATCTGAAAAATTCTAGTTTATCTTATCAACCATCCACCAATGTGCAGACAATCCCTTCCTTGCTGTCAAGGGAGGTTTGGAAGTTCAAGAATAAGCTGATATTAACAGTGTTCCTGTAGGCCAGAGTTTGCAGCAAGATTATTCCTGCCCAACTCAATCCAATTTTGCACCTGATTTTGAATAATTTGTAAAAGCACACAGTTTGATTACTAATGCCCTGCCCTGGGTGCCTATGGTGAGGTACCAAAGGCAGGGTGAAAATGGCTTCAAATCTTTGTGCCCCAGTGCCTGCACTTTCAACTTCAGACTGGTAATTTTTTATGACATCTGTCTCCCTCAGCCCATTTCCCAGCCCAATTGTTTACCAGAATTCAGTTTTCCTTGTGCTTCTGGCAAGCACCAAGAAAAAGAAGCAGTCACTGACGCTGCATTTTTTCCCAATGTAGTTTGATTTTGATTGACAGAGCTGTAAAGCACTTGTTAAATATTCATTTTCCTTCATTAGTTCTTCCAGGAATACTCAACTAGTTTAGAGATCTAAAAAACACAATTTCAGCACCTGTGCTGAGGAAACAGTCCCAACTGTGAAGATACTTTTTGTGATAAAGTCACTTCTCTTGCAAACACCAACTTGGGGAGCCAAGTGGCATTTCTTAATACATTTATTCCAAGGTTAATTAAAGTATACTTTCAATATTTAGATTGAAATTGATCTTGTCCTTCATCCTGCACCTATTCCTGTCTCAGAAACTAAAATTATAATTCAGTTAAAATGCCACAACACCAAATTATATAACACAGTTACCAAGATAAATGAGAGAGCAAGAGACTTGGACAAGAAAAAAGTGATGTGAATTTAAATAGCATAGAGAAGAAGGAGGCAAGAGACAATATACCAGAGCTCCACCAGATGGCAAAACCTGCAGGGGAGACCCCTTGAATGGCACAATGGGCTAAGGGCTGCAGGCAGGAATGCTTTCCAGGTTCAGTAGCATTTCAGATGGCAGCTCAAAAAGGCATTTCTCTCTTCAGCAGCCATTTTAGATAACTGTCTCTCTTGGGTCGTTTGTTGTTACTTCTGCATCTCTTTCATTACTCTGCCTCCTTCATTTTTGTGCCTCAGACCTGTCACTTCAATTTTCATATTTCCTTTTCATTTCAGCCGTTCCTGTTTTATCCTTTGCTCTTTTCCCATCCTTTCCCCTACTTCTATTGCTTATTCTCTCTCTCCGTTTTTGTCACTGTTTTTCCATTCCTCCCGGCCCACCATCGTCGAAAGGGACGATCCCCCCTCCCTTCCCTTGCAAGCCAGGCCGTGGTCTGGCATCAGAAACCCTTCCTCGCTCCTGGATCGAGAACTGAGGCGTTTGGGCTTTGGCACCTCCGAGCTGCTCACAGCTGGGACTGAAAACAGATGTCACTTCCGCTGCCAGCTGCCGGCAGATGAGCAGCAGCTGCCCCAGGGGCCAGACCTCCTGCATGGCAGCTGCTGGGCTGACACTGAGAGCTGCCTATTAGCTGGAGTCAAGCTCTAAGCACAGCCATCCCACCATCCCACGGAGGGGGGAGAATCCACCCCAAGGCCAGACCCCCCTTCCCCTGCTTCAGTAGCCAAACTAGGGTTTGTAAAGTCAGCACCTAGTCAAGGAGCCAGATTTGCAAATCTATCAGAATGGCAGCAACAACAAAAAGTGAAAGAAAAAAAGCCAAATCCAGGTATGGCTTACAGTCCTGGTGACTGGAAAAAGTGTGTTTTCACTTACTAACCAGGGGTTTTGCCAGGAGTTGCTCAGAGACAAAAAGCATGGAACCCCATGACGCTGTGTTAGGCAGCTCCTTTCCACAGCAGAGACATGGCCTCACTGAAACCCCACCGAAGTCAGTGGGACTGAAATTTCCTTGCAGTGCACTCAAGAATGCACGGCATCTCCTCCCTCCAGCCATCTTCAGCTAACTCACACGTAACCATGCTGGTTATGCTAGAGGCTTATTATTATCATCATCATCATTATTTTTATTGTGCTGCAGTTCTAAGTGTGTATTTATGCTGTGCTCAACTCCCTTGCCATTTGGTAGGAACATTATGGTCTTCATTAATGCCCGCTATGTTTTGGAATTTAGTCGTGACTCCAGCTTAAGCACCCACAGGCCTGTGGTACTTGGGGTTATAGGGACACTTTTGAAGGGCAGTTCAGAATTTAAAGTCTCTCTTTGAGTACTCACTCTGAATCCAATGACAGCACAATAAGCCTAAGAGGATGATTTTTTGCAGGACTAGAAAAAGACTTGGCCTCTTTTGGACACTGTCCCTCTCTCCTGTATGCTGTATTTAGGGTTGTGCTGCTGTGTAGAAATTCAGACAAGGAAGCTGAATAACTGTTACCTGGCTGAAAACTAACCCTGCAAAAAGTGGCTAGCTGTCACCAGAGTCACCAGTGGGATGCCTTTGGGGGAGAAGGCACATTGTGATTCCTGCTGCAAAGGGGTATGCTGGAGGCATGTAGGGCTGCAGCAGTAGAATCACAGATTTGCCTAAACGGTGGCTCAACTGCAGGACAGTGTTTTCTTAACTTTGCAGTTGCAGCTCCTGCCTATGTTGAGGGCAAGATGAGAATTTGTTACTCTGACTCTGTCGTGCCCCTTCAGCAGCCAAGGGCGTATATCCATGGGTGAAGTGCCGGAGGGTCAGGCGCTGCTGGATGTGGCTCCTCTCTTTGGCTGTCAGTGCAGTCTTTGTGAGCAGTAAAGTGAGCCTGGTTGTGTGTCTTGACATGCAAACCTCTCTGAAAATGATAAATCTTAAAATGCTCAGAGGTGAACTGCATTCCAGACTGGTAGGTCAGGATAAGAAAAGGAAGGAAGGAAGCGAGGTGTCTCTCACCCCTTCTGGGAGTGGCTGCTTACAGCAGATCAAAGAAGTACTTTTATGATGGATATTTCAAGAAAAGCTGCAAAATGCCTTGAGTGCACAGCAGAAAATACACATTACTTCTCCTTGGTTGTTTGGTTTTTACTTAATCGTTAAAGCAACTGGCTTCACTGACTCTGGTCTTTAATCCTGCTTTCGATTGTGCACCTTTGTGTAGGCAGCTCCACAGCCTTGGAATGTGCAGGATTTGTCCAAAGCTTTGCTGCACCACGGTTACTTATCGTTACTTACAGTATAAGAATGGTCATTACAGTGGCAGCAATGCACCCTCTGCTGGTGTCCATCAATATTTTATCTGAAATCTTCCCCAAGTTAACTATCAACAAACACTGCTAATGGCAGAGGAAGGGCCAATATTTTTCTCTCCATCTTCTCAGATTGCCTCCCAGCAGTGATAACCTAAGGTGTTGAGATGGGATGAAAAAACTCTGGGCATAGTGTCAGCTACGAAGTGAAAAACAAAGATGCAGCTACCTTCAAGAGGAGGCTGGAAAACACCCTTAGCATGTGGGCTAATGGAAAAATGGGGATTTATGCTAATCAGGGTGTGTGGGTGGAGGATGGCAAAACATTTGTTGTCGTCTGTGATGGCTCCTGCCAACAGGTATTTGCCTCAGGCTGAATTTTTGGTAGTGGTTTTTGCATACCTTTTTCATTCCTCTCAAAACACTCACTCAGTAAGATTTGTTTCAGCTTTCCAGAAAACCCTAAATTAAAAACTAAATGGACATTTGAACAATTCTGTGTGCAAATTATGAATATTCAAGTGATTTATTTGAATTCTATTTTGTATTTTAGTGAAAATGTCAAGTATTTTCCTTTTTTTAAAAATTTTTTTACTTTTATGAATCTTAAGCCAAATTTGATAAAAACCTTAGAAGCATCAGAAAAAAACTAGAAAATGTTATCTGTATGGCACTGTGATAGATGTGGTCCATGACTCAAATGAGCATTAATGAATGGCTGGGCATAATGGCAGTAAGCGGGAAACATGAATGTAAGCACAGCCTACACTACCAATCTTGCATGCAAATTAAAAAAAAACCCTGTTTTTAGAGTGAAGTAAAATGGAAAAGAAATCTCAGTAAGAAGAGACATCCACTAGATTCAGTGAGGGTAACAGAATGATTTCTAGTCCATGATTATCATAAAGAAATATCCTTTAGAATAAGTCTAATAATTTATGTTCTTTATTAGGTTTGTATCTTTCTGCAAGAAAGGTTCAGATGGATCCTCAGAGGATCTTTAGAAACAAAAATGCCATATTGTAGATATTCAGTGTGGAAAAAAATTGAACTTGTAGAAAATTATGTTGCAGGTAATAATGCCTTGGAAGTAAAGCACTCGTCTCTTCAGTAGCTCTTTCATGCCCTCTGCAGTTAAAACTCTGGTTGGTGTCTGTGCAGTCTTTTTTTCCTGGTTGCAGAATTCAGTACCTAGGGTTAAGAAAATTGTAAAACTGTAAACACTGTTGGAAATTTTTTTTGGGTTGCCTGTAGGCTAGGTTGTGACTTTTATTGTCCACTCATATTTTACAAGCATTACAGTAATGCAGGTGATCCTGTGCTTTCACAGTGGTGCCTCTTACACAGCAAGAGCAGGGAGCACAGAAGTAAAAAGAGGAGCTCTCCTATGTGAGATCCTTGCTGGTTTCTCTATGTGCAGGCATCCATCTCCACTCAGGTCTGCAGTTTCATGCATATTTGCTGTCAGGTAGAAGTCATGTACAGATGACTGTATAAACTACTTAAAAGCAACTGTGAGTCTCATCATTACACATGGCTTTTTTTAGCATCGCTTTCAGAAAGCGTTGATCATATTTTTGCATGGAATTATCTGAAGTGATTCATCCTACCCAAAACAGTTATAAAAGCAGGTGAGAAAAAGTGTCTTATTTCAATTGATTGTACCTCCATTACATTCAGCTGATTTCAAGGACATGTCTAACTTTTGGACGTACAAAATTGTGAAATAGTGCACCATAGTTCTTCTACTTACACTTGAAGAGAAATGTGCATAAAAATTTCATTGGATGAAAGAAGAAATGGTCAGTTTCTACGGTGCCAAAGGTCAGTCCTGAAGAATCTAGAACAGGACTCTTGGGGAGGAAAGAATAAGCATGATATAATTAGGTGAAAGAAAATAATAACAATAACGGTAATAATGATAATCATGATTAAAGGAATTAAAAGATGCAAAACTCAAAAACACTGCGAAGGTGATCTGCTATGTAAAACATCAAAGATATCTTTTTTTCATAGAAATGACATTTTCAAGAGTGACTGCTGGTTACTGATCCTGGCATGGGCTTCCACTATATACTAGAACAGGTTCAAACAGGTATCTTTTATATATGTAATTGAAAAAAGGATAACTCCTGCAAGCTCTCTGGGCTGTGGCTCTCTGTCACTGCTGCGTTCATTAGCAGAAACAAAATTTGAACTCAGACACTTGTCTAACAAAAGCATTTCTGAAGACATGAACATATTGCAATACACTGAATGCTTTACTTTGGGTTCCTGATCTTCACTGAGGCATTGATGTGCCAGCCCCCTTTACAACAGTGACTGTTCTCCAAGGAATTCCACAGCCTAAATTAACCATCCAAGGAGTGAGGCTGGACACAGATGCTGTAAGGAGGCTGGGGAAGGCCAAGAATCCAGGCACTACTTCAGGAAATACAAAGCCCCACAATGGTGAGGCCAATGCCAGATCACAGAGACCCCTTAGGCCCCCACTGTCTTGCTGCCCTCTTTTGTCCCCATTAAAGAGGAAAGTGAGAATGGTGTCCATGGTCCCATGTTTCAATAAAGAGCAAGGAATCTGGTTTCTTGGGCACTAGTTCTGCTCAGGGAAAATGAGAGCTGGCAGGTTGGTAAATTTCACTATGCTTCAGCCTCTCCCTCTATGCAATATGAATAACGGCTACTTCACAGCAGCATTTCTTACAGTGAATTCATATTTATGAAGTATTTAGTAAATTGAAAACCATAAATGCTTGAAGGACCTGTCTTGTAAAATTTATTACTGCCGAGATGATACTCAAGTGCCGAAAATAACTCTGTGTATTAGAGAGCCTTGATTAACCAGCTGAACCATGGAAATTTTGTTTTGCCTGCATTCATTTTTCAGTGGCTCAGGAGGTAATAGGTGGCATTACTCATGTACCTGAAATATAGGCAAGGACCTTGGACTACAGAATTTGTCAGTGCATTGAATTTACTCAGCCACCTTTCTCATTTGACTCATTTGATGTTGTGCAGTAGATTTACGAATGCTCATCTCTGCTTATGTTGTTTATGAGCAACATGAACTGAGCTGAAATGCTTCTTGGACAGACATTTGACACTATGCTGTTAAGAACTGGTGTTTTTTGAAAACATTTAATAGAGGACTGGACTTTCAACTCGTGTGTGCAGCACTAGGGGAGCAGGACTGGCACACAGGTGTGTGTAACCCTGCCAGCCCAGGCTGTGCCACCACAAACAGAGGTGGGGCTGGCTGGGGGACCTGAGGAGAGGGCTGGGGACAGCAGCTCTTTGGCATTCATTTCCAGGCAGAGCCTTCTTCTTGATCCCTGAGCAGACTTTGCTGCAAGTGCCCTGCACCCTCAGCCCAATCCGGCTCCCAGCTCAGCCCCTCCCCAGACTAGCAGGGCTGGGGATGGTGGCTGAGCTCAGGACCATGCTTCCCCCAGGGACAGTCAGCAGGAAACATCCCCACATCCCTCCTCACTGCTGACTGCCCTCTGCTTAGGGCTGGGGCTGACATTTCATAGGATGAGGAAGAGACAACACTTAGGAATATTCCACCTGAATAAATTTTTGGGAAGAAAACATTGTCTACTAAGTTGAAGTGATCTCCGGAACAAAATTGGAATAAGTCATGGTTTTTAGCTCATTTAAAACACATAGGCTTCAATCAATTCAGCAAAGCCGCCTTCTTCTTCTTCTTCTTCTTTCTTCTTCTTTCTTCTTTCTTCTTCTTTCTTCTTCTTCTTCAGCACTGAAGCAAGCTGCAGGCACGGGGAGGAAGTTGGACAACTCTGGAGTCTTTGTGAAAGATGGTCAGCCAGGAAGACTACTCCATTGGCAAGATGTGGCATTAAACAGCAGAATATTCCTCCCGTGGGGCAATACATTATTATAAGGAAGTGCAGTTTACTACAAAAAAAAAAAAAAACAAAAAACAAAACCAAACAAAACAAAGCATTTGGAACAAGCTGCATTCGGATGCCAAATTGGTTTACTTTGATTGAAAATACCCTGATAGATGTTTCAAAATTTCCTTTTTCTCTCACTACTCATAACAAAATAAAAAAGAAAATGCCGTTTTCTGCCTTTGATATAGGTTGAAGATATTCAAATGTCAGACTTCATGGAGGGACAAAAAAATCATCTCTGCCCCTCAGCTTTGCCACAGAGTGGTGGTGAGAGAGATGATGGAGAGGTGGGTTGGAGGCAACAGTGCAGGAGAGGGGGCTGTACCAGAAAGGGAGGGGCGGAGAAAACAGCATCTCTGGAAGCACCTGAGAGCCACAAATAAACGGGCTGAAACCCTGGAATACTGAGCAGGAGGAGAGAAAGTAAGCGGTGATGAGGTCAAGGTTGCTCCTGCGATAAACGCACAGCTTTTCAGCGGGAAGCCCACGATCCCCGCGGCGGTGCGGGGCGGGTGAGTGCAGGGGTCGGGGCCAGCCCGCCCGAAGCGGAGGAGCGGCGGCGCTCGCCCTGCAGGGGGAGTCGAACACCGGGAATGGGAGCGGGCGGAGCGGCCGCGGCTCCCGGGGCTCCCGCGGGCGCTCCGAGCCCGGCGCGCTGAGCGCGGCTCTGCGCCCACGGAGCGCCTTGGCAGCTTAACCCTGGCAGTGTGATTTAGGTGCGCTGTGTGGTAAAGGTTGGTCGGTGGGTTTAGCAAATGCAAAGTACTTTACGATATTATAAAGGTGAATGAGCTTATTCAGCTCTTTATGCTATGATGAGGTGGATGTACGTGTGCAGGGGAAAGGGTGGCCTCCTGGCATGGACCAAGGTTCAGGTTGTGGATTTCCAGCTAAAGAAGGACAGCCTAAAATCTCTACCCTCTGATGCAGTCAGTCAGTCCCAGACTCACGGGTACCTCCATCAAACTTAAGCTGTATTAAAACTTAACATTTACAAGAAGAAAGTATATTGTTCTGCAAATCCTACACAGAATTTTTTAAAATTACATTTGTGATAATTTCATTATCTTAAAAGTAATGTCATGCAATCACATATTAATGGCTAAAGATAGAATCAGCAAAGGCTGAAGATAAATATCTGTTCCATACCAAAGTACTTATTCTCTGGCTCCCACTTGCCCTCTTTCTTCAGGATAGTGTGTGCAGGAGGTATGAGCCCTTCCCAAGTGGGTCTGGAGCAGTTTTGTGAATGACAATCTAGAGCCAAGGGAGCTGCACCTGGTATGTAGTTTGGGGAAACAATTACCAGCTCCTCAACAACTGCCAGAGCCAGGCAGGGTTTGAGGGAGCTGCAATAGCTGCTTGTGATCTCTGTCTGGCAGACACTGAAAGTACGCGCACATGCACAAAGGCACGTTCAGAATTGCACCTGCACACGAGCTAATTTATAGCCCCAGTGCTTAAGCCAGAGCCAGTCAGTGCTATTCTCAGTTGTCATCAATCTCTTTATTCTTTTGCACTGTTTGTTGCATCCACTTATTTTAGGCAGTAGTGCTGGAGGTGTAGTTAGTAAGTGCCTCACCCCAGCTCAGAGAAGATTCATAGCTCCAAGTTGATTGAACTCCTTTGCTCAATGTCAAAATTGTCTAAAGACCACTTACATGTGAGATGTTTGAATATCCTGTACATACCAGATCTTCTTACATACTTTATCCAGCTTAAGTGCTGACTGTTATCAGTGCAAGATACTTAGACAATAGTCTGGCTGTATCAGCTTGCTGTATTCTTGATCTTTCTCATTAGATTAAATACAAGTGCTAATAAATGACAGATTTCCTTTCTCTATCTGTAAGCACATCACACTTTTCAGACAGACTTTTTTCAGATTTCACATATCTTATCCAGTCAGTTCTTTCCAATTATTCTGTTCTATTTGAGACAGAGAGTGAAGTTTTCCACTAGTTACTGTTAGCTTTTGCTTAAACAAGTACACAATAAAAATTAATTTTCTGTGGCTTATATGTAACATTTTTCATGGAAAGATCCCCAAGTACTTTATAAACATTAGAGGTGGCAGCAAGCAGTGTGTAATAGCCAGGGAGAGTTGTTCCTATTTTGCTGAGATACACAATTCCTGAGTCTTGATTTACCCGTAGCCTTGACAGTGAGATAATGCAATTACACTTCTTGACAGCCACACACCATCAAGAATTGCTGCTGCCTCTGCCCCCACCTTTCCTTACAATGTGACCCCTCCCCATAATAGCTCATTGGCTGTTTCTGTGGAAGACTGTCACAATCCAGCTGTTTTAAAGGATTTAGCTAAGTGTTGCATAAGAAACTAACACAACTAATTTTGGTTTGCAGGTACTCCAACTAAAATCCATAGTGACAACATTGAAGATCAGGAGCTTGCTCCAGATAGAACTGTAAAGCAGCATATGGTTTAACTATCTCTTTCTGTATGCTACTCATAGACAGAGAAAACAGCTGTTGAAATTGCAACTCTTCCTTGTACCTTCAGTCACGGACAGTCCAGTGAAGCTCCCCTGAAGCTGGCAGTTTTGACCACCTGGAATCAAGTAGACAAATTGTTCATGGAGTGCCACTGGTCTCCATGCTGATACAAGGACGTATTGAAAGCAACTGAGGAATCTCAGCTCTCTGTGTGAAAGCCAAAAAGTGTATCATTTAATGTAATGGTTGCATAAATGGGAAAAATAAATGGAAGCAGGAAAAAAAACATGACTAGATATCCCCCACAGTATCCTGGTGGTCCAGCCATACTTTACAAGGTGCTGCTTCTGAAGATTGTAAACATTATGCCCCCAAAAAATCAGCTTCCTGTGCATTGTTCTGGGTTTACACTCATAAGCACTGCATTCTGCAAATCTTACCATCTCACCTGCAACACAGGCTTGGCATGACTGTGTTCATTTGATTCTTCTACTAGCCTGGCTTCTGTTACTTGTGATTCCTCTGCAATATATTCCTTTCCATGGTGTAGAAGGAGAAGGAGCAGATAACAACAAACAGCTTGTTGCACAATCCTGAAAAGTCTCAGGAGAGTCCTTGTGGGGAGGTAACTTAGAAGGGCATTGATACAGTGAATAACTGTGGGCTTTCTTCTCAGGAAAAGAGGTTCAATCCATTCCTTATAAATATACAAAACAGTTTGAGAGAAGTATTGATTACTGACCAATTTCTCCTCTTTGGAACAATCGAAATTCCTTAAATGTTGGCCAATTCCTCAAAGAAAACAAGGGCAGAAGTCTTGACAAATTGTCCAAGGTACTTTACCAAATTTCTCTTGAGGAGTAGACACCAAGAAACTATTTAGCTCAGTAGTCACCAGAAAAAACTTTGCACTCTTATCTTCTGAAGTGGAACAGGATTTAAGTCAGATGTACAATCTGTGGTAATCTCCAAGCAAGTTACTATCAGGACTATTCTTAAGATAAAGGCTCATGCATTGTTTTGGCTGTCTTGCCACACTGTAGAGATAGAAATCTCTGCAGTCCTCTGTGGGCAGTTCAGGGGTAGAAACCAAAGCAGCTTCAGGGAGGGGCAGAACTGGGAGCCCACTGCCAGCACTTACCACTGCACACATTTCTCAGAACGGTCAAGGCCTTCTGGCAGCTCCTGGTCAGACTCCTTTCCAGACTGAATCTCAGCCACATGTCCTGCTGGACAGACTCCCTTCTGCTACACCAGCTGCAGAGCTTCTCTTCCCTTCATAGGCTGCTATTGTCAGCCTCCAATCCAGCATCTCCAGTGCCATATTATCATGAGCTTCACGTGTGCTTTTCCAGTGGAAGGTCTCTTTCCTACTTTGGATTACTTTTTCCTGGTCTTCTTTGAACTGAAAAATCTCATCAACCTTGGTTTCCACAGGAGACTAGAAATCTCTTATATCCTCTTCTGTTTCCTAGGACAATACTACCTACACCCTTTCTTTTTTTTTTTTTTTTCCTCTCCTGCTCTATAATATCAGAGACAAAGCTTTTCTTCTCATTTTTTATACTATCTTCTTCCTGCTGGTACAGCCACTAACTTACCAACTGCACATGGAAAGGGCCCTCAAGTACATGGTGCTCTGAAACTCTGGGCTGCTCTACTGTCAACAGGAGTCTGTTCTGAGGCTAAGCAAGTTTACAGAGAGATCAACAGGTGCTGTTATAATTCAGAAATATTCAGTTTTAGAGCCAAATCTTCATGAAAAAAAATATGCTCTTGCCTATATTATATATGTATATCATATGCACTTATATCTATCTATAAATAAAATCTATTATCTGTATATAAAAAGTGTCTGCGTGCAAATATATGCATGTATATTTGTTTGCATTTTAATTTCCATATGCCTAGAAGCACATGTAAAAAATATGCAGTTTGGGGAACAAGAATAGAACCTGTCAATATTTAAGACATTAATGTTTAAAACCAGACTGCAGCTAAGTAATAAAAGAGGCACCTTCATCAGACATGTTCACAAATATAATGATAGCCTAAGTCTGATGAAGCCAGATGTCAAACATGAAAGAGCAGTCAGGAAGCTTCAGGAGGCTGAGAGCAAACATGAAGAGAAGGATCTGAAAGGCCATAAAGAGTGAACTATGTTGAAAATGAGATGGTTAAACCTGAGTTACACTGAATAAGCTCTTATTTTAATGCATTGTGGGTGGACCTAAACTAAATGTTTACTCTCAAGACTTGGCAGACTGTTATCTTTCACCTAAGAACAACTTGCTGAGGCATTTAAAAACAGTACTGAACACTGAGGAGACAAAGCTGGCAAACATTTTTCCCCAGTAGTAGGTTTTTTTTTTTTCTCTCATTAGTCCCTAACGCTGCCATAGTGTTTGCAAAATGAAGAGGTGTGTGGTGTGGTATGGCACAGGTGTGATGGAGTCTATTTTTTAATGGTATTATTAAGGTATTATGGAGTCTTTTTTTAAGTTTTATGAGATCTAGAAAGCCATATGCCAGGTACAGTAGCAGACAGCTGCATGGCTCTGAAGAGCTCTGCCTCTGTACCCCCTTATGTGCTAAAAAAGCTATTTATCCTATACAACACTATGTCTTCCTCTATATTCCTTTCCACTCATTTATAAAATGACAAAGACTTAAATTAATATTAAATATGTTTTAGCAGGGCTGCAAAGTATAGGACAGTTTGATTTCACGAAACTTTATTTGCTTAATTAGGGGCTTTCTACTGTACCTATAAGGTGGACTCAATCCAAAACCCCACCTAAGCCAGTGGAAACACTTTCCAGGTCTTTAAAGGGTAGCAGAGCAGTTCACAGGGTGGGTGAGATGATTAGCCTCAAATTCAATGCTCTTGTGCAGACAAACTTCGATTTTCAGGTCTACTGTCTTACAATGAGGAAAAGTCACTTAGGACAAAGTGCCTCGCTCAGCTGATAAAATTTCAGAGAAGGAATCCTTCCTGTTTAAACTAACTCTGTATTTCTCATGCACACTTCCAGATGACTCTTTGCCCCTGTCTTCCCCACAGGTTTGGTTAGCAGGAGGTACTGCAGACCCCTGTTAGCACACGTGTTAGCACACCCAGCCTCCTGTGGCTGGAGCCACATTGCTGCCGTGCTATGCCGTGGCCTCTGCAAGGAAAAGGCACTCCTGGGAGATTTTAGCTTAAGGGGAACAGAGGGGAAGGCTGTGCACAAATGGGGACACAGAAAGGCAGGAAGAAAACAAGAAAATACTGAAAACCTCTTAAGTGAACTTACAGAAACTTCAGAATGGGTTAAATGGTTCAGATGGTTCAAATGGTGTGCTCTGAAATCTAGTTCGTTCACCTCCTTGGTAGTTATTATGCTGTCACCATGATTTAGATAATGAGTGAATATCTTTTTTCAGCATTTGTCTTAATGGTCTTGTCCTATTTCAACTAGCTATTTGCTAAACCCTCTTTTTGTACATAATAATTGATAAAGATAGGATCTGCATGTGAAACTATTGGAGGGCTCTTTATGCTGCTTATATAACTTTATATTACTTAAATAGTGTTATTTTGCAAGTATGATTTCCTTAGATTCATCCTGCCATATTTTAAATTTAATCTGAGGTCTGGATGAAAACATTTAAGCCTCCTGCCCAGCTATCTCCCACTGCCAAGCTGGCCAACATTCATCTGGTTTTAGGAGTTCAACTTTTTCACATACCACAAATTAATCCTAGTGATTAGTTAATAAAAGCTCCTCTCACTGCTTTCTTTTCTACTTTATGTCTATTCACTAATTTATATCAGAAATAGTCTAATGGAATGATCTGTCACAGTCTACTAATTGAAGAAAGCTGGTTCATTGACTCTAGAACATGGAACACCAAAGGCCTTACCTTTCTCAAAATCTGAGCAGCAGAAAGTCAAGGTGGAAAAGTCACTGGCTTCACAGGTTTGTGCATCAGAGCTTACTCCCAGCTGGCTGGAAACTCTCCTGGCCACTGGTTCTGCTTTTTGTCCCCAGTGCCTGGGGGCAAAGAGCCTGAAAATATTTGGTTCGGGCAAAGCCTTCCACGGGACTGGAAGCTGGTTGGGTCAGGAATTTCCACCAGGTTGCAGGTTCTTTCAATGAAGCCCAGAAAGTACCAGTTAAACATGAGCTTTTCCCCGGAATACCTGGTCTGAGACCTGATGAGCCAGCACAGCTATTAGTGAAAGTGATGTTTTTCTCACTTTTATAGTTGCTAAAATAACAACTTAGGCCAAAGGAGAAACTTCTTTAAGGTACACCCCCTCTGTAATTCTTTCTAATGCATTTTTTTATAATATCTGACTCAAGAGAAATTTTAAAAGTAATCATTTTATTTGAGCTGGATCCAAGTTCTTGAAAAGTCTTGCAAAGGCAGAATCCTGGATTTTGGCCATTTCTTTCTGGGTGGTAAGCAATAATCAAATTAATGATTTCAAATTAGTTAAAAATCATCTTGAACCAAAACCAGCACAATTACAAGCAGATGGATAAACAAGGACAATGGGAATTCACAATTTAACTGGCAGCTAATTATTTTAAAACACCTCTGGTAAAGGAAAAACAAACCAAAAGATTTTTTAGGGTGTATTCAGTGGGCCAGTGTGATTACATTAGCTAGAGGCTGTGAGACCCACCCCATCAGTGACACCACTGCAGGCACTCAGTTGCCCAAAAGCTTCCAGGGCAATCACAGAAACATAAACCTCTCCAGTGGTAACTGCAGAGGGGAGTCTTGAAAATAATTTCAGAACTTTATGATTTGTGCCTTTTTACAAAGAAAATTGTCTCTGACACAAAAAAGCCCCAAACCCACAATGCTGTCTCAAAAAGTGGCAGACTCTGCCCCTCCTTAAAATAATGTCTCACTGGTGAGAGTTGTCCAGACCTATGGATGGGCAGCTGAGACATTCCCAGAGTGTTCCCAGGAGCTGAGGCCAATGAGTACAGGGCAGACAGCTCTGCTCTAGTAAACTTTCTTATCCTTCACAACCATGTGTCTGCTTAAAATTATCTTTTGGGAACGGTTGTGGAAATCCCCTGCTTCTGCTTTGTGCCTGGGAGTGGTTTGAAGGGTAGTTGGCAGCAGCCTTGAGGCTACTAGGGATGTCTAGCTCTTTAACACCATAGATGATCATAATTCAATGTCCAGGACAGTTCCCAGGCCCTGTTTATTTCACAAGGATGCATGTAGACTGAGAAGAAAATGAAAATGAAATATTTGGTTTGTTGAGTATAGAACTGTCATGTTCTACAGGACATCTATTACAGAGATGGATTAAACCAATGTGATACTATTGCCTGGTGCAGAACTAACTATTAAACTCACAAAAGAATCGTTTCAGTAGCATTGGTATTACTTCAGCAAATCAGCTTGTATTCAGGGATACTCCAGCACTTTGCAGTTGCAATCTTAATTTTGCCAGCATCAGCAAAGAGCCAAATTAATCTGCAGCAGACTCTAATGTGACCTACGAACCATTTGAGTTGGGTTTCATCAGCGATCATGGCCCACACTGGGAAGCATCTGTTAATTTCTTGTCTTACTTTGTACATCTGTGATCAGTCCCTGGTGTTTTTGGAAGCTGGATTTCCTTGCACACATACCAAAATGCTCACTTCAATCTCCTTCATACAGTTTACTATGAAGCCCTTGATTAATGCAGAAAGGGCCAAACCTGAAGAGGGATGAACAGTCCAGACTGCTGCTTGTTTCCACCAGCTGAAAACAAAGCTTTTAGACAGTTGAGAGAAAGTCAAAGCCTACAACACCTATTTTAAAGATTAGCTGTCAGTGTCAGCAAAGGAAAGTACATTCACCTTCACAACCCTCGTCTGCAATTTTGTCTGGGTGGGTGAAAGGGAATGAATACAACGGTTTCACCTCTTCTAATTCTTAATGATCCTGCCTTCCCCCAGCCAACCTACACAGAGATGTTTGCAGCCATCAAATGCACAGACTGCCAGACCTAGGTGTGTTGGACTGCGCCTCCAGGGATCTTAACCAGATGGAGTTTTAGGAGAGGACACAGTTCATTTCAGAGCAATCCGAACGAGCAGCTTTCTTTTCTTTATTACACCATTGCATTTGGCAGCAATCCACCAGAGGCAGATTCTCTGCTCTCTAAGGAATGATCTGCCCACTCTGTCCATTTAACAGGACGTTCAGCTCAGAAAATCCAGTCACTGATCACACATGTGGAGCAGATGTGCGAGCATGCGTAGCAAAATAAAAAATAAAAAATCCCAGCAGTGTACTGGGAGAAATGTAGCGTAACTACTGAAAAACAGTGACACAAAGGCTCTGATTCTGAAACAGTGGTTATTGTTGTTGTAAGGAGGATTTTTCTTATTACTCTTTCTTAGGGAGGAAAAAAAAGCGTAATAAATCCTTTATTATTTTTCTCTTTGGAGGTCAGGGAGGATTATTCATGTTATACTAATGTGGCTTCTTTGTTCAATTTCACAGACTTCTCCTTACAAAGATATGATTCTAACTATTTTGACCAGACTATCTTGGGGCCCTACCTCTCAGGAACTGAGTGCTGGAAGACTTCCACTGGAAAAAAAAACACAGCCTTTTAAAAGAGAGGATATCAGAAGTATACATCTTTTATCCATGCCCCACACACTTGCAAATAAAGGGAGAGCACCAGCTGTTTTTCTCATGGTGAATAAGGGTTACTTGGGGAAATCTGACTTCCTGTTTTTACATGGACAGCTACATTGTTGCATGGCCAGTTAATTTTGGTTAGGTCAATAGAGCAAGTTTAATTATTGGAACCTACCTTATTCACTCAAGCCTCACACTGTCCAGAAGAAAGAGGGATTTCTAGGAGCTCCAAACTGCACAGAAGCTAAAAATCTCCTCTTAATTGCATGGCCCCTGCTCAAATATATAAATTTGAGCAGGGGCCATGCAATTAAGAGGAGATTTTTTTTTTTTTTGGTGTGGGGACAGCAGGGAAGATGGGATTTGCTGAATAGTGCAATTTGGAAGTGCAGACAAAATTTATATCATAGGTTAAAACTATATGGAATGAAAGTCTTATAGAGATTTAGATTTTTATATATCTATATAT
>JAYDZK010000113.1:29265263-29305732 GCA_034509185.1 Euphonia xanthogaster | reverse complement strand
GTGTATATATGTGTGTGTGTATATATATATATATACACATACATACATACATATATATATATATATATATATACACACATATATATATATATAAATAATCCAAACCCCCACAAACTCCCAAATTAACATATTTAAAACACTGGGAGCAGCATAACTACTCCTATAGATGTGGTGGGAAAATTGTCCATTTTGTCTGCAGCAGCACGACTCAAAACAACAAAAGTTTGCACAGTGTCAAAAACAGAGAGCAATCCCATTCAGCTGCAGGAGGTACTATGAACACACAGCTCTCGAGCTGTGGCTCATAACCAGGACCACTGGTGATGGTGGAATGAAATAGTAACTAATCCAGGTACAATCCCCTAAGAAACCAGGAGTATTTCTGTCACTCTATGATGTTCATTTCTAATTTACTTTAACTGGAATGCTTAGGGTTTTTTTTTATTTAGTTCAGTCACTGGTTAAGCCTCTTCCTCCGTTTCATATGGTGTTACAAGCTATGGTGGATTTCTAAATCTTGGTCTTGGTTAATGCATCAAAGGACATATGGGCTGATTTCCTTCAGTTTCTCATAATATACATGTAGCCAGCTGCATGTTATTACATAACTTTAGACTTAAAGCAACCAGATCATTCTAGATACCATGATCTATTTCTGTGTTTTTGATACAGTAATATTACAGTGGGAGAAACTCACCAGTGCTGTTACAAAGAAAGTTTGGGGTTCTTTTTAAATTCATATCCTTGTTCTTAATAAACATCCCAAGGAAAAATATTCAACAGCAGCAGGCAGCAATAAAGAGGCAAAAAATGGCAAAACCACAGTACTGAGGAAACCTATGTGAAAACACTGGTTGTGTCTTCCTGGTTACAGAAAACAAATAGAACTGTTCAAAGTGCTTGCCAACAAGGGCCTGCCAAATAAAATATTGTTTTATGAAGTCAGGAAAAAACTAATTTTAAAGGTTATTGTAGGTTATTTGTGGTCACGTCTTGTGTTCATAAAACATGATGTCATCTTGAACCCTTCACTATTTTTATTTCAGCCCTATAGGTCTTTGTCTGAGACACTATCTCAGCAATTGTAGAAATTTAGAAGTTATTGGAAAAGACTTACAAGAGTCTGTTCTACAAATTTAATAGGAATAAAATAAACAAGCAAAACAGAATGCAAGAAACTATCTATGCAGCTTTATTTTAGGAGAGTTTATTTACCTAATCCAGTAATTTGGAACTATGAGATCACACTAGTAGCATTAAATTAAATAATTTGAAAAGAGAGATTTGGAGAATTGTTTTCCCTACTTATGTTTTTTTCAAACTAGATTAACACCACAAAACTGTGCATCACGGCATCTGATTCTCGGCCTTGTCCCTGAGACAAGGGGGGAATGATTACGAAGGCCACTAGGATAAACATTATGTCACCTTCTGCTTTTTTGGTGGAAAGAATTCTTTCACCTTAATGAGTGAGTCATCCCATGAGCCAGTCTAAAGTATCTAGATGAACTGAAAATGATGGAGAGGACAGAAGTTAACGAGATGGTCACAAGGAGTTAAAGACTCTTCCTGGCCACCATTAAAGATTTTGCTTCATTTCTTTCTCGCTGTTCTATCTAACATTCACTGACCCACCATAGTGCCAGATGGAGTACGTGAGATTTTGTTTTTTTCAGAAACAAGGCTTCCTATAAATGGTTTCTCCACTTGAAGCTACCTAATTAACAGCTGACTCAGGCCTGAGCACTTCCTTGAATGCTGTGGCCACTTTGGGGATTTCTTCTTTTTAGCCACTGACAACCTCTTCTCTGGCACTCTCGCTGCTAAGACAGTTTGTCAGAGCAAAGAAATGCTTATGATATCCCTTGTTCCCCTTTGGGCTTGTGTGCCTACCAATTTTTTCATTAGGATAAGAATATCCCTCTAGTTCTCCTTCTCCTTGTTCCGTTTAGGGTTTGTTTTATGGTCATGGAAGGTGGCTTGACATGCATTAAGTCTTAGAATATGAGGTTTTAAGATAAAAGTCCTCATTTTCTTTCTGAAGGCCCTGACTCTGTGCTATCCCAATGATGGTGGAAGCAGCCTGTACTTGGAAGAAGCTGTGTGCCGGGACCTGGCCCAAAGGGAGCAGTTCCTTCTGCCTTGGCTTGTTGTGGGAATGCAAGGAGATTCATGGTGGGTGCTATGGCATTCTCATGGGATACCAGAGCATTTATCATGGTGCAATTCCTGGCTGTATTATTCTCACTCCTTTTCTCAAAATGTGCCTCTCTTTAAATTTAAAGGATACTCCATGTGGATCTTAGTGGCAGTGAGGGGTGACAGACTGTGTCACTCACATGTGAGGGAAAAGTTAAGGCAGTTTTAACCCATTTCAGCCCTCTCTCTACCCTAGGCTGCTGCAAGCACCGAGGCAGTCTACAAATTTTTTTTGGAATTTATTAGCCCCGAGGCCTGGGCCAGTGCTCTGCTGATGACCGTGTTCAAGGTCCCTGAATGCATGTGTTTTGGCTCTATGGCCCCATCTCCAGAGGGTGGCCTATTTGATTCCTGGGGTCAGCAGTGACTTTCAGAGGGACAGCTACAAGCCTTCCTCATGGCTGCCAAAGGAAATCCTCCTTCAGTTGATTTTTCTTCTGAAATTTCCAGAGGTTCTTCTCACTACATGAGCCTATTTCCTGCATAAAAGAGCTGCAGTCACAGGACAAATCTTACCAGCAAATGACATTTTTTCTCCTAGATCAGTTTCTAATACCCCGCTGATGTTTGTTTTTCTGTTATGTTGCCAGTTGGAATTCCTATTTCCACTCTGTACTATCATATTTGTGGAATGAATCTCAAGACTACCATTTTTATTGATGGCTTATCTTTTGTATTTTCTGGGCAAACATCTTACTCTACCTACAGTTGAGTCAAACTTCTATTCCCACTATCAGCTTCACTCTTCCCAGGTGTCTCCTACCACCCAGACTGTAAATATTTTTCTTACTACCAAGTGGAATTCATACTTGGGAAACCAAGAAAAGTTTTCAGGCAATTTGGGATGAATTTAAAGATTCTCCCGTTCCTGTGGTTAATCAATAAGATTCAAGTGCAAAAGTGGAAAACAGGCAGATTATGTTTTCTCGTGGTAAAAATGCTTGATTTTCTTGTTTTCCTCAATAGCTAAATTCAAAATAACGCAAAAATGTGACATGTTGAGCCACTATATTTGTGTGTTTCTTAAAAGAAACTTGAAGGATGTCTATTACTATTTCACTTCATTGGCTGAACTATTTGATCTCTATCTAGAAACGTTCCAGCCAGCTATTCTATTGTATTAAAAGTATAATTTCTAAAGCACTGAATAATCATGTAACTCAATTCTGGATTCAACCAGCTTCTGTCTTCCACCCTAAGCTATCCCCTATATTTACAGAAGGACTCATAGGATTTTTCTGTGGATTTTTTGGATGTTTTTGTTGGATGTTTATTTTTTTGTGTTTTTGTTTTGTTTTGGTTTTGTGTGTGTGTGTGTGTGTGTGTGTGTGTGTGTGTGTCTGCTCACAAGCTAAAAGAGATTATCTGTTCTGTTTTTAAAATAGGGGAAATTTGTCAGTAGGAGGTCTCAGTACTGGAGACAGTTGTGCCATAAGAATACAGTAAGGATGGGATGCTAATAATGCTAATAATTATTAGCTGCCTAATAATTTCTCTGTAATGTGACTGGAAGAATGTATTGTGGAACTATAGAGCAAAAGGGGGCCATAGCGCTTGCATTTTAATATGCACTTATGCCATAGCTAATCAAAATAAATCATACAGTATTTGCCATAGGAGATTGCAATTTGCCATCCTGGTGTGCCACAGAAGATTTGGTCTTGATGATCTATTCCTGTGTTGAGTACAAGTAAATAATTAACACTGCATAATTCAAACAAAAAGCCTAGCATTGATTAGAAAAATAATTCAGCCATTTCTGAGATAAATGATGAAAACTTATATTCTTTATTTCTAACACTTCACTTTTCTGGGGCAGTTCCCTGTAGAGCCTCCTTAAGGTGTAGGAACTGTATAGCAGATGTTACTTGATAGGAAATCTAGCAGCGCTTTCTGCTTCTCCTTGGAGACAGTATAGATCCTTTAGAAAAAGGCCCCACTTTGATCCTACCAGGAACTGGCCTCCCTGACTCTTCCTACAGGACTTTTTCAGGATGAGGACAGTTATTAAATCACCCAATGGGCTCACCACTGGCCAAGGCTGGGCCAGGCAGTGACAGTGGGGATAACACATCTCTGGGGTAACAGATTTCACAGGACCACACAGTGGGTAAGGTAGGAAGTCATCACTGGGGATGACTGACATCTCTGGGGTAACAGATTTCACAGGACCACACAGTGGGTAAGGTAGGAAGACATCACTGGGGATGACTGACATCTCTGGGGTAAGAGATTTCACAGGACCACACAGCGGGTAAGGTAGGAAGACATCACTGGAGGTCATCTAGTCCAACCTCCCTGCTCAAGCATGATCCCCTAGAGCATGTTGCTCAGGCTTGTGTCCAGATGGATTTTGAACATATCCAGGGAAGGAGACTCCATAACCTCTCATGCCAACCTGTTCCTGTGTTGAGTCACCCTCACAGCATGGAAATTCTTCCCCACATTCAGGTGTTGCTTCCTGTGCATCAGTTTCTGCCCTTTGCCTCTTGTCCAGTTGGTTGGCACCAACTCAAACTGGAGAAACTACACACCATGAGCTTTTTCTTCCAGAACTGCACAAGCAAACTAAGTGATGGTTTCAGTCTCCTGCATACTCAGTGAGAAATTTGCATCAAAATCTGACAGCTGTAATGCTGAAGGATATGACTGAATACTTTTTTGATAAAGCCCAATATTTCTGCAAGTAAACTTTCTGCAAGAAAACGTACCACTCTAGTTGGAAGGGCAGCATTAAAAGGAGAAGATGACAGCAGAGCCCTGACAGCAACTTCCTTTGACTGAGATGAGTTATTTTCCATAGTCTTGGAGAACATCTTTTCCAGAAAAACAAAAATCCCTGCCAGTTTGGTGGTAGGACAAAGGGAGATGAAGACACAAGACGAAGATCTGCTCCCATATCAAGTCAGTGGGAAAAAGACAGAGAGAGTCATAAAACTGGGACATGGTGACAAAATGCATGGAACTTGCTCTGCATCAGAGCTTAACGGAGTCTCCTAAGAAAGACTGTCCTGCAGCTCACACACACGGATGCAGTTACAGTCTTCTAGCGGAGGCATAATTTCATCAGGATAGACAAGGATACTTTAGCCACCCTGCATTTGGTGTGTAAGAGTGAAGGACAGAAGCTTTCCAGCTGTGACCTTGCTGCCATCACAGGAGACAAGTGAAAAGGCTCATCATGGGACTGGTCATGGTGGTGAGACAGGGATGCACCTTGGCTGTGGGAAGTGACTGTCCCTACACAGCAGCACAAATGCATGCATCTCTGTCTTCAAGTAGGGAGTTTTGTCCAAGTCTGCTCTAAACAGCTATTTCACAATGATGTAGTGAGGCCTGATGTGTACAGATTGCTCTGAAGACAGAAATCCTTTTGACAAATGCTGTTACTGTTAATAAGTAATAATTAGATATGATGTATTATGAAATTATTTGTATTATGTATTATGAAATCCTTTTAAAGAATATTTCACAAGTACTCAGAAAGGGACAAAGGCCCACAAATGTTATTCATTAATTTAGTTTCAGTAGTACAAGGAGGAATTTTACTCAAGTAGAGATTATCTATCTATCTATCTATCTATCTATCTATCTATGAGAGTGTATGTATTTTTCGGATCAAAGATGTCCTTAAAATATTCAGCAAAGAATTCTATTTCTGTTATTTCACTAAATCCCTGATTATTATACAGACGTAAATATAATTGCATTTCTATATGGTTACTGTATATTGAGAATTTGTTGTTGCACAATTTTCATTCTTCACTGGGATTTGTATGTGTAGCAATGAATAAGAATACTTGAAGAGTCATGATTGATAATGGGATATTTAATAATTTTGTCTCTTCATCAACATTCTAATGAACATTTGCTAAAATGCCTTATTTGTAAAAGCTATTCTGGGAGTGTGTGATGGAATCTGCCTTGTTCCTGGTGTTAATCTCAAATACAGGTCATACAGTGTGGCAGGAGCAGAATATTTGTGTTATAAACACAGTCATGGCACAGTGGAATTAATCAAAAGATGCTCCTGATTTTATAGATAATTTTTCTCAGTGTATTTGAGAATTTGTTTCACTACTGTAATGTTACAAACTTTTGATACATATTGAGGTTGCCATAGGCTTTTGCCCAAGTCAGGTGGGAGCTGGGTCAGTGCTGTGTGGGAGTGTTGATCTGCTGGAGGGTAGGAAGCCTCTGCAGAGGGATCTGGAGAGGCTGGATTCATGGGCCAAGACCAATGGCATGAGGTTTAACAAGGCCAGTGCTGGGTCCTGCACGTCCCCAGACAGTGCTGCAGGCTGGGGGCACAGTGGCTGGAAAGCTGTTCCATGGAAAAGGACCTGGGGCTGCTGGGTGACAGCGGCTGGACGTGAGCCAGCAGTGCCCAGGTGGCCAAGAAGGCCAATGGCAGCCTGGCCTGGATCAGGGATAGAGTGGCCAGCAGAGCTAGGGAAATTATTCTCCCTCTGTACCTATAGGTACTGAGGAGGTCAAATCAGGGGAAGTTTAGTTCGGACATCAGGAAGAATTTCATTACAGAAAAGGTGATTAGAGATTGGAATGGTCTGCCCAGGGAAGCAGTGGCATTGTCCAGGAGGCATTCAAGGAATGCGGCACTTAGTGCTGTGGTCTAGTTGACATGGTTGTGTTCAGTCATTGTTTGGACTAAATGATCTTGAAGGTCTTTTTCAACCCAATTGGTTCTGTGATCCTGTGACTAGGACCGTCCCAGTAACGTCTTAGCAAGCAATCCATTCAATTTACTTACTGCTTATTCCATATTTGTAGCCCAACACAGTCTTCTTCATTTTAAGAGGACTTGTCTGAAGATATATTCATATATGTGTATATGTGTCATTATTGTTCTGAAAGTAAAGGTGTTAATCCCTGGCAAGTAAGAGCCTGTACAAGTGGCTTTGTACAACTTCTGCAGCTCTTTTGTTTCTCTTCAAGTTGACAGAAAGTTGTGATACAAAGAAGGAAAATTATCATTGCCATATTTGTAATGCAAGAAATACTTAGGGATTTGTAATATTTAAGAGGATATCTACTAGTAAGAATCATATTTTCAAGTCATCCAAAGTGAATCTAGTTTGTTCTATTTATTATGCAGCTGAATACTTAGCCTGTGGACAGATGTTCAATTTGCAGACAGCTGTGTTAGTTTAAGATGTTACTATCCCCAGCTGTTTGCAGCCAGCATGTTACTGAAGGCCCCTGTCCATACAGTTCTGCACAGCTTTACTTGGATTTCTGAGACTAGCTAGGGCAAGGTCACTTGGGCTAGTTCAAACCATCTGCAGTAGCCATTGCTGTTAAGAAGTGCTGAAGGCCATGAGCTATTATCCTACAGTGTCTTTATTGCAGCGGAGAAGCAATTTCACAGTGGTGAACCCCGAGCCTTCTGGGAGCATCTCTGCTGGGCAGACCAAGTCCTTCACAGAAAGGCATCAGCCCTGAGTGTCCTACACGTAATCAGTTACACACAGATTGTGAATAATCATCTCCTTTGTGGATCTTCAGTGCGTTGAGGTCTTTGGTATGTAGGAAGCAATTCAGTCACCTAAAAAAAGGAGTATCTGATATACATGCACCTATAAATATCTAATGCCATTTCACCTCTATTTTTTTTTTTTTATTGCAGTGTGTATGTCTTTGAAATCTCAGGGCTAAGCAGGCAGCAGACACCTACTTTTAGTAATCAGATTTTCCCCTTAAGTGTTGAATAGCTCTCACTGACCAAAGGTATTTGTTTTGTAGAGCTACTAAAAACTTGTATGCAGCACAGTTTGAATCTAGTGACCTAAAAATTCAAGGATTACTTTAGTGATGTTTAAATAATTTGAAATTCTGAATTCTTTGTGAGGAAGACCCTTAAAAGAGAGTATTATAAAAATAATGTCTCTATAGACATAATAAAATATTGCATTAGCCAGACCTTTTCCTAGAGGAAGTAAAAACAGTCTTTCTTGGTTAGAGTCCTGGAGATCTGTTTCTCATAATGTGATATTTAGGAGGAGCTATGAAATGTCAATATTAATGCTTGTATCATTCTAATTTTACAGATAAAAAGAAAAAACCCCACACCAAAAAACTTGATTTTTTTTTTCCTCATTATCTCACATATGACTGAGAAAGTTATGTGCCTGATAGCAGTGTGAAACAGAAGTGCATAGTCCTAACAGAGGATTCTTGTGATTGTCATATAGGACAAATGGCAAAGGGCAAATGGCCCCTAAATTACTGGTCTACAGTTCTCAGGTGTGGGATTGGGTCAGTTCTTTTGTGCTGTGCTCCTTTGCTTCTGGACAGAGTGCTTGTTACCTTTGCTCTCTGGTTTGGACCTGTAATGGTGGAATACTTTAGTTGCACTGGAGTTTGCATCAAAAAGTTGCTGAAAGAAGAGGTGTAGATATGACACATTTACTGGCCACTGTGTTCCCTATGCAAGATTTCTCTGCCTGAATGAATTTCAGAAAGCTGAGGGATAGTCTTTACAATTTCAAGCAAACCACTGAGTTTTAACTAAGTGATTCCACATGCTGGTTGAGAAGGACTATATTTGCCCTTCAGTGCACTGAACCTACAAATCATGTTTGCAAGACCTTTTTTTTCTGTTTTTGACCTATCACTTTAAATTCAATGTATCTATTTTAGCTACAATTTAAAACAAATTGTCCCAGTCTGATGAAGACTACTTACTTTCAGTGCCAGAAAAGGGCATATGTCACAAGAAAGAGTCTGAACACATACTTCACTGTTGCTTACTTGACAGATGACCTTGATGTGGATCTCCACTGGGGGCTGAGGCTGCTTATGTCCATGTTTGGTTCAGGTTGTCTTGTTGCTATTTCCTTCAACTAGGGCAAAGATACAAAGTTCCTCTAATTTTTGTCTCAATGCTTCTCAGCATCATGCAGCAAGAACAACTTAGCTTTTGAAAGGAGGAATCTAGACCAGAACTCCTATTTGTTTGCCACTAATTTTCAGTGTTTAACAAACACCCAGTATTGCAGACATCTCAGCCTGTACTAAAATGGAATGAGACTCCTCAGGTACAAAGAGACTGAGGAAGCTACTGTATACTCCCAATACCTGGCTACCTCCCTAAAATACTAGGAAAAAAAAAAAAAGAAAAAGAAAAAAAGAAAAAGTTTGTATTAATATGAATACAATCTTTGGGTTCCACATGTTCCTCACTTCAAGGCATAATTATGAAATAATATTATAATAAATGATATTTGTATAGTACAATACAGAGGAGGAGAAGTGAGCCAATTCTTTAAGACACATTTTCTAGTATCCCTTCTGCTTTAGGTGTCATGGGATGTTGAGGGACTGAAAAACTGAGTTCAACAGAACCGTGGAGGATGAGTGAGGATGGCTGTGTTGCTATGGTGTGACAGATTATGGCTGTGGACCAAGAAGAATATAATTGAGTTTTCACTATAAAGCCACTGAAAATACTTCATATAGAAAGTTCTATGTGTTCTCCTTCCTTTTTCCTGTCCCTCTCTGCTCCCTGCCTACAGACTGCCAACACTTATGAGTAAGTGAAACAATACTTCTGAGTATTTTGATGCAAATTGATAACACTATGACTTAAATTAACTCACCTAATAGTTAATAGTTTGAGGGCATGAGCAATGCAAATAAAAGAGAAACATCTCTTAATTGTTTCATGGCACAAATGTTTTATTATTTCTTTTGCCAATGGCACCTATAAACTGAAGATATATATAGATACATATATATATTCATATATGTGTGTGTCTCATCTATAAGCAGGGCAGCCAGATTAATGATGGTATTTTATTCCAATGATAGTGAGTTCAAGTCTTTTTGGGGAAAAATAATCATTTCATATGCTAGGTTGGTAAAAACAAAACTTTCCTAGTTTCTAGATGCTCAAGAAACTTGAGTTACATGGTATTTTTGTTAATTTTTAAGTAAAGCCACATTTTCCACAATATTTTAGGATGCTTTTTCTATGATACTGTGTGTATGGTATTTCATACTGGGATGACGACATTAGGAACACATTCAGTGGCTGCTTAAAACTTTATCCAGACAACAGCTCAAAATGATGCATTTCACACTATTGAAAAGGAGTTATAGAGTAAGAGCAGGCTTCTTAGAGACCCAATGACTGGACTAAAACACCTTTTTAAAAATTACCCTTAAAGAAAGAAAATATGGCATTTTCTTAATGCTTTGTATATACTGTTGCTAAGTTTTTATTATAGAGGTAGAAAACAATAAAGTTTTCTTTGCTTATTAGTGTTTACTCTGTTTCCATTTTGCTGCATACTTGTGCCATGATTCAGCCCCTAGAAATAGACATATTCTTCTGGGCTTCTAATGCTCTAACATCTTGGCTATCACAGCAAACAAACTTATTTTGCACCAAGTTGCCCTACCTACAAAAATACATTCTGAAGGTTTTGTGATTTGGAGTTGCATTAATCTGAATGATAGGCTCTCCTCAGCCTGCTTAGCATTATACCTCATTCAATAGACAGTTTAATGGATGATCCACAACAGTACAGTACATTTTTGAGCTCTGGGAATTACTCTGCACAGTTCAAGATTTGGGACTGGATTTGGTGGCTGAAATCCAAAAGCTTTTTCCTTTTTTTTTAGTACCAAACATTGCCTCTTGCCAAGAGGGATCATTTTCCCATCTGTTGAAGGGTTTTCTGCCCTTAGTAATAATAGTCAGTTTTTTTCTGGCTCCTTAATGCTCACACTAGTAATAAATAGAAGCAACAGAATTTAGCAGTAATGTCAGTAAGCAACTGAAGTTAAAGGCATCAGGGAATCAGACCTATAGGTGTGAAGGACCAAAGGAAGGCCTGTCTGCATCTGGAGAGGCTTAATATAACCTCCATTGTTTCCACCTCCTTTTAAGAGATGATGTCTCATTTAAAAAGAGGTTGAAAACCCTTCCCCTGTGATGCTTTCTTGACTAATGCACCAGCTGCATTTGGAAAGTTGGGAGAAGGATAAGCTGAGATGGAAGCCTTTGAGAGCAGTGTTTATGCCACATCCCTAAGGACTCCTGAGAGTGAAGCCCTAGTTTTCAGTGGGGAGTGTGCCTGGGACACAGCATGGTGTGCCCTTTAACACTGCCCAAGTACTGCTGCTGGTAAGCCCTGACCTTCACAGAAGGGCACTGTGGGTGAAAGGAGAGGCTGTAAGGGGACAGGCTGGTGACAGCCGGGCTCAGCCAGGCACAGCTGGCTGCCCCAGAGATGCATCGGCCTGGGGGGACACCAGGGCCACTAAGCTGACCTGCTGGGACCTGCTGAGCTGCTGAACTGAGTGCTGGACCTGCCACAATGCAGTCCTGAGAAGGCTCTTTGATCTTGGATCCTTAGAGTTTAAATCTCCACTGTGGTAGAATATGCATTAAAAAGAGCTAATGTGTATAAATATGGATACACCAATTATAATGGATATGTGTTAGTACTTCAAATGTATGGGTTCCAAAGAAATCACTCCAGCTGTTATTCCCCAATAACTGGAAAATGTATTTAAAAAATCATTTTGTGTGGCTATTTTTGTTGCAACACATTCCAGAACAACTGTCATAACACTGGGAATTTACTTCCACAAGTATATTCCAAAAAGTCCCCTTTATCTGGCAGCAAAAGACTCAAAAGGAGAAACTACAGTGCACAGAGCAATATTTCAGATGCACAGGATAAAAAAACTTCTGGTTATTACTGGGTTAATCAGAACTGTTCTGGAAAGTCCCAAAAATTGCATGTAGCTGTTTCAAAAATCACGGGAATATTTTCAACACTTCCACTGGGTCAAAGCAAAAATAACTATACATCCTTTTTAGGTGATTATATTCAGAAGACTGGTCTTGCTAGAGTGATTTAACACATCCATTACTGCAATTATAATTTAGTGATAATTACTCTGTAGAATTCCAATGTTCTACTACCACAAGCGAGGGCCCATGGAGGAAAACAGCATCCAGCATCTCCAGGGCCTTGGAATGAGTGCCTGTGATTTTATAATTTCCAGACTCATTACACTTAGTTTGGGAGGGGCTATACATGCATTGTGTAGGTCAAGAGCCCTCTCTTTGCTGATTAAAATGAAGCACTGTCATTGACTTATCAGATCCAATATGCCTAATTAACATGGAAAACAAGTTTGACCTTACACTGGTTAAGAGAGATGACTTCCTTACACAAGTTCTAAACACTTATAGGCACTAAGCCAAAGCTTAAAAGCAATTTGTGTTTTATGAAAATCTATTTAAGGTTCCCTTCAAATAGAATAAATCAAAACAAACAAACAAAAAAGAAAACAAACAACCTCTTCACACAACTCATGTCTCCAGTCAGAATATCGACCCTCTGTGATCAGTATGTGACCAAATCCATGCTGGCATACTACTTTGAGGATGTTCAGAGGACGTTCAATGCTTCAGAGACCATGATCAGTGCAGTACTTCAGAGAGGCCTGTTTTAGGACTGAGAAGGCAAAAGTATGAGTTACCAAAGCCTTCCTTCTTTTCATGTTTTGGTCTCTCAGTGAGAGCGAGCTTCTCATCAAGGCATGAGAAGCACTACCTTTGTCAATAAACAGAGCTAAAGACATGAATATTGTAGGGATATGTTACTCCTCTAATATGTTGCCTGGCTGTGACATTAAACAGTTTTTGAACCAAGCAAAGGTACAAAATGGATCACATAAATATCTGTAATTGCATTCACAAGACCACAAACCATCCAAGTACTTGATTTCTCACTTTCTTTGTTTTTCCATGAGGAGCTAGGGCCTAGCTGAATCTGGCCACTTTCCATCCCGTGGCTCTAGGAAGGAGGTGGGGGGAGGAGGACACACTTGTCAGCCTATCTGATGTAATCTGTGGTCTGGTTTTGCCTATACTTGAAATGACAAAGACTGGAAGTTACAGCTTCTTCCCAGCTCTTGCAGGCACAGCTGCTAGCTCACAAGGCAAGAACTACACAGGAGGAAGAGGAAGGACCCTTCCTATCATGACAGATGGGGTAGATGTATACCAAAACATTAAAAAAGGAGAAGGGTTGAAAGAGAAAGAAAAGAGCTACTGCTTTTAGTGATAGTCACTGAAAATCTGACCGAGTCTTTTCACCATGCCCTCACTTTCACCTCAAGGGAGGATCTGTTTTGCTATCTTTATAAATTTGGCCACCCCAAGGAGGATGTTGATGTTCTCATTGTGTTAAAAGTCAGCCTTGTCTGCACTGATAGAGAGATCTAAGACAGCTCTGCAATAGACCTTGATTTCTAAAAAAATATTGAGCTACAACACTTAAAGGGCCTTCAGGTTATCCAAAAATAACTAATAATTTTTTTTTTCAGATGTTGATGTGCCTTTGTTCAATGACAGATTTCTGGAGGCAAATGTTACAGAGTAAACTAATGAGCCATTTCTTGCAACACTTTCAGTTTGGGTTCAAACCGGAAAGCACAGATCCAAGTTCTGCTGCCTTGGGGATATTTTTCGATGTGAGGTTTGGATCCAGCCCACTATAAAGAGCGCCACTATACATGCAAAATTTTGAGATTGCTGTAGGTTTGGACTCTATCCACTGTTAAAGTTCAAAAGGTTTTGTCTGGGTATTTTGACGTGGGCCTATCTCCATTTTAGTTTTGGAAACAAAAAAGCCCCAAATACACAGATGAAAGAAAATCCCCTTGCAAATATGCAACTTGCCTATCATATGCAGAAACAATTTCAGGACTCTCAGTCCTCCAGGTAGTTACTTGTGCACTGACACCCACTGTTTTCAGTGGACTCCACGGGTAAATAATTATGCACCTGGGAAGAGCCATTTGCAGGATCAGGCTGTTGTAAAATGATATGCTGATGAAAACTTAAAAGGTAGCTGTAACACTTGGTTGGACTGGTGCAGACTGTTAGCAGAGGCTGTCTGGATGCAGGCTATTGTCACTCTCATTTTAGGAAGCAATTTTTAAAAAAATTACATTTCTTCACCCTTGATTTCCAGGACATCTCCTGCTCCCCCTTCTTGGAGGAGACGAGTTTGCAAGTGCATGTTAGCAAATTCAAATTCTACAAATGAGTTTTACAGTCCTCAGTGCTGGCTTTTCTCACCTCATGAATCCAAAAGTGTCTATGAATTTGAAGGATTGTTTTGGGGGGGATGATCTCATCTCCCAGCTTTACATATTCTCTAGTTTCGTTTTCCCCTGCAACTCATTCCATGCAGTCAGCAAGCAAGCCAGGCTTTCCAGAAAAAGACAAGCTGCTATTGCTTCTCTTCCTGTTCCTTTTTGTTTGCTGCTTGTGTTCATCATCTTGCCATGAGGCAATAGCTTTGGTCCAGGGGTAGTAGTTATTTCTTATGCTTGTAATATTTAATGTGCTTTTCATGTTCTCAAACAGTTTTACTATTCCACAGACCAAATAAATTCCAACTTTCAGAAATGATACAATGAACACTTCAGCTTCAGAAGCACAGCTGAAAATGAAGCTTTAATTGCCACTTTAGATAAAGGACTGAAAATATCTAGCTAGTGAAAATGCAGTACATTTGAGAGGTCAGAGTAATAGAGAGCCCATCTTCCACAGGGTATAACACATAAGGTTAGGAAACATTCCTGTGAAGCAGACTGTATGTGATGTGTGACCAAATATATTTCTATTTTTATCACAGAGATAGTGAAAAGTGAACAATACTCTTTCCTTTTGTTATTAAATTCTTTCTGGCTGGATGTTTTACCATCTTTAGTTATTTAATATGGTTTTTTTTTCTGGTGAAAGGAGATTTTTTTTTTTTATGGTGTGAGTTCTTTCAAACATTTTCTCTGTAAAGCTCAAGAAAAAATTGCAGATGTCAGGAACTAGTTCTGGAAGTTCAAAACAATTGATGGATCAATTGTAAAAGACTATAATGAGAGTTACAAAATAACCTCCTCAGAACTTCCCTATAGCCCAAATTTCATATTCCTTTTCCAAAGCATGAATGTCAGAAAGCTTCTCAACATGTTCATCAGGCCTTATTTCACAGGAACAAAACAACATTCTTCTTCCCAAGAGCTTTTCTTGGAAAGAAACACACTATTTGTTAGCTTGAAAAAAACTCCAGAAGTGGGTCGGAGGACAGCAGAAAAAAACATGGAAAATTACAGCCCCAAATGGTTAAAGATTCACAAGTCTATGGGCAGCTGGCAAGAGGGTCAGATCCTGAGTAAGTTAATGCAGTTTCAGTAATAGGTGGTATTATTAGCTCAGCCTGCAACTGGTATTCTTATGGGATGTCAAATATGGGATGTGACGGAAATATTTCATTATATAATAAATGGGCTTCTGTGAACTAAATCTCTCAACCTTTTGCCGCTGACTCATCAGTTGTTTCTGAAACACTGTGTCTTTGACATTGCTACAGAGACTGCCAAAAGCTGCATCAACCAGCGCCAGCTGGTATTTGTGATACAAATGTATTCCCAAAGGGCATTTGCTTTATTTTAGTTTTCACTATACCCCAGTTATGCACTCGTTCAGGTTGTCTGTTTTGTGCACTTAAGGGCAATGCAGTTCGGGAGGGTTTTGAAAAGAAGTGTTTCAAAAGTCAAGATAAATAATTATATAAAGAAAATATTATTTGGAAAATTTGCTGTGGCCTTTTCCCTACATTTAATAGTGATCAAAAAACCCCCCAAAAACCCAATAACCCAACCAATCACAACCACCGTAACAATAGTTTTGTTTAATTATAACACAGCAAAAATGCACAAACTGTTTTAATGCTGATTTTACAAACAATAGAGCATACAATAATATTCTGTGCCCTATTATATTACAAAAGCCAGTCTGATAGTTCTCTCACTCAGTTTAGAACAGTTTGGAAAAGGATAGAAGAAACAGAAATCATAAGACCTATAATATTTCCTAGCATCCTTCTAAAAACCGTCAACAGATAACTGGAACTATCTTAGAGGCCAAATGACTCAGAGGCACACACTTTTAAAGACTGCCAGCCAAAAAAGGCAGAATAAATGACACAACATTATGACTGTGCAGGATTAGTGAAAGAAGTAATGCTTAATTTTACAATCTGCCTCTGGGATTCATTGTCACAGAATGCCAAAACTTTCCGCAGGTTAAAAACCAGAGTAGTTCATTCAGGAAAGAAAAGTCCTGCAAGAGCTACGAAATATGAGAGTAAAAACTCTACCTCAGGAACTCCTTAATGTCATAATGCAGAGAGAATGTTGTGTGAGCTTGTCCTGCTCTTATACAGGAAGAGGAGAGGGGAGAGTGTGCATTTTCCCAGCACTGCTTGTGCAAGGTGGTGTACAACTCTTCCTTTGAGCCAAAGAGGCTCCATAGCTCATAACAGTGTTTGTGCAAAGGGAAGAGAGAGGGAAATCGTTGCATGTTGGCACTGTGGCTCAATAGTAAAGTCCTTGGTGTGTTTCTTGTTTCTTCTATCCCATTTTCCTAGATTAGATATGACCTCTTGACCTTTCTATGGTGCCACTATAGTGATGGAAAACACTTAATTTACCTCCTTTCAGTTTGTACCTGTATCATCCTATTACAATTCCTGGTTCTACTTCTGTTGGTATTTCATTGCTAGCTAGGGCCCCGCAGCAGGAGGTATACACAGGCCATGTCAAAGAAGAACAAAATGTTACTTGCAAGTGGGAACTACTACTCTGACAGTAGCAATGACTTTTCTAACACCTGTTGTTTTTCAAAGCACGCTGTGCATTTTTACCCTACTTATCTATGAGCAGAGACTGATTTTTCCTGAAAATTCCTGCACCACAGCAAAGCCAGCAACATGCAAAATAACCTCACAAAGGGAAAATAATAGGAGATCCATAAATGGCTCTGCACTGGTGTTCTTCAGAGACTGCTCTGAAATGTTGTGCAACTCATCACCAGGGCTCCTTTCTTCCCATTTCTTCCCCACGCTGTTTGCCTGGCTCCAATGACCACACAGGCCCAAAGTACAAGCTCAAATAAAAATCGAGGGCACAGCACTGATGAGCAACTGCTGTTTTCTTTTGCCATCTGATCACAGTTTAGCTACTACTGGATACTGTTTTCTGGCAGTCCTTAACAAAGGAATCCAATCAACAACATTCATTCTGCACATTGCCTAGCTGGCCATGTCTTTGATGAAATAGCTGACCCTGTATTTCTGAGAAAAGTTATTTTCAGTAACAAATATCCCATTTTTTTGGGTAGCTGGGGAATAGGAATTGATATGATTTATTTCTTTGGAAACGAGTAATGGTTAATAAGCAAAGATTTGAGGTTATTATTTAAGATTTCAAATCCACTTTTGCTTCAGTCTTTTCCAAATCTTGCTGACTATTATGGTCTTGGTGTTCAACTGTATTTTACATAGTCTCCTCACGCTCCCAAGTAGTTCTGCTGCATTTTTGTGACTGAGTGTTGCCATTCATTGCTTGAAGTAGGTAACAAGAATTGTGCATTCCTTCAAACAGAAGAACATCCCCAAAGGCTTACTTCAAGCTCTGCTTTGAATTTAAAGCCAAAGTTTAAAATCTGATTATTGCATCTTCTTTTTAAACGTGCTTTTAAGTCTGTTCGCATGTGGAAAATATTTTCAGTTAGAAAAACATAGTTAATATATTTATTCCTACAAACTGAATATGTGACACGTGGTACAAGAAACTTTCATATGTATGAAAGCTATCCATATGAGTTTTATTGCTCCTGCTGTTTCTTATGTGAGTCTGCTGCTGATGTGGCTAAATAAAATTTTGCCCATCCATCGGTTAGCAATAGACAAGGGTTTATGAATGCATATTGCTTCTCATAGGCTTATAGAAGACCCTTCCTCTAACCACTGATATTCACTTAAGGACCAATTTCTTTTTTCTGTTGTTGTTTTGTTTTGTTGTTTTTTTCCTCCTTCTGTGTCCTTAATGTCAGTTTGTTAAAGAGTCTGTTACTGTACATGATATTGGCCAAAGTCATGTCCCATTTTAGAAACTACAAAATCCATTTAATTCTTTGGGGTCATATGGAGCTGTTTCAAATTTATGGCAGTAAAGGAAGATGATAATTCTGCCTTCAGCACTCATCTGTCCCGTATAAACTCTCTGAACTTGCAGAAAAAGGACTTACGTGAATATTCAGGTAACTGAATGTTATTGACCTTGTTAAGAATAATTATTATTGTTGTTGTTGTTGTTACTATTTCTTATTATTATCTGAGTAAATAGAGTTAAACTAAGGAGGACATGGTCACATGTTGTTTTAGGCTACTGACTTCACAAAACCTGGTAAGTGGATTAAGGCAGGGTAAGCAAGTGGAGTGTCAGGACTAGTGCTAGAGAGAATTCAAGGTCAGGTCTGTTTTGATGAGTTCATCTTGGTTCCTTCAGTCATCCTCACTGTGGGTGGTAACTGTCTGAGTTCCCCAAAGTGTTTACAGCTGAAGTCATCTTAAGACAGGTGGATTTACTTTTAGTCTTGCCAATTTCATATTTATTTTCCTTGAATTCCACCATAGTCCAAATTGTCCTGCTGTTACCTTATGAAGAGAGATACTCGCCAGAAACCTCCCTTTCCATTATCTCTGTTGGAGATTTCCTACATTTAAAAGGTGTTGCATATTGACTCCTGGATTATTTACTACAAGAACCCAAAACCACAACCACAAAACAAAAACAAGTAAACAAGCTCAAAAAAAACCCCCGAAAAACAACAACTCCCAGAAAACCCCCTGGCAAACCCCAAAAGTTTTGGCTTATCTGTATAGGGTAATTCTCATGTGGGGAATCAAATCTCTCAAACAAGATGGGATCAGTCACTCTCCAGTAATGACTGTGATCTGTGTTGCAGTGACAGCTTTAGCTGTATTAGGTGAGACTACCCAAACTGTGAACAGTGTGGTTCTACAGGACACTTAAGCATGTCCATGATTCATTGGTACTAATTCATTGGAACTACCTGCTAAACATCTCCTAATTGTTTTAATTACATACAGAAGATGTGATCATTCCTTCAGCTGCAGTTTCTACCATCTCTCCAGCCTGTCCGTGGTCTCCTGTCAGCCCGTTGCCCTTACCTCTGTGGGAGAAGCCCTGGGCCCAGGCAATTACTGACTGTGCACTGGGAGAGCACACAGGCACAAACTTCATAGCCAACCATACCACATCTGTAACCACAGGGTAAACTTGAATTCAATCCTTCTGTCACATTTATAACTTGAATTTCAAAGCCCTTGCCACATTAGAAAGAAAGTGCTTATTACAGGATTTCTGGTAGTTTCTTAGGGCTGCATTATGGCTTCTCTGATGGGGTTTATGTAGACAAAAGAAATGATGAACAGCTCTGCAAGGGACTGTTTTGATACAGTTGGGAATTTTAGCTGTCTTTGTATTGAAATTTGGAGATGGCTCCTACATATTCTTCTCACTGCCTAGAAGTCAGGCAAAGAAGAGAAAGGCAGTTAAGCTTTAGAGAAGAATAAAGACAATAAAAAAACCCAGGCAGAGATTAGAAAATAACAGAAACACCATTTGAGAGAAAATGAAAACAGTTGGTACATGACTTGAAGGCATTTCAGCTTCTCAACTGGTTGCACGTGTAGACAGCTTTGACACAAATATTTGCTTGCTTAGATTTATAACAAAATGTACCCAAAAGGGTGACAGGCATTAGTGTAGACTCAGGGACTGAGGTAACCCAGCCAAAATAGCAGAAATACAAGGCATTCTGGGAGCACATGAGGAGCACATGTGCACTGCTGTGCTTGCCCTCTTTCCCATCTACCCACTCACATGTAATTCAAGTGTATGTGCCCTGGTATCTTTCCCAAGCACCTCACACTTTAAATTATATATATATATATATATACACCTATATGTATGCGTGAATATGCATATAGGTACTTATGCATTTACTCTACTGTATATTCACATGTTCTATGGCTGGCATTGGTATATTTCCCAAATGTATCCCTCTTGGATCAGGAACACCTCTTATTGTGTGGCGGGGACAGCAGTGGCCGCCAGTATTCAGCCACAGCTGCATGTGGTGCTCCTCTTTCACCAAACAGTACCCAAGGGAGAGCAATGCTGCCATGCTTTCCTGTCTTCAAATATGAAAAATCCCCCCACTCTCTGCTGGGGCCGGGGTCAGCTGCGAGCCTTCATCTGGGAAATTTAGAAGAGCATGTATCATTTAATGAAACTTAATTTAAACCCCTAAAACATGCAGGATGGAAAGTGACTTTATAGATTGGATGTGATCTATGGCTTGCAACATACAAGTGGCTGGATGTCTGCAGGACGAGGAGTGCTTGGAAAAGCTGGTGCTGGGTTGGAGGTGGGCCAGGCACCCAGCGCTGCTGGTGGGGGAGTGTTTGTGTCTGGGGGCTGTGCCAGACACAGGGCACAGCTCCACGCTCAGCTTCCCCAGCCACCCAGCTCTATAAATCTGGAGTTTTGTTCCAGGGCTGCCTCCTGTAATGATGGGAAGATTATCTGCTGTGGTTTGTGCATGTTTTTCTATGACACAAAAAAAAGGATATTTGTAATTCTGTAGATTGTTTCTGTTTCTCTTTTTGTTCTGGTCTATTGGCTTTTCTTGTTTGTTTGCTTTTCTTTTAATTTTTTTTTTTTTTTTGGTGTATGTATATCTCTCTTTTTCCTTTCATGCTTTTCCATTTTCTCTTTTCTTCCTTTGCCTTACTACTTTAAGGGTTGAAACGAGTGAGATTCCTAATACTTACACCCCGAATTTGAGGTCACTTAGTAAAATATTTACTGAGCCTCAGAGTCTGGTCTGTTAAAAAACTTCCCTATCATGAGAAAGACTTAAAGCACAGATGTCAGTATGATGTTTATTAAACTTTGTCTTCAAAAATTTAAGATCAATGTAAACATTAGTCACCTACAGCCTTAAGTTTGGCTGGCAATTTATTTCATGAAAAGTTACCTTAAAAAAAGTTGGGTTGATTTCATCTCACCTTGCTTAAATCCACTACTGTGCAGATGTTTGCCCAAAGCTTGTCCCCACAGCCTCCTTTTATGGCTATACAGTGAAATAGGCACATTCTTCCTGAGATTCATTAGGCTAATTTCAGACTAAGAAGTTGCACCCTAGAAGTTCTTGACTATTGCATGACTTCCTTCAAGATGAATTTTGCTCCTAAATATTATAGCTGCACCAAACAGAAATTGAAGGACATCAGTAGTTTGAAATCCAGTCCTTAAAAGTGAGTCACAATATGGAATTCAAAAATCTGCATTGATCTGATTATCCTCATGTAGTCTGATTATTTAACGCTTCCTGACAATAAGCTCAAAATTGTCTTTTTGGGTTCCAACATCAGCTACAGAAAGCTGTCATCCTTCTCTTAACACTTTCTTGTGGTAAAGAAATGTATTTGGGTTCATTATGCTCACTGAAAAAACTCCAACCTATCAAGCAACAGTTTCCTGTCATTTAGATTCACTTACTTATTAGAAATCTTAATTGAATAGTTGCTTACAGTGATTTATATTTGTAGATGTTTGTCTGGTTAACTTTTAACTCTTAGTAGAGCAAGCTCCTAAAATCTCTCACTCAGGTTATATCAAGAGGTGTGATCATCAACAGCAGTTTCTAACTGACAGATGTCAGGAACCATTAATTTTTTTTTTTTTTGCTTGACATTCTTGCTGCTGTTTTCCTAACATTTATTTTTGAATGAAATTTTTGTAGAAATAAAATCCATACTTTTTTCTCAAGTTTATAAACCCACCTCCTAAGGAAGACATGAAACTCAGCTAAATAACTCCCTAAAGAAAAAATGAGATTTAAACTCAAATGATCCAACATATATATATATATATATATGTGTGTGTGTGTGTGTGTGTATGCATAAGAAACCTCTGCTCATGATCGGAGCTGAGAAGATTTTGGTTCCTATGATAGATTAAAACCACTAAACTTTCTTAAAACTTCCAAATAAATGCCTACTTTTCCCAAGCATGTCACAAATGGTCTCTGCTGTGGCCCTGTATTTGGCCAGATGGAACTGGTGGTGCCTGCTGTTGGACACTTTCAGTCAAGCTCTACAGTGGAACGAGAACGTGCTGTCACAGTGGTGACACTTTGGGAGCTGTGGCAGACAGCTCTGGGGATGACCATGGCTGTGCTGTGGGATGCAGGCAAGGAGAGCTTTTGGCTCATGGTCTCTGAGATGAGAATCAAACATCCTTCATCAGCACCCCTGTGTGAGATGCTAAAGATGCCCTGATTATTAGAGCTGGTTGAAAATTTTCTGGTGGAACGCTTCTCTGTTGGAAAATGCTGATTTTCCAGGATTGAAACGTTTCACAGGAACATGTTGATTCCATTGAAAGTTTCAATGGAAAGCAGGCAGGCAGGCTGTCCAGGAAGCCTGTGCTCCTGGTTGCATGCCAGCCTAGGCTTCCCTGGCTCCCTGCTCCCCAGGCAGCTGCTCCTTCAGCTTCCTGACACCCTGACCAGCCCTCTGCCTCAGCAGTGGGGTGGCTGGGGGGAGGGAAACATAAAGTGGGGGGGGGGCACTGATCCCCACACAATCACTTCTTTCCACAGAAGAGGAAGTCTGTTTTCTCGGCTGATCTACCAGCAAGGTGATACTGACACTATTTCCTTTCCTTTTGCTTGCACATCACACACTTACAAATATGATCATAGGTAGAAAGAATTCAGTATATTCACACTGAAGTAATGATGCAGCTGTTAGTGCCTGAAGCGTTTATTCCCTATGATAAACACCAAAAGAACGACATATTCACAGTGCAGACTCTCATGATGGTGAAAACAATTCACATTTTATTTCTGGACATACACAGAGTTGTCTCAGTAGAAAACCTCAAAACAAAAGAGATATCTGTCAAAATGTACATGTGTGCGTGTGTGTGTGCATGTGTATATACATACGTACATATATATACATACATATTTTCACACACTTTGCTTATTTATTTATTTATAATATACTTATTGTCAAATTTGCTCAGGCAAGCATAACTGAACTCATTTTTTTCTCATCCAGATTTCAGGGGAAAAGAAAAAGTGTTTGATTAGAAATGTCTTTAATATATTTTAATAGACACCCGAGGAATTTCTAAGCCCAGCTAAAAGAACCTTCCATACATTCTGGTTAATATGCCTGCTGACTTGAGCTTTGTCTTAATGATCATAACTTGAGCTTAGAATTCTGGTTTGGGCCATGGCAGGCACCTGTAGAAATCAGTTGTCTCATCACTGCTCACACAGACTGTGTCTTCATGCAGCTTCTATTGGCATGTGCAAGGTAATTGTCTCATCACCTTTATAGAGTCAGTAAAACTACTAACATGGAACTAATTGTTTCTCAAGTATTTTGTGTGATTTGGACTAAACAAAGAAACAAACAAACAAGAATGTCCCAATGTACGTTCTGCATGCTACCACCTGTGGAGAAATATACAAGCTATGAGTTTTTATGTGCACATGCTTACAAGTTTTGACTTCCATCGAGGTGTCACACTGCTGATTATTTCTGTGCTATTTCCTCAAATTTGGTAGGTGGCACACTTACAGTACATCCAATCAGTGAATCAATAAATAATGAAACCTGTATATTAAGAAAAGTTTAACAAATAAGTGCTCATAATGAAAGTCAGTGTTGTGGGCTTTTTCTCCATGGTTTCACTGGCAGTTGTGCTTTTGATCTGGGAGCTGTTAGGAGCTGTTGCACCACAGATGAAAGGAGTTAGAAAATTCCATATCATAACGCAGTTAGATCAGTAATTCATGGAGCAGGTAATTCACAATGACTTGCTGGTCCTTTGATTGCACACGGTTTATGACTATTAGCAGTTTCCCCTTTCAAATTTGTATGCTTCCATACTTCCTTTCTGACCTCTTTTTCATCATTTATAGTCCAATTTGGTAGTGAAAAAACATAACCGGTGCTCAAGTGCATGGCTGTCATTCAAACCTCAATGCGTTAGTGAGCAGTTTGACATTTGTGACTATGAAAAAAAAACATTAAGCAGGTGCACAAAACACTAACCAGGTCCCTGGAACAATGCTTTATGGGATTCACAACTTGCCTCTAGGCTATAAACCTGACTCAGCCTGAGTTTTCAAGGTAGATTTAATCTTGATATTTACACTCCAAACGTATCTTACATTAGAACACAATTGCAATGTAAATGATAGAAACACATTTCAAATGGAAGGTCACAGGAAGAGACATGTTACTGCAGGACATTTTTAATGATGTGTTCTTTGGGGTTTGACAATTATCTGTCCTCGGCTTGTAAAATCAAGGGCTGCATCTTCAGCCTCAGTAAACTCAGAGGGGTCCTGGCTCTAACATTTTCTTGCTACTCTTCTAAGGGAGTAAGGTTCAACTTAAACACAAAAAAAATGCTATTTAATCACTTCTAACATAGTCATCTGCTGTACAGGTGTGCACATATCACATTTTATTTCGGTTATACTTACCAGGTTTCTGGGAACTGCTGTTGCGGCTTTACAAAGGTAGAGAGATTTCTACAAGTTGCAGGAATAACAGCAGGTAAACATGTTAACAGAAGTTACTGTTTTGTCTCTAAAGGACTAATGTAATGGTGAAGTTGCTAAAAAGGCCCCCAGAATGAACATTGTAAACATTTGAGTAGTCAAGGAGGAATAAGAACTGTGAGTCTGAGAACTAAACAGTTCTTCAAGGTGTTCAATTAAAATAATATTTATGTATATATGAATATAGAAATTATGCCAAAGTTCTCCCATGGAATCCCTCCCAGCTTCCAGTAGGCAGCAGGTTAGGGATTTCCTTCTCCAGAGGGCATCCGGATCACAGTGCTTAGTAGCCATTGATAGACATATCCTTCATGAATTAGTCTAATCTCCTTTTGAACCCTGTTATACTTTTGGCTTCTGCATCATCCTCTGGTAAGGAGTTCCACGATTTAATTGTACATTGTAATGAAAAGTGCTTCCTCTTGTTTGCCTGAAAATTGCTGCTCAAAGTTGTGAGTGGGAGCACACGTGCCTGCTGTTTCTGCTCTCTTTTGTTTAGAAGACAGAGCTGGTCAGTCTGTTCAAAGCCTTATCCTTTTGTTTCTTATGATAAAAAAATCTATAGCTAACAGAATGTAGAGAATGACATTTATCCAAGCATGAGACTGCTTCAGTAGCAATGTTTATGTTCCAAATAACAGAATATACAGGTAATTCAATTGCAAATACTATATTTTAATATTGTGCCTGGGCTTGGTATGACACTTGTGAATTTTGAAAGCAGGAGTAACATAGGAAGGCTCTGATAAATGTTTTCAACACATGTGCACGCACACGTGGGTGTACATTATCAGACTGTTTCTAAAGTGATGTGTGCTCATGCCCTTTGTGCAGCTTTTTTTTTTTTACAGAAATGTAGAAAGATTTTGTGGGCAAATTCATGGAAAGTGCGGAAAAGACCACACAGAAAAACTGTTTGAAAAGTCAGCCCTGGCAGCAGCTCGTGAGCAATAACAGCCAAAAGAAAGTGGACATTTGCCTCCTTCTCACCCTCTCTTTTCTTTGGACAGGGTTGCCAGGTGGTGTCCATGCCCTGTTTGAAATGGCTGCCACAAGGGCAGTCCCACATCAGCAATTGAAAATGTAAGATGACTTACATATTTTGCTGCTTGTGTCATGCTATGAATTTAGTTTTGCTTTTTTTGCTTCTTGGAAAAGATGACAAAAGTTGTGTTCAGCTTTGTGAGGGAAAAAAGTATGTTGTTTTAGGATTACAGTATATTTTTAAAATCCAGATGAAGGCTTCCTTGAGTGTGCCATTCTCTCCCTCTACGAATAAAAAAAAAACCTAAGAAGAAAGAAAAAGAAATATACAAACAAATGCATTAAAATTAAAAAATTAAATGCACAAAATATTTAAATATTTTTATAGAATACATTTAAAATGTTTCAGGCCTTGCTGAAACACGGCATTTTTATATTTTCTTAGATAAATTATACACAGAGTAGATTACTTTCCTAACATACTTTTTTGCTATGCAAATTATTCAGTCAGAATATTTTTTACTAAATAATTTTCTCCTTCTCAATCCAAGTATTTTTTCCTGCTCCCTTTTGTATTTTGTTCATTCCTTTTTCTCTAAGTACCACTAATTTTTTGCTCACAGGTCTACAAAAAAATTTAAACTTGACCCTTGGTGTTTCCACGCCAAAGCCTTGTTGAACAAGCTGGATATAGTTCAGTAGGTAGAGAACAATACAAGTCCAACTCTTTCTAACTTGAGAGAAAAATAAACCCCACATTTGTTTTATTCTTTTTTTGGTCTCCTTTCTTGATTTTCCTGTTTAAGAGGGAATAAGTCCACTGAATATTATTGCTAGAAGACCTTCAAAGCAAATAGTATTCATTTCGTTAATGTGAATACATTTCCTTGCGTAGCAAGGCCCTAGTCCTTACTAAGCTTTGAGGCAATTCTGCAGAAAAGTAAAAGGATGAATAATTTTAGAGAGACCTTGGTGCTTTAGGCCTCCCTCTACATTAAACCACTTTTGGAGCCTGAGGATGGTGGACCATAGCTGAAATAGCTGAGTAATGAGCTGCACGAATGAATTGGGGCTCCTTTTCCATCCAAATTAACACTTCTAGGCAGTAAAATGTCTGACAAATTCCAACTATCCAAAGGACCATAGGTTACTGACAAAGAACAGATAAAATTTGTCTCTGGGTAAGAAAGAGGTCATTTTCAGGATGTAAATAAGTGACATTCTATTGAGTCTCCTTACTGTTTTTAATATTTTATTGAATATTTTCTGGGTTGTCTACTAACAGAAAGGAAAGTTGAGGTTTTCAATGAATTATGATACAATGAATTAAAATCAAATTATTATAGCCTCACTGAAAGAAAAAGAAGTCAAAAAACAAAACAAAAACTTCTATATTCTTCTTTTTCCCGCTAGATTATACTCCGACTTTAAATGGTTTTGCATATTTCATGATGAATGTATTGACAAATGTCTTTGAATCTGAATCTACCATTTTAGATGTGAGAAAGAGCAGACTTTTCCCCAAAAAAAACCCCAAAAAACCTAAACATGAGAGTTGATGCTCTTAGGAGTTTAACTTACAAAGGTTTTGAGGCATTTTTAAGATTTCAACTTAAAAAATTCCACAGTGTTTCAGCAAAAGAGCTGATTTGAGGTTGTAGTATGAAGACTACCGAGACTGTTATAAAATGGGAGTTGAAACAAAAGGTAAACAGTTTTTTCCTAGGTACAAGAAACATTTACTTCTTACCAGAGCAGCTCTTGGAAACTTTTGGAAAGAATTGCCCTGTAGCTTAGCAAGCCTAAAGAAAACAATTTCATAAACATAGGTTTATTTTTTGTTGTTGCTTTGCAGGGTAAAAAACCCCAGAAGGATTAGTCTTCTGTTCAGAATATTTGGCTGTTTCTTGCAGGTGTTTGGCTTTGAAAATGTTTGGGCAGAACACCAATAATTTGGTTTATAGATTACAGTGTTGCCCAGTTTCCTGCATGTTATTGCGACGTGGAACAATACCATTAAACCACCCCACATCTGCTGTGGACCTTTTTGGGGTTTTTTTTGGTTTTTTTTTTGTTTTTTTCCTTTTTAGACTGTGTGCCTCTTCACAAAATATTTAAGTGTGTCTTGGTCAGTAACCTCAGCTGTTTACCCAAGTAGCTGCAGGACATCTCTTTCAAGATAGCTTACAGGCACATCACATTTCACCTTCCTGAAGGGGAAGAGGACAGGAAACTTAATTTCAAAGGTCAGCATTGCTGAAGCTTTCTGGTCTCCATAAAGATGCCAGACAGTGACTTCATATCTACTCTGTATTCCCATGCTTTATAGCTGGAACTCCGTTGCATGATGGAAATGTTGCAGGAGGATGACTGATCTTGACTTTCACCAGTGCTGTACTAGGCAAAAGTAACAAATGGTGTCATTGCTGAAGCCTGTGAAACAATATTTGTAGTCATGGTTGTAGCTGAAGCCAACAACAGAGGCACTGAACCAGAACCTACATAGAACCCAAACCATGCCAAAGTCACATGTTATTTTATTTATTTGTTTTAACTTGAATAAGTAGGGTTTTGATCATTTACCATGGCCCCTGTTCATAAGAGTTCTATGGGCTTGTGAGAAAACAACTCCTTGGTGTTTTTAAATATGATTTCAATTAAATATTTTTATTCAGAACAAATGTTTTCACCTACCACATCATGCAACTCCAATCTGTGCTTTTGCTTTCAAGTCTGTTATAGCAAACACAGGTTAACTGACCACATAAATTCATTAACAGTGGACTTGTGCAAAAAACAAATACATGCAGAAATAAGACTGAAAAATCCTAATCTCTAGTGTACTTGACCAAACCAGCATTCTGTTGGCCAAATTATAAAATACTGGCTTTTGGACCATGACTGTAATAAGCTTCCCAGGAATTGAATGCAGGCCACTCACTGCAGGGATACGTTCTCAGCTGAAGGGTGCATGTTGGAAGGGATTATTAGTTTTTAATTATATCACAGCAAGTACTGTAACAAGTAGATACATTATTTTTTTTTTTTTTAGTTCCATTTCTCAGCCATTCATTCTGTATAAAGATGTGGCTGTGTTCTGCTCAACACCTGACACATGCTTCTCAAAAATGGCTCCATTTCAAATGGAAGTGAACTGATCCCTGCACAGAAGGCCTAATGCACAAATTATTGAACCCTCATGTTTCTGATGGAAGTCAGGGTGAGTTGCTCCTTAAAATCCCTTTCTGGACATTGCCACCAGTGGCAATTGTTTGGGTAAAAAAGGCTATATGGTACATTTATGTTATCACATTTTTATTCTTTATGCCAAATCACAGTGAAATTTTTAATGAAAAAAAATAAAACAAGGAATAGTACAACTTGTAAAATAAAGCATTTGCTAAGTATTCTCAGTCTTCCCAGCTTACTAGAAAGGCTGCCATGAGCAAGATTTTTAATAACTTTAGGAAATATAATGTTACAAAGTTACAAACATTTATTAAGGCTCACTAAATGTTAGGTCAAACTTAAGAGTCTGACCTTTTTAGCCTCAAAACTACAGACTTTTTAACCAACCTGCTTTCATAAAAGAAATATTGATAGACCCGTAACTCTTGTGAATCCAGTGATTACTGGCATTAAGAAAAGAAATAACACATTCTGCAATATGTTACAATAAATCTGTATACAACATAGTTTATAGATTTGTAAGTTTTAGATTGTCATGATAGTTTTCTGTGTTTATCAACAACATTAAAAAAAAGCCCCCAAAACCAGTAAGCAAACCTGGAGTCCCACAAACCAATCAATAAAGTTTAAAAGTTCCAGTGAAGCTAACCTATAACAGGTCCTTGTTTGGAGAACATGCTCAAGAAACACATGTGCCTTTAAGAGGTCTTGAAAGAATTTACACCCATGGACCATTACCATTTCCAAACACCCTGCAGCTTTACCAGCCCAACATGTGCTGACTGTATATCACCATGACCCTTTCACTAAAGCTCTTTTGACTGGAGTGCTTTTAATACCCACTTTCTCAGCTGAGCTCAGGAGTGATTTGTTTTACATGCCACATTAATCCTTTCCACATTTTCTGGATGAGGCAACCACAATTCCACTTGTGAGGTGTTTCTAAAACATAGTTATAGGAATAAAGCAGCAGGGTCCCAGACTTGACAACTTCCCTTCGGGCGGCTGACAAAGTGGGCTATCGTGGCTGGTGTGGGAGCTAGCACTTGTGCCCGGCAGCCAGGGTGGCCTGCTCTCCATGGTTAGTCAGAGGCCCAATTATTGTTGGCAATTCAGCCACAATTAAAACCCTGTAGGGATCTACACAGATTTAATGTCCAATGAATGCTGATGCAGATTAATAAAATGCAGCTCGTCTTTTATAAGCTTAAGATGAAATGCAACAGAGAGAAACAAAACTGAAAGTATAAATGGCAGCTCCGTAAAACCCAAGAAGTTTATGCCTCACACCTACGTGATTGGAGGAAAAGAGCGTTTTATAAATGGGCAATTAGTGTTCAGTGTACTGGCTTTTATTACGTGGTAATTTTACAGTTTTCACTTTAAAGACACCCAAAAAAAAATCAAAGGCCAAATGAATTTCTGTTGTATGCATTTATGAGCTTTCTGCATTTATAATGTTAGCTCAATCTTACTAATGTAGGGGTATGAAAATTTAGTGTTGTCAACAAGGCTAACAGAGTGGACCAACCAATTATAAAACTGTTTTTACATGTCAGCGCTGTGCACATTTTATTAACAAGTTAGTATTATACTCCATTTTTTATGCGTTAAATCGAACTGTACAAGTAACTGCAGGACAAAAATCATGTTTCTACGCAATTTAATTTATTGCTCTTCCCCCATAAATTTTACTTACAAGTTCAATGGTCTGAGCTGAACGATAAATTAGAGTGAGGTGAGTCTTATATATAACTTGATTTACTCTGGTAATTTCTGAGGGAAGTATCTGAATCCACATGCCTGTCTACAATTGTCTTTACAGCAAGATCAAGCAACCATATAAAAAAAAGCAGTGGCTGATCAAGAGCTTTCTGTTAAAGGCTTTTACGCTCACACACAAGGCTGTTCAACAAAACTTCAAATTAAAAAAAGTAGCTCCATGAGCCATTCATGCTGCGTGGCAGGTGTCACCAGATGGTGCCATTTCAATCTTCCAGACTTTTCTTTTTTTTTTTTTAAATTTAAGCATGTAAATAAATATTCACTCCTGAAATGATACACTAATTTTTTTAATTTGTGTTATTAGAGTTGTGTGGGAAGGGAGCTGTGTTATTGGCAGGTGAGGTTGCTATTTGCTTTGATCTCGTACTAAAATCTGTTCTTCAGGTGGAATTGTTGCTTGTAATCCCAATTTTACTGATGAGCTGAGACTCTTTAACAATTCCTTGCACACTGTTTGATTCTCTCTGTTTCAGTACTTATTTATATGCATACATAAACCAAGTTATCTTTAGAATATAACCAGAGGCCACGTATCTGATTTCCCTGATCTGTGAAGACACCAGCAATTTCTCTGCAGGGGGATAATAAAGATATCTGCACAAATTCTCTTTCTTTAATGTGCAATGAGATATTTGTTGATCTTTTATGATATGCTAATTTTAAGATACGCTAATTACCTGCAGCTGGATGCTGGGGGGACCCAGCTTTTTTACAGGTCTCCTGGCCATCAAAGCAGAACCTCTCTGCCAGCTTTGCCAGCTGCATATAAAGACCTTGTTGACTACACCTTTTCTGGATTTTCCTCTTTTCTCACTATATGCTGGTGGAGAGCTCAGAAGCACAGAAACATCAGCACGTCTTCTTCACATTTTCCTTTTGAGACAGTGTTACAGGTATAGAAGCTCTGACCCTGAACTTGCTCTTCCCACCTTCATCTGACTGGCTAGTTCAAATAATTCTCAAAGCTCTTGGGCAAGAAGTATGACTGAGCCACTGTTTGTTGTTAGTAGGATACAGAGGGCAAGGTGAAGTACTCAAGAAATAAATTTTGCTGTCATTGAGGAGGTGCTGGATCTAGTGAAGAAGTGAGAAAACACCATTTGAGACACAATGCTCACCATTTCCCCAGCACATGGACCATGTTCCAGTATCACCTGTGACCTGAGCATGGACATTCCCTCCAGCAGGGCAAAGCTGATGTGTTGTACCAAAAGCCCAGGACCACTCCGCCTCATTCTAACTTGTGTCTGAAGCTTCTTCTAATGCTCTGCATTTGTGGGAGACTGCATGGGTAGCAGCAGTCTGCATTCCAAAAGGAAAAGGACCAATTTTCATGGAATAACCTGTCAGCTGAATATTGCCAGTCATGCAGCAACCCTTAACTTCACAGAATTAAAGAATCATGGAGCCATAGTTTGGGTTGGAAGGGATCTCGAAGATTATCTAGTCCCAACCTCCCTGCCATGGGCAAGGACCTTTCACTGGACCAGGTGTCTCAGAGTCCCATCCAATTTGGCCTTGAACACTTACAGTGTTTGGGGCATCTACGACTTCACTGAGCAACATGCTCCAGTGCCTCACCACCCTCAAAGTAAATAATTTCTTCAAAGAATCTAATCCAAACCTACCCTCTTTCAGTTTGAAGCCATGACTCTTCTTCTGTCACTACGTGCTCTTGTAAATAGTCTCGCTCCAGCTTTCCTGTAGGCACCCTTCAGGTATTGGAAGGAAATCAGGTCACCCCAAAACTGTCTCCTTTCCAGGCTGAACAAAATCTACTTTTCCCAGCCTTTCCTCACAGGAGAGGTGCTCCATCCCTTTAATTAACTTGGTGGCCATAAGTTTCCTGAAGTGTGACCTCTGTGGTACCCTCTGAAGACTCAACTCTCCCCAAACTGAAAAACAGCAAAGTTCTGGCAATGGGAACAGAACAGACTGCGCGGCCCTTGGATCACCATGCTCCTTTATGGCTGTACATGTGCTGCTGGACCCCCTCTGGCAGGCTCCAGGCAGACTGGCACAGTTCTGCAGGACATCAGCACTGTGCACTGATATTCTGATCACTGATACTCTGTCCAAGCCAGAGGAGCTCTGCTCATGGGGCACTGTGTCCACACTGCCCAGCCTTGCTGACTTGCCCAGCTCACACTGAGCGTGGAGCTGACACAGCATCATTCTGACTGCTCTTGGAGCTGGCTGGTTCAGCAGGAGTTGGGCTCCTCCTGCCAGAGCACAGGCACTGTCCTCAGCCCTAAAGGGTTGCACTGTGCACTGATTTGACCACTCTACCTTTTCCCATATCTGTACCTTTGGCTTTTGAGGAAAAAATTTTATCTCCTGAATTTCCACTGACTTTTCTTTCTTTTTATTAAAGAGTCTCCCTTCCACAAAGAAAGCGATTTTATACAGATTGAGGGGAACAGCCCCCCCCACTCCTCCCAATAGGTCTAACATATCAAAATCATTGGTAGTCACCTATACATGGCAACATCACTTACTGTATGTAACAAAAATTAGCCACAGAAAATTCTGGGCTGTAAATACTATCCAGACAAATAGCTTTTTAAGATGATAGTCTAGATTGAACAGAAGAAAACTTTTGATTCCTTGAACAAGACAACTTCCTGAGGTTTAGAGTGAAATGATGCCTTGGGGTTTTTTTAATATCTACCCAAAATGGAAATATTTTATCAAACAACTTGTTTGTTAGAGCAAACAGAAATACATCTTAATCTGCTCATCTTTGGAAATTATTACTTATAGGCTTGGATTGGTTATCTTTTTATTGTTTTCAGTAGCCATTTAATAAGAGCTTTCTGAATACTTGTACCTCAGGATACAGACTGTGATTGTAAAAAAGACAACATGAAAATGACAATTGTTGAGCTTTTTAAAAAGCTCAAATAGCTTTTGATCACTTTCAAGATCACATACTTGCAAAATTCTTTTATATGCCCGTTCAAAAATCAACTCAGCTGTACTTTGTGTTGGTATATAATCTGAGCCACAAAAATTGCCTACTTCTCTTTTGCCTTTGGGCAATTTTTCAATCTTAGCTAAACCAAGTCCATAACATACGCCTGCTGGCCAACATTCCAGGTAAATGAATAGCTTTTAAGGAAAAATGATGCTGTTTTTCAAAAGCTTGACATTTTTAAAATACAAGTCCAGAATTGAAACCTTCAATAATTTTTCCATGCCTATATGTTGCAAGCAGAAAAATGTTGCACAAATGAATACATCTGGGATTATTTTCAAACTGTTATTTCCCACTAGGGAAAATATTGAGAAATAAGGCTCAATTTTTTTTTTTCTGTGCTGAAACTACAAAGAGGCCAGCCATCATGATGCTTTTCCAGATTTTTTTAATGGTTTTACTGATATTGTATAGTGACTTTACTGCCCTGTTTTCTGTGCCCTTATATTCACCAATAGTAAGCATTTATTTTGGGTTTATTCCAGTTTTTAAATCTGTTTTCTGGCATTTATGACCTAAAGCTAATAAGGACATTCAGTATTTTCTTGTAAAATATTGAAAATACTTTTTACCATGAAAATACGAGGTAAATGTTTTTAAAATTAAAAAAAGAAAAAAGAAAAAAAAGAATAAAAAGAAGGGGCTTAACCAAAGGCAGGAATGGAAAGGCCCTTATTTTAAACTCAGGCTTTGCCACAGCAGTAAAGTGGTATTTTCTAGGCATCAAGGAAGTGGCAGAAGCTCATCAAGCCCATAAGGAGCCCAGCAGAGGTTTGGCAATACCCAGGTACAAACCTGTATTACTGGACCAGGTCAGGTGAAAAACTTTAAATCAAATGGATCTTTATAAAAATGCGAGTTGGTTGAAAATGATACTTTCCCACAGAAAAGAGTTTGGATCCATTTTTGGACATTTAAAATCTGGAAGAACTTTTCCTTGATCAAAACTGTCTATTTTTATCCTCTTTGTAAAATTGTGTCCTGCTTCCCTGGCTTGAAATTACTTTGCCCTTTCGGAAACCAAACCAGCTGAAACATAAAACATGTAAATAGTCTCACACAAGCAATCTTTTAGGATGTAATTAAGCACAATGCTGCTTAGGAGGAGACTTTAACTTAAAGAAATACCCCATGATTGCAAACTGGGTTCTTTCCATGGTCATTTTTTCTCTCAGAAATGTGAATATTGTTATGGAGCAGAAATCTGGTTGCTTCCTAGTGTGTGTTCAGTGATTTCATATCCCTCAAGTGTGTTTTCTGGGGCTTATGTAAGGGCATGATCCTTAGGCCCATTTTACAGACTGAAAGCCGAGGTGTAGAGATGCCTTGCTAACCAGGTTGGAGGCAGAACTATTGTCCTTGAACCCCATTTTTAAAGGCAAATATTGGCCAGTGCTTCCCAGGTGATGTGCAAGACCTGTCCTCCCCCCTGCTTTTTAAGTGCACTGCTGTCATTTCAGCAGCAATGCCTCCTCCCAGCTTATGTTTTCTCTGTATAAGACAGGGTTAATTTAAACAAATGCCTTATTTGCATTCGCAACCATAAAAAATTGCCTACCAAGACCCCAGGTGCCCCAGCGTGCCACTGGGTGAAATCACAGTAACATTGAAATCATTATTCTGACAGGAACCCAGCCAGCCAGACGCCTACAGAAGCGCTTTTCCTCTCCTTCGCTCTGGGAAGCACGGCCCGCAGGCCTCTCCAGAAAGCTCTCCAGCTCCATTCATTTATTTATTTGCTGCATCGCCAGGTCACTAAATTCTGGTTTCTGCGGCCCGGGGCGGGGGGAGCGATCTGCTGGGGCGGGGGAGGCTCTGCCAGCTGCCCCCTCCCGCGGAGCCAGCGGCGGGGGGGAGCAGCTGCAGCTGGAGCGGAGCCGCTCTCCGGGGAAAGGGGGGCCTCGCCACACATCCAGCACCGCCGGGCCTTCCTGGCCAGCCACCCCGGCCCGCTGTTTACAAGGAATCGCCTGCATTGTAAAGGAAAACGGGACAGCGCTGGGCCTGGCTCTGCGTGGGTCTGCTCCTGCTGCTTCATGCGCGATGGGTAGGATTTGGGAAGAATTTGGGCTTTTAAAAGTTTTTAATTTAAAGTGTCGCGGCATTGCGAAATAGGAAAAGAAAGAAGAAAAATGTGTCTACAACGAAGATCATTCTGAAAGTCAAATTATCTACAAGGCATTTCTAGCCAGTAGCTAATTATTACCCAGCTCTCCTCCCACCCTGCTTATTAAGAAAGTTTGATATAAGTTCCCATTTGCTGTTCAGAATAGCACAGATGGAAGGAAATGAACATGCCATTTGCTTTTTGTGACCTCAGGGGAGTGGAGCAAAATATGGATGTGAAAACATTGCCAGAACCCTGAAAGTTATATTCTTTCATTCATTAATTTTCCTGCTTCTCTATTCCATATGCTCGCCTTTCCTTCAGCTCCATGGAAAAGTATTGACGAGCCAAACGAGTAATACAATTAGAGCTTATGTATGACCTGAATGGTGTGTGTGGCTTGAGTGGTCCATTAGCCAGGGCAGCTGCCCTACGGCCAGAACCGCTGAGAGCAGCACGGACTATGGGCCTGAAAGTCACAAGTCTCATCCTCCAGAACCTCTTCTGACATACTGTTCATGGATTAGTGCATAGGAATGGTTCAATACTGCAAGAAGTCACAATGAATAAACAGAAAGGACCAGATTCTTCATAAGGATGTACACATGGTTCTCATTTTAAGGCCTGAACCAATCCACTTAAGTTAATGTAAATCCTTCTCCAGACTTCAATGGGAATCTAGCCTTTCTGGCTAGCTCCAGTAAAGGACTTAGGCACCTAAGGCAGGATGTAGGTGGAACAGCATCCAAAAGCACTCTCCAGAAACCCGTGCTTGGCTGTTGCCTAATCCTGGAGGCGCCTAGTCTTGCAATGCACTTCCCTTTTTGATTTTAAAGTTTTGTAGGTGACAACAGTCATCCAGATCTTGTCCAGATCAGCTTGGTCTGAGCAGCTCATCAGCCAGTTCTTTCCTTGGACTGGTCTAAAGCCAGAAACTAAGCAGAAGACGCCGAAGACGTTTGAGGGCCACATCTGGTAGGCATTTTCGAAGCATCCTGGCATACAGTGATAGATCAAATGCTCTTCATATCATTCTACTTTAACACTGGAATGTCAAAAGGCATTTTTTCCCACCCAAACCGGAGAAGAACAGAAGAGTACCTTTTTTGTCTTTTTGTGAAGGTAAAAAGGGTAATATGATGTAGACTGGAAAGATGTTAAATTATTCAAGGTATCTTCATATTCTTTTTTTTCCTCTCTTCTATGTGTTTAAAGGGTAATTTTAACTGCACTTTTACTGCAGTGGAAAACAACCACCTAAACAGCCTCATGCCCAGCAATGCCCACATTCCTTAAATCAAGGTGAATGGAATAAATGTCAAATGATTACAAATGGATAATGTTTTTTCACATCTAAGTTTGGAAATAAAACCTTCAGTCTGCATTAAGATTGCAACTCACTAACAAAAAGGAACCCTATTTGCAGAAGTCAGCTGCTTTTTGCACAGGTAAAGCTTGCTGCTTTTGAGGCATGGAGGAATCTTGTGTATTACATGAAGACTGCAAGGTCGAAGTGTTAATTCTGTGTCAGATTTTTGGCAAAACAGAAATATAGCCACAGAAATAGAACATTTTCAACACATCCTGCTTTGAAAATCAAATATCTTGGCTTCTAAATGGTATTTTTTCATTAAAATAGAGGTTTTGCTGTGGTATTTATGTGTCAGGAGGAGCCCATTAGTCGATGATGATATACTTTTCCCATTGACATTATCTTTTAATTATATCATTCTGAGCCACATCACTAGTGGAGGATTGATTTTTTACTACCCAGTTTACATATCACTTCAGCATCTAATTCTGAGGAGGTATTACACACTTTGAGGTTTTTGCTTCCCTTTTTTAAAATAATTTGGAACTCATGACTGCTTAAAAAGGCATCAACAAAGGTGCCTGTCTTTCCTTTGAAGTCATTTTTTGCGGAAATCACAGTCACTGACCAAAAGGTTTCAAAAGATTAAATTGTGCTTATTTTACGACATTTTAAAACAGCAGGGTTAAATGCTGGGCCAGCTGCCAGGCAGTCAGCAGCACCCATACTTTCATGTTCAGCAGCCAGACACATCTACAGCAGTTATTTCTGAGTAGTTATTCCTGAAATATGTCACTCAGAACAGCAGAGGGGTTTTAGTACTTGTGTGCTTTGATGACGGGCTAATGAAAATGTACTACATATATGTATATGTCATGAGTGTAATGAGTTTAAAAAAAAAAAGAGTAAAAAAAAAAAAAAGAATGTAGCAGGCAGAATAGACATTTTTAATTCTCTTTGTCAACACTGGCTTCTCTCTGTAATTGGAATCAACTTGGAGAGCCACAAAATCATGGCTATTGGGCAACCACAAAATCATGGCTATTGGACACTCGTGTCCCATAGTGTGTTTTCCACATTTACTGCTTGCTGCTTTATATGGAAGCTGTATTGGACTGAGGCTAGTTTAAACTCACAGAACTATTCAGAAAGGGATACATAAATCTTGACATCATCTTTGATGAGAAACCCGAGGAGAGGAAGGACACTCAGACACTGTCTGTCCTGAGCAGCAGTGCTGTGGGCTTAGTGGATCTTTTTTGAAGTTCAGCTCTGTTGCAGTCAGGAAGTGATTACTCCATTTTACAAATTTTCATTCTGGTCTTTTCTTTCTAATCCTCATGTGATGCCTGGTTTCCCTTGCCTTGGTGTGTTTTTTTTTCATCTGCCTTTTTCCATTTTGAGGACTCATGGGCCAGACTCTCTGTGCTGGTTTCCGTCACTTTGTATTGTGCAGGTGTTCCAGAGCCTTAACTGGCCCCTGGGGGACATTCCCTATATAAGGAACCATGCAGCCAGTGCAAGGTGGTATAAACTGCTCCTGTGCCAATTCGTCTCCCTGTGCTGGCACACAAAGTGACTGAGAGACTCACAGAAGCAGAATAGAGTGCTCTTGATTCTTAACAGGGGGTACATCTCAGGGATTAAAACATGAGCTTATCTAAGTTCTGCTCATGCTGGCACAGGAGCAGCTGTAGAGCTGTGTGACCATAACCAGCTCCCCATCTCCTGCTCTGAGTGGATCTTGGCACAAGGAAGAATACGGACCTTTTATTCTTGTCCTGCTAGCTGGATGAAACCCCACTGTCTACACATCAAAGGGGTTTGATGGACTGCCAAAAATAGTAACCTATACGTAAAACATGTGCTCCATTTATAGCGATCATTTGGAAAGTTTCCTGCTACTGCAGAAATTCAGATTACATTGATTTACTGTTCAGTACTGCAATATACTGAGAGGCTTTTCAATGAGTTCTATTGTATGCATTTGCAGAAAGGCTGGGGAGATTTCTTTCTTTCTTCCTTCCTTCCTTTCCCTTTGCTATATAATACATAATCATGTGAAGTACATCTTTCTGAGGTTTTGCATAGTTCTAGTGAAGTGAGTTAATATCTACTCTACACTTTGAAAGACATTGTCACCTGTGATGATGCTTTACCCTTTGAAAAATGAAGTGCTGTTTCTTTTGATGTAAAGAGCATCTCTCCAGTATTTCTTGAATCATTTTATTCTACCTCTCAGTTTATAGGCTGTTAGCAATGGAATATGTCCTGCACATTTTTACAGGCACTTCAATGCCTTTCGTGGGAACATGTATTAACATAGCAATTAAACAGGAAGGTACACATGAGAACAGACACTCTGTCTCTGAACACAGATCTGAATCAGCACTTGAGCCTATCTGTGCTGTGGTCAGCACACCCTTTCCAAGCCCCATCTATAATCTACTTTTAGAGTCCTTCCTAGAGGAGTCTTAATACCACTGAACAGCTTGCATTTATAGATAGCCCAAGTTAAGGTTTTTACCACATGAAAACATGATCTACTGGGAACTGATACATATTAATGACATGGATGAACTGATGTGGACACTTCGAACTAAATCAGGGAGCATAACAGGGCCACATCCTATGCTGAGCCAACTTACACAGATCCAGTCTCTGTGTCAACCAAATAAGATTTGATATTAATAATAACCAAGGCTGAAAAGAAAGGAGAGCATCTGTAGCTCTTATGACTCATGAGAAGCGCCATTAATCCATGTACTCACACATATATTGTGAAAAGCTTGCTAATATAAGAAGAGAATTAAAACCCATGAAACAAGGGGTGACAGTAACTGCTGGTTTACAGTGTAATCCTCTTTGCAAACAGTGGCCCTCTTTGGTTGATGACAAAGAAGACGAACTTGGCCTTCATTTCATAACTCATATTAGGGAAGGATGTCATATTATTCTCTCAAATATACAGAAATGGCCCTTTTCCCTTTCTGGTTTTATTTTTATAAAGCCTTTTCCTTCAGACCCCAACTACTGCTAGGCACCACAAGAGTTAATTATTCTATCTCTGGATACTATGAAATTCACCCCAAATCACTCCTCTGCTTCTCGTCTGTTAATGTCCCATGGATCAAAGCTCAATGTAACTAGTTTAGGCCAAGAGTTCAAAATGCTACCATTCATATTATAACTTAACAGGAAAGCACGAGTTACTTTTCCTCCAATTAATTAATGCCTTTCTGAATTATGGTGTTCCCTGCTCCTTCTCCTTCCTTCTCCTTCTCCTTCTCCTTCTCCTTCTCCTTCTCCTTCTCCTTCTCCTTCTCCTTCTCCTTCTCCTTCT
>JAYDZK010000113.1:29246456-29264360 GCA_034509185.1 Euphonia xanthogaster | reverse complement strand
CCGGGACTCCGGCGGCACGGAGCGGGAATGCCGGAGCGCTGCTTCCCGGCTCCGGGCTCTGGGCATGCCGAGCGGCTGCAGGACGCTGTACCGCCCAGCCTGTTGTAGGTGACGAGGAGGAAAAGAGGAGCTCGGTACAGGAGAGCGCGCCGTGGTCAGAGCCCGGGCGTCGCTGACACGGCCCCTGTGGAGGGCAAGGGCAAAGGAGCTCGCAGCTTTAGTTTAGGCGACAGCTCCAGCAGCACGGAATTATTAATTAGGAATTCGCGATCTCTCACAGCTCCAGCAACATAGAATTATTTATTAGGAATTCTCAATCTGTCAATACCCATAGCCAAGTTGGTCTCCTCTGAAGTACTGAATCCAGCTCTGGGGTCCCTGGCACAAGATGGACATTGACCTGTTGGAGCGACTCCAAAGCAAGGCCACCAAGTTGATTAGAGGCACCTCTCCTGTGAGGAAAGGCCAAGAGAATTGGGACTGCTCAGCCTGGAGAAGAGGAGGCTTTGGGGTGATTAACTTCAGCCTTCCAGTAACTGCAGAGAGCCTGTAAGAAAGATGGAGAGGGACTTCTTCCAAGAGCCTCTAGTGACTGGACAAGGAAACCTTTAAACTGAAAGGGAGTAGGTTTAAATTAGATACTAGGACAGAAGTGAGGGTGGTGAGGCTCTGGAATGGATTGGAGAAGTTGAAGATGTCCCATCGCTGGAGGTGTTCAAGGCCAGTTTGCATGGAGCTCTGAGATACCTGGTTTAATGGAATGTATCCCTGCCCATGGCAGGAGGCTTGGGACTAGATGATCTTTAAGGTCCCTTTCAACACACTCAATTGTATAATACATCTTTTAATATATTTCCAAAAACTAATTAAAAGCCTAGTCTGTGTAATTCTGCAACCTTTGTATCAGGGTTGTGAATACTTCTTCAGAAATAGGACATTGAATTATAGGTATAAGGTGAGAGATTGCAAATTGTTAATTAATATTTCTTTGCTGCTGGCAAAGTATTTATCCATGTCAAATATCTACCTGAGTTAAGCTGTATATAAAACGAATTCAAATGCCTTTGATCTCAGCTCACCCAAAATGCCCTCAGATGGAAGTAAAAATTTTGCAGAAATAACAATGCACTTCTGATGTGGTGCAGCTCAAACTGTGTAGAGGGACTGGCAATAGCTCCAGCTCGAGGACTGACATGTCCCCCTCTACGGCCCACCACTCCAGCCTCCTTCCTTTTCCAGTTCCACCCACAGCACCAGCCCCTTCCCCCTTTTAAAGTTGTTGCCTGTGACTTTTTATTAGCCATTTAGCCCTGTTCAGCTGTACAGCATGAAGAACGCATATTTTTCCCTCTGCTTAGTGTTGGCTTTATCAGTAAAATTTGGCTGGTGCTTGATATACAGAGGGGTGAAGAGATGATGGGAGGGGGGTTAGCCCAGGCCAGCTGTGTGTATACTGACATTTCAGCAAAGGCAAGAAAGGTAGCCTGGCTGCAAAAGGTAAAATATTACAGGCTATATCACAAGGTTTGCATGTGAACATAAGTACACAATGCTTCTTTCACAGGATTCCTGCTGTAAACTTTGTCCTTTACTGGCTGATTCAATCCTCTGTAATGAAAAAGCTGCCCCATCTGAACTTGCCTGACTTTTTTTTCTTTTCAAAGAATAGTAACAACAGAAACTAAAACAAAAGACAGAAGAAAGTATACTCCGGAGTGTGTTAAAAGAATCTTTCTTGGAAAATGAAAAGCCATGGTACCACTGGGATCGGCCATTCTTGGAAAATCAAAAGCTGTTGTACCACTGGGATCGGCCCTTCAAAACCTCTGAAATTCTGCCACAGCCTCCCCAGCTGCTACAGAAATTCATTGGATACAGCACTGCATTCCCTTTATGGTTAATTCACACTTATCCAGTGAGTGACCTCTGCAGCTCGCAGACAGACAGGGCAGTAAGTGTGAAGTCACCTGAATCCAGAAGCAGTAGAGCTATATCTGTATCATCTGTATTCCCCAGTTCAGAGAGGTGCCCTATGAAGTGTCAGCTTTTTTATTCTCCCTGTCTGAGCTGGTCTTGTTGGTTGCTGTAAAATAAGTGCTGCACTGTTTCAGCTTTTGGCTAGCCAGGGTACCCCATTCACAGCCCTGGGTAACAGAAGCCTGAGTAAACCACTGACACCATGCACCCATGGAAACACCTGATGATAATCCTTATGGCATTGCTGTTATGCTTCCTAATTTACTGCTTGTCTCAGAGACATTATTTCTTTGCCCTGTGCAAATCTCCTTCAATAAGCATGTCTTCTTCTTTCCACACCTTTGTTTGCATGTATTAGTGCATACACATTGCTCCCTAAATTGTTGACTGCCTTATGACATGTCATAATCTGATGGAATCCAGACCGTGTTTGACAAGTGTACAAATTCCTGGTCCATGTTTTAATAATGAATATCATCATGTGGCTCGACAAACATCTACTTTTTGAATAAAATTATTCTACCTTACATATACAGATTCAGGAGACTCCAGTGATACCATGGCTTTTCATTTTCCAATAAGGATTCTTCTAACAAAGTCACTGTGCAGCTACTTGATACAACCCCAGGAACACTCCTTGAAACCTAGAGAATTGGAAAGTATTCAATCAACATATCAGTTTATTGCTAAAGCAAGATCATATTCCAGTGGAGAGAATATGAAAGCCAATATACCAATAGACCACAGTTTTTATTAACTACTGAGTGTTTTAAAACACAACAATGTGCAAAGTCTTTGTGCAAATTGAGTGCCAGGTTTCACTTTTGGACATTGAATATTGCTGTTATGATAGATTTTAAAAGGTTCGGTCCAATAAATACAAAACTGACATATGTGCACCAGAACAGCAAATTCTAAAAATGCACATGATGCAAAAAGAGCCCAGAATACTTATTCTTCAAGTATACTGTGTCTCATATGTTGTCTAAGAGCTGTTAGGAATGCTCAAAGAATTACTTTGTAATTGCACTCTCACAGGATGTCCTTTTGTTTTTCAGAGGAATATTCCCCAGTGTTTCTCTTTTCATTCAGATGCCTTGAGCACAACTACAGGAAGACATAATTTCCCCCTTACCATACAGGAATACGTATCAACATAAGATCCATGCCATGCTGTTGCAGTAACAATCGTTCAGTAATTTATTTCTCGTTTCTCTCTTTCCAGTGGAAATACGTGATCCAAACCTGAGCAAACTGACTGCAGACATTTTTGTTAACCTTATAGGCTTTGATTCAGAATCTGCGATACGAGAGAATCCGCCGTGCAGGACGAGGGTGTAATTCCATCAAGGACTTCTGGTGACCTCATAAACCATGAGAGCTGGCATGGACTTTAATGTGCACCACGTGGTTAAGTTCCCATGCATCATTTTGAAAATGTAGGGCTTCATTTGATACTGCAGAAGGATACCAGACCTACCATGTCAAATTGTTTCTCTTTCTTCTAAAGGAGCCACCCGCCTTATGTTACAGTCAGTCCTTTTTGGTAGCAAATGAAATATGCCATTCTGGAAAATTAGTATTTTCTCTGGCAAAATGAACATGAAAAGTGTGCTTCATAGAAAAGCACATATTTGGGTTATATACTTTAAAATAAACTTTCTAAAATGATGGCAGTAAATTCAAGTAAAGGTGCGGTTTGTGCAGAACTGGCTTTGCTCGCAGATTTCTAAGTGAGACATTTTAAAAAATTAATCTGTACATCAGTTAGAAGATATAGGAATAAAATTGTTATGGGTCATTTGAAAAAGTAGACCATGTTAAACCCAGGTTAAGTCAAGGTAGATAAGTTAGCTCAAATTGTGGTGAATGACCTAAGTTAAAAGATACTTGACCTAAAGCAATTTAACTGTATTTAGTACACCAGTTCCATGATTCTGCTGTTAGGGATTTCTAGTGGTTCAATAAGGTTTCAGTTGGTGAAATGTGTTCTATCACCTTCGTACGGTGCTTGGAGATTGTCTTTCGCCTTCTCTCAACCTAGACTTTGCCTGCTGAAACCAGTGTTCAGCCATTGTGCAAACCTATACAAAGTTGATGGTTATCAGCCTAAAAATAAGGTCAGTCAGTGTGGCTATGATTCAGGTAAATGTGGCAACAGAGACGTAGCATAAGCGTGTCAGTTTAGCTTATCTGTCATAAATGACCTCTATCAGTAACAAGGTGATGCTCTTAAAATTTCTCATCGTGATGACTGCATACCAGGAAAGGATCTGTCCTTCGTAATTCTGAGAGTACAGGTCAGTGAACTGCCTAGTCTCTATTTTTTTTCCTCAATATTCTAACTAATTTTTTTCCTAGATTGGTTTATAAATAACAAAATCTTTGTGGCACGGCTAGATGATGTTCTTGTATTATATACATAATATGTTATGTATAATATACATACTATGTATATTATACATAACATATTATGTATATAATACAAGATGTATATATACATACATTATGTATATAATACAATATGTATAATATACATACTGTGATATATATATATAATATATGTATTATATACATACATTTTTTATTCAGCTCTAGGTAACAAATCTTGATAGTAAAGGGGGGGAAGGACACCTTCTAGACAGAATACCCAAAAACTACTTGCCCTGGCCTTTCTGCCACCTTAGTGTGAAATACCTGCAGTTTGTCATTCTCCGGGATGACTTTTGAACTACGTGCATCACTGCTCCCTGTGCTGTATTGCAGCGAGAAGTACATTCTTTCACCATGTGCATGGCTTATCCATATATAGCATGATGAATGCACGCCTTTTATATATTCCATGTCCTAGACCCAGGTAGCATAATTGAATTGCTTAAGTTAATTTAAATCTCACCTTAAAGAACTGCAAATGTGGGTGTATGGGAGAAGATTGGTTCTCTAGTTTTGGTATCATAGTACCGTATATGTAGATTTGATACAAGAAGTTCCCTCTTAATGACACTCAGAATTATTCCAGTTGTAGTCTCATAGCTGAGATAGTTAATAAATTACAAGCATATGTAACAGCCTTGGGATGCAAGCTGTACTGTACTAGGTTAGATAGTTTGTACAGAAGGAGGATCCCTAAGGCTTGTTGAATAAGTAGATGAATCTTCTCTCTACTCCATGAAAAATGATGTATGTTTTTGGTTTGTTTGTACTACTTTCTCCACATGAAACGTGTGTTTGGTCCAACAATTCTGTGGTTTCCTCACTTTGTGATAATAATTAACACCCTCACTGAAGTCTAAGCAGTGATGACATTTGTTTAGGGGCTTGACTCCGATTTTTGTTGCTGTTTTGCCTTATGTTGCTTTCAATGTGCAATTGAAACCATTTTCAAGAATTGTTGTTCTCTTGGTCTTACTGACCATTTAGAAGCTCTTTCATGCAATATATCCTTCAGCCTTTGTGGAAACACAGCCTCTCCAGCCATGTGGGTCTGGGTTGATAGTAGCAAGCTCAAAGTAAAGCCAGCAATGGAGGGGTCTAGAGTTTTGGGGTTTCTTGCCTTTTTTTTTTTTCCTTTCTAGAAGAAACAGAGAAATGGATATTAGCAGTAAAAAAGTAAAACAGTAATAAAGTAACTATTGTTTAGGAGATAAATGTGTTAGAAGACAAAAAAAGAAAGAGTATATTAAACCGTACTTAAAAGATTCCTGAAGCTTTGGGGAAAATTAATTTTAAGAAATATGACAATGGTTCTCTACTCTCCCCAATAATCTTATAAAAAAGATTGATAGCTTTGGAGTAGATGTACATATTTTGAACTTCCTTTCTGGACAGAGCACAAAGAAAACCTGGCTTGTTTGTGGTTGTAGAAGAATCGTAGGTGGCTTTGTATAAGAAAGGCAGGTAGCTGTCAGGGACATCCAAGCCTCCTTCTCTTTCCATGTTCTTTTTTTCCATAATAACTTTTTTCAATATGTTGTCATTTTTTTTCCTGATTTTCCTAAATAAAGTGAAATGTCAAATCAGCAGAGAATTGAAATGTATTTATAAAAAAAAAAAACAACCAAAAGGGCATCTGATGTTTTACAGACATTCCAACACCTTCAGGAAATTTGAACTCACACCAAAGGGTCTGATATTCATTTGAATCTCCATCTGTGCTGAAGCACATGTGTGCACACAACACACATTGAACCACTACAGTGGAAAAAAAAAATCCCTGCTCTTAAATTATAGCAGCTCTCTACAATTCTTCTGTAACCACAAAGGCTTTGGTAGTTTTGAGACATTGCAGTGGCTTCGGGTGATCTGATCACAGAGCTTAGTTTTGTTAAAGAAATCCCTTTGCTGAAAGATATGGAAAAGCTGTAGGAGAAACACAGGGAGCTGCAAGCTCACAGCACGAGGGTTTGGAGTAAAGGGGAAGGGTTCAAGAAGCTGTTGTGGCAGCAGACACCCTACAGCCAGAGTTAACCCTGGAAACACTGCAGTTTTAGTTCCCTCACCAGAAATCCCCATGCTCGCAGGAACGGATATAGTCATTAGTTCTCAATGGGAATATGACCTTTCCCTTTAAGTATCTGTGTGATGCTTTTGATCCTTTTGACTCTCTCTAAGGGATAGATTAAATATGTGGCACAATGTCTACTCCTGAGTGAGGATTAAGCCTGGCTTTTGGAAGCAGAACTATATTGCCTAACCCATCACCATTTATCACATTCTCTGGGGACCTGTTCTCCATTTTTCTTCCCCTCCCCCTAAACTTTTAGAAAATTCCCCTTCTCTGGGGTTTAATATTGATCTCAGTTGCGTCAGCCTTGGCTTTACTGTAGTTACTTCTGATTTTACACTGAAGCAGGTTCTGTGTCTCAGATATCTTGTTAAACAAAGTGCTATTCTGAGGCTCAGCTCTTATGCAACCTGCACTTTCTTTAGCATATTTTCATGTTTGAATTTTAATAACAAATACCTTAACATGGCTTATAGTTATGTATCACCCTGTATTTCAGGTGGAATTCCCCAAGGATAACCCTTGTCTTTTCATACTTGTATTCTGATTTAATGAAGCAGTGAAACATATGATTACCTTCAGGACTTGTGTAAATCCCATTAACTTCAGTTAAGACCAAGAACATGCTTTAGTGCTTCACTAACCAGGGATGCTTAAGACTAACCTGCGCATGAATGTTTTGCTGATTCAAGTCTTAGTGTTTTATTAATTTTTATTCCTGTTTGTCTTTTGCTCTCTCTCATGATATAATAATTTTGCTCTTCTTGTATCCTTGCATGCTGCTTCCGAGTTAGAAGTTACACTGGGACTGAAGGTCTCATTCAGGAGAGGATAAAATTAATCCGTTCTGCAGCTGTGAGCCAGAGAAGTCCCAGCAAGCTTCCCAGTAAAATGAAAAAGTGATGGTATGCCACTCTGGCTCATAAAAATGTAATTTAAGCATTGCCCTCTCAATAAAAATATCACATTTAGGACACAGTAATCCCCTTCTGAACCTTATCTTACTTTTCAACAGCTCTTTGGACTCAGAATTGATGCACTTTGAATTTCCTGTTGGTCAGGTAGCATGACTTTCTTCAGCTCCCTCCCACAGCCACAGCTTTGCGCGTCGTTCTAAGCAGGCAATATCCAGTCACAGGCAGAAAGTGGAATCAGTGGTCTAAAATTCAGTAAATTCAGGAGCTTTAAGGTACTTAGTTGACAGACTAAGTTGACTTTGGAACTACTACTGCTCAGAGCTGTGGCCTTTGCAGTATTGCACCAAAATGACTGAAACTTCAAAAATGCTTTTCAATTGTTTTCTCAAGACTCCTGCCAGAATCTTTGCCTTCTTTTAATACTTTTTTCTTTTAATGAGCTCCTGATTTATGACAAGAAATCACCAGACACCTAGGTTCTTTGGGCTTATTAAAGCAGACAAATACTTTGGTGTTAGAAAATATCATAAGAACATATATTTTTTTCCATATTAGATTGAATCAATGTAGGCAAGTGCCCCAGTCCTCCTCCCAGCTATGGTCTGGAGGTATTTCAGCACAAGGAAAAAATAACCCTTTCCAGTTTCTGGCTCAATAAAGCCAATGTTTTCACTGGGGGCAGAAAGTTGATTCCTTTCCTGTCCCCACAGTATTCTGCATTTTGCCTATATCAAAAGATTTGCTTGCTCTGCTTTAGCATGTACAGTGTAGTTTATCTTTCAAATAGGAGTCATCTTTCCAGCTTCCATGTCTGAGCTGCACTGGTGATTTATATGCTCACTGTCTGTTTTCACAATGTCTTTCCTGGCTGTCTTGTATCTCTCCCCTGTGGAGCACTGGGCCTTAGAATCATTGCAGTAAGGACAGGCAATCAGTCTTCTTTAAATACATATTGGATTTTACTGGTGCCTGAGTCTATAGAACGTGCCAATGTCTTTTGTGGTTCTGGAAGGGAAACCTCAGGAAAGTGTGGAGTTTTGGTTTGGATAACAGAGGAGCTGGTTGGAAGTTTTTTAAACAAAGTGGTTTTTTCTTATTGTTCTTTTCATCAGATAATGCTGAGAATAGATGAACAAGTTTCAGAAGGAGTTTTGGAGCTGCAGAGTGGTGTTTCTGCTCAAAAACAGAGCTTTATATTAGCTTTGGACTCTCTGGAAGCAGCCTTATTGCAAAACACAGCTCTTCTTCATTCAGATGAGGGATTTAAGAGTATAGGGATGGCCACAACAGGCAGCCCAAATGCCTCTCCAGCCTTGCAGCCTGTCTCGCAATAGTGGTGTGTGTCTGACAGACATATACTGAAATTTTCTGTGCCTGTGCAAATTTGAGTCCCTCATGTGACATATCTGTAATAAATGGTCCTTGATTTTTCTCTCCCCATGAATATTTCTAGCCACTTTACACACAATATAAAATTGCAGCACCTGCAACATCCTCTAAAAATGATTCACAGTGCTTGTGTGTACTTTGTATGAAGTCTTGAATGAAGGATCTCTATTTTGGTCTTGCAAATTGCTACTTTATTTGATAATCTCTAGTTCTTATATGGGAAGAATCCATGAGCTGTTTTTTCTATTCACCTTCTTTTTGCCATTCAGTGTTTTATTCAGCCTATATTACTGCTCCTCCAACCAGAACAGTTCTGATCTGCTCAACCTTCTTCATACAGAAACTATTTCACACCTTTCTCCTTCAATGAAATTTATCTGAAACAATTCCAGTACAGTCTCCTGTCTGTATCATATCAAATGTGCATGGTCTAGCCTCAGGCTACTGAGGGAATTTTTTTGGTAAATAAAGACTTAAATGTTATCTGAAGCAAGATTTTCCCTGTGGTTTTAGGAAAGTTGAATGCTTCACTCACAGAAGACATGGATAGTCCTTTCCTTTCAGTGCTTCAATAGATTTTTTTTTTAAACAAAGAATACTATTATTTAATACCCAAAGAAAAGATAGCAAGGTCTGAGATCACCTCTATAGCCAAAATGTTTGGCTTGGAAATAAAAATCTTTGGACTCTCTGAGCTGCCTGAATTGCCAGGTTATTTCTTTCAGTCTGAAACAAGGCTTTCTTTTGCTTTTCTCTTTGAAAGGCCCATACTTCATCTCCCTATAGCATGAGGGGTGAAGGGGGTAAGAAGAGAAATATAACAACGGACAGGAAAACAGCCACCTCTAACCTCTGCAGTGACAAGTGAGAAACAATTACACATATTTCATGTTGGGTCTGAAAAACTTGTCTGCAATTCACTTACCTAAACATGGATGGTGGGCACCATTTGAGACAAAACAGGCTACCAGGGATGCCAGGTTTCTCTTCAGACATAAGGAGAAGCTGTGTTTTTCTGGAGTAACAGCTAGTGAGCTGATTAGGTATCTTCAGCGTTTAGAGAAACCACAAAACCACGTGCATTTGGCAATTGTATTCCACATCTTACTTCTTTCATTCTGGCTTTCACTGTCTCTGCCTTGCATATTTGTTTTAATTACAGGTGTAGTACAAGTCAGGTACAACAGAACTGGTTTTGGTTCTGCTCATTTTTAGAGGATGTGCACAAAATTCCATTCCTTAAAAAACAGTAGAAGGAACAGATAGTGATTGTAGCTTACTTGCCTTCAGCACTCAGGTTGATGTTTCACATTGCTTTGGAAGTCTACACTCTCGTGACTGTTTCCTCTAACACTCTGTCTTATTTGTTTTAATGGTCTTAAGGCAATCACTCAGCCCTGCATTAGATTAGGGATTCTAGATCCATTTGATTTTGACTAGGGTTAGACCTCCCTGTGTCCTTGGGTATTCTCTTCTGCTGTTTTCAGGTATGTCTATGCATAAATATATCTTTCACTTAACTTGCTGAATCCAGAAACTTTATATACATCAGTGATAGGCTATTGGTGACAGCCTTGAAAACCTCCCATCTCCTAAGATTTACTCGGAAATCCAGAGGTTACTAAAAATAGAGGTTACAGGAGAGTCAAATGCCTGCAGCTGAACAAAGAAAAAAGACTAAGCAATCCAGTAAGATATAAAAATATCCTTTAATACACGTTAGTTGCCAATGAGATATGAATCCATTACAAGACTCGCTTTTATTTTGTGAGTTAATTGGACCAGCTTTAAGTTCTCTCCCCAACTCTTCCTTTTGTGCTCATTAGACTCCATATAAGCAGCCATAAGCAGCCATTGTGTGGGTTGGAAGGAACCTCTGGAGACTGTGTAGTCCAATCTCCTTCCAGTTAAAGCAGGCTGCTCAGGGCCTGGTGCAATCACCCTTGGTGTATCAACAAGGAAGGACTCTTTACCAGCTCTCTGGCCAACCACTCGAACGTTTTTGGGTTTTGGTTTTTCTACACATAGTAGAAACGATTTTCTGAGTTCCAACTTATGCTTCTTGTGCTGTGTCCATGTGAGGGCCACAGTGTCCTGCAAGAGGCAGAACAGGTTACCAGTCTGGCTACCTGTGTGTCTTACAGGGTGATTGTTATTACTGTAGCCTTGAATGCAGACACACAATTTGAATGTGTATTACCTGTGTTATAACAATTTCTGCCTCAGCTTCTAGCATTATCCTAGAAAATGAAACCTTTGACAGAGAATCACGCCTTATGTAATAACTTGAATTTAGGAAATAGAGATTGATTTGAATATTAGTAAAGTCTTGCTCCTTAGATTTGTATTTGATGTTCATTTACTTCCTCCTGGAAAGTTTTTGAGGAGAATTGGCAAGCATGTTGAGCAGACAGATGAATGGGGAAATAGCACTATTACTACTGTTTTATTTTTGGAAAATCAAACTAAAATACTATTTTTCCTTTCAAAAATATGTGTCTTTAAATCAATTTCCTAATTAGAAGAATCTTAATGCATTTACATTTTAAACAAAATTATTTTTAAGTGCAAGAATGATATTACATTTTGCAGTTTTTAAGGACATGTCTATACTAGAAAATGGTACTCTGTGATTTGTTATGAATGCCTGAATGTGTTGTCTCTACTGCCAAACTGTTGGAAAAGTCCCCTGCAAGTTTTTGTCCTGAGACAATCACTGGTCTCTCCAAGTGTATCTGGGCATTATTTGGAGTCTAAATGCCTACTTTTTGGAGGTTTGAGGACCTGGAACTCATATCATTGCTGCAGCATTTAGGGCGATCAGTCTTTTTGGGTCTAAATTCCAGAAATTTCTGTAGCTTATAATCACATTTAAATATTTTTCTTCTGATTTGTAGAGACTAACTTGTCCCCTATGTTAGGTGTTTAGATTCCCATTACTATTTCAAACCAGTATCTAGAATAGTTGACTAGCTGACCAAGGAAGCACCTAAAATCAAAAGGAAAACAATGAACTGCCCAGAGTACACGAATAGGTAGTACCCAATTCCTGAAGATAAAATGATGTCTCTAAACTATTTCCAATGGTATGAGCAAATTCAAAAGAGTAAAAATAGAGGATAACAATGTCTGCTTCTTATACACGATTAGAACTGCATTAGAACCAACATGCATCGATTAATGTCGAATCCCAGTGAGAAGAATTACTTCCCAAGTGTTTCTGTTGGCAGTGTTGAAGACTGCATCTGTTACTGTATTTTTAGGAATATGTGTCTTGCCAGTCTTGTCTAAGAGAACCACCTGGGTGATGTCCCACAGAAGATTTAAGCATACCTGTGTGAACCAGATGTGTAACAGAGTGCAGCTAACAGGTGCAACCAGGAGATGCAGCAATCTGTGTCAATTTGAGCAGAAGGGAGCACAGAAAGGGACCAGAAACTGTGGAGGATGGTGTACTTCACTCAGCAGTGGTGCTGACCTCTCATAGGGCAGAACCACTAAAGCTATCTAAGTTAGTCCCAGCTTACTTAACCTGAATTCCCAAGGGTGGATGGAGCTTTGCAAGTTCATGGGTGCAGAGATGCCTCACTGAGGTATCCTGGTTTCAGCTGGGATAAAGCTAATTTTCTTCCTAGTGGCTGGTACAGGGATGTGTTTTGGGTTTAGTGTGAGAATAATGTTGATGACACACCAAAGTTTCAGTTGTTGCTAAGCAGTGTTTACACTAAGTCAAGAACTTCTCAGGTGCTCACCCCATCCAAGCCCACTAGCGACTAGGCTGGGGGACACAGTAAATTGAGGGGGAACACAGCTAAGACAGGTGAACCCAGCTAACCAAAGGGATATTCCATACCACATGGTGTCATGCACAGCACATAAACTGTGGAGAAAACAGGCTGGGGACCACTGCTCATAAACTGGCGCGGTATTGGTTGGCAGGTGGTAAACAAGTGCATCACATGTCTGTGTATTCTAATTATTATTTTAATTATTCTTATTACTATTATTGATTTTTAATTTCCCTCCTTGCTTCCTTCGTGCCCTGTCCTATTACTGTTTTTATCTCAACCCATGATTTTTACTTTTTCTCCGAATTCCCTCCCCATCCTGCTGTGGGGCTGGGTGAGTGAGCTGCTGTGTGGTGTTTAGCTGCCTGCCTGGCATGACAGGACGCTGGGGCTGGAGAAGATGGTGTCCTTAGCTGCAGGAAGTGTGCACTAACTGAGGATCTGTGCCCCCAAGTAAAAGAGCTGCAAGAGGGCTACAGACTGCATTGCATCAGAGACAAGGAAAGGAGTTTTATCAGATCTTGTCCAAGACATTGTAGCTGCAAGAGCCTGAACTCCAGTTGTAAGAAGAGAAAGACAGGCAGAACCAGAGCTTGGAGCTTTGCTTAGAGCAGACCCTAAGCTTGCACAGCCTGAGCCCCAGCAGCACAGGAGAAAATCACTGCACTCAAACAGAAGAAATTACATTTAAACGTGAGAAAAAACCCTTTCACTGTGGTCAGGGTAGTCAAACACTAGGACGGGATGCTTGGAAAGTTGTGGAGTCTCTGTACCTGGAGATATTCGAAATTGCAGCTGAACATGCTTCTGAGCACCCTGCTCTAGCTGAGCCTGCTTTGAGCAGGGGTTCATGGTAGATGATGTTCTGAGGCCCCTTCCAACCTCAGCAATTCTGTTTTTCTTTGTCATAGCGGAAGGTTGTGAAGACAAATCAAAAGAGGATAAATAGTGAGGAGCAATAAATTATGAGCTTCTGGTACCCAGACTTTTTCATTAAGAGCTAGTTGAGGTACATATGACCTGTGTATTGCTGTGCAGGCATATTCATATGTGGAAAACATCTAGTTTCTTGATCCAGATGGAACATAAGGAAAGTCTAGTCAGGGCATCCATGACCAGATGTGGGATTCAAGAAAAACAATGGAATATTAAGAAAGAAAGTAGTTAGGGCATTTAGACACCACCTGATTTAGGTGAAAACCAGGCCTTTTTGTATGCATTGGTTTTTCTTTCCCTTTTTTTTTTTTTTTAAATTTAAATTCTTGAGCTTTCTGTATATCTGTACTTCTGTTGCTCAGGATATTCATAATTTTCCATCTTCAGGCTTAACCACGCACAAGCAAGAGAGGAGTGAAAAAGTTCACATCCACCTCCAAAAGAGAAAACAAAAAGAGATTTTTGTTTGTCTTTCTGTACATTCCTACCTTTGAGGCCATATCATTGCTGATGCTCTGAGCCAGCAGCCTTGCATTCTTAATTTGAATATGTATGTAAAATGGATGACCCTCACCTTCCCACAGCTGTGCAACTATTATAACTTCAAATAATGTTTTACAGCTGGGGCACGGCTGAAAGACTGCATGTGGTTACTTCTTTATATATGGTATCCTTCAGTTCCAATATGTGTCTGCCGTTCCTCAGTAGGGCATATATTGACATACAGTATTTTGCTCCCCTTTAGCTCTCACACTTCCCTTTTAACCAGATGTACCAAACTCTTTCCTAACCTAGTCTGTCTCTACTACTGTGTATGTTGACACCAATGGACTTGTGAGTAAGTGGGCCTGTCAGCAGTGGATATTTTTCTCCTCCATTGTCGTTGGAGTAATGGCATCTCTTTCTTTATGTGGTTTTGTGTCCTACAACTCAATAATCCAGCGCAGACCTCACTGTCTGACTGCAAGACACCAGTCTGTAATTCGCCTAATAAGCCTAAACAAAGGAAATCCCTAGATTTAAGGACAAGAATGTATCCTGCATTCTTTGTATTCTGCCAACTAGAGAGCAAAATTGCTCTTCTCTTTAAAGTCAGAATCATTACCCATACCTGTATGGTCAGATTCTTTTAAAATGTAGCAAACAATATTATACATAATTATTTTACAGCAGCAAGATTTTATTTGCTATTTTAGATGTTTTCCTTGTTTTTTACTTTAAGACAAGAGGAATATAAATGTTCTAGAAGAATACGTGCTGAGGATAGCTTTCAGCTGCTGCACTCTTAACTTAAGCCAAGTGCCTTGGAAGTGCAGGTATGTTTACATCTGGGTTTTATTTCTGGCCCACCTCTAATAAAGATGCAACAACGATAAAGCAAAACACAACACAACATGATAATATATGGCACATAATAAAGAACTGCCATAAGTACACAGGGGGCTCAATTTTGCTTTCACTCTATCTCTGCAAAACTCCACTGTTCATGACTAAACCTTTACAATTGTCAGAGTTCCTTGTGGTTCAAAAAGAGACATTTTCCAGAATAATGAGGTCACTGGTTCCCATTTGCCATTCCACAATATTCTGTTTATTCCTAGAATCCCTGTTCTTTCAGCAATAGCTGATGCTCTCTGTAGCTGTTACTCCTGTGGGAATTGAGACTTTAAACATTCATTAAAAAGTGAATTGCTATTGTTGACAAAATACAGATGGCCAAGCATGAACTACTGACACCTATGAGCACACTTTGAGTGCAGTGCATGGCGACGTGGCCATGTGAGTGCTCTGGTTGCTTTTACCAAACCAATGCATGTCCTTTGTTACCAGACTGGCCCCGGTGTGTGCTTATATTCCTTTTCCTAAATATGGCACAAGCTGTTAAAGTAATTTCTTTAAAAAATGAACTGAACTTATTTCTGCTTTTGAGAGTGAGAAAAGATATGCTCTTTCACAGCAAAACTATTAGTGCACAATATTCATACAAGGCTCAGCTCACAAGATAATTACCCCGAGTCAAAGCTCTGCTTCAGGCTGCTGCAAACATAACACTCGATGACTCCCAGAGGCTCTGTCTAAGCCGTGGAGTGTGCTCCATAACCAAGTCCTTGATCATCCGGGGGGGACCTGCCTGGGCCGGAAACTGGAGTGTGGGGGCGAAGGCTTGAAGGGAGTGAGCAAGAAGCCAGGGTGCAGCTGGGGCACACACAGACACACAGACACACACAGACACACAGACACACACATGGCTGCAGGGGCTGGGAGGCTTCCGCAGGTTAGACTCAGCCATTGCTTTAAATCAGCCATGTATTTAAATGGTTTATTTAGCTGCAGCCAACAGACTTAGTCTCTGAAGACTGTAGTTAGATGCTACACCTGGGTGTAGCATGCAGCATTACACTTGCATAATGACATGTACTGCACTCCAGGTTAACATGTGGAAAAAGCTGAGGGAGGGCTCAAGCATTTAACATTTTTAGCTTTGGGAATACTGTGTGGTAAGCTAAGACTGAGACAATAAAATGAAACTGGTTGGAGTTTTTGCATCTTTTTCAACACTTCTAGAGATAGAAATTTTGGGCAGAGAGGTAGAAATTGAAAAGCTACATTGAGCTTAAGGTTATTTGGGGTTTCAGGTTTTTCTATTTTTATATCTTCTCCTGTCTTCTCCTCATCACTACTATAACTCGCTATTTTCCCCCTCACTCTTATATATATATAAGTAACATTTTTTTCACTGTTTTGCTACTGCTATAGTCAAACTCTTTTTTTACCCCCTCCCCTTTACCCATTTTTTTTACAGTTTTTTGGTCCTTTTTCTCTGTCATAGTCCTTTTTTTTCCCAGCTTTTGGTTCTTTTTGAGGTGTGGAAATTTGCAGCTTGGCATTGTTTTTCTCCAAATGGTATTTCCCATCTATTGTGTGTGCGTGCATATGTGTGTTTGTGTGTGCATAAGAGAGAGGACAGGAGATGCTGTAAGGCTGCCAACAAAAATCAAAATTGGAGGAGACAGGAGAGCAGAGGGAGTAAGAGACTGTCTTATTGAACTTGGAGAGGAATGAGGCCCACCTGGGGCTGAACCAGCCATTGGGAAGATTAAGGAAATAAAATAATTATGGAAAGTTAGTGCTGGAATTGTGAATGGGCCTGAGAGACCTGGCTGAGGCTCAGGAAATGGGAGTGGTGGCTGCCTGAGCTGAATCAAATGCTCAGTCACTCAAAAATGGAACAAATAAGGATAGAGTAGACACACTGAGGACTTGTAACTTTTGTACTTTGACTTGATTTTTTAGCCTTATGGATTGAAAGAGGACAACTCTTTCTTTTCTAAAGAATGGAATCTGAAAGATATAAGCCCAGGTCTATTTGGTGAACATTTAGAGTACTATGACGAAATACCCAGAAATAAGAACACAGTCTGTAAGGAGTAGCTCCTCCAATCCTTGACCTTTCAAATCAGAGCAAAGCCCTCGGCACCAGTGCAGTGAAACACAAATGGGATCAGCACAGTTAAAACAGACATAGCTGTGAGCTTAAGGTTCCTACTTCTCCCTGTTTTTTCATAAAGAAGACTTAATGTAATCTCTTTCTAACTGAGTGGGTATTGTCTGCTTCTGAAATGCATTATCCCAAAGCTAATGCTAAAATGCAAAGAATAGGACAGTAGCTTGAAAATTCATTTTTGAAGCCTAATCATCCAAATGACTCTAGTGTATACCACAATGAGAATTTAATGCTTCATCTTTTACTCTGTGGTTTTTGAGTTCTTATTCTTTTGAACTTTAAAAAGTTCATAGAAAAAATGCACTTTAGTAAATAGAAGTATCTTCCAGCATGCACATTTCCTTAAAAAAAAACCCCAAATTCTTTAAAAATTATCTAGTTTAGCTTCCTAATACACTTTTCATAATATCAAATAGATTTATTTGGTGGGATGTGTATTATTAAGTCTTATATGAAGTGTGACAAGAAATTTAGAACCACTTCCTCAGCTAGGATAAATGGTCACAGTCATCCATAAGCAGAACATCAAGTTCTGATTAAGAGCAATAGAAGTAGACTGCTTGAAAGGTGCAAAAACTTGGTGGGCAAGATGAAAATGAGATGATCAGCGCATGGTGCATTATCTTTTGTCTGGATTGATATATCCACTTAAACATATAAACATGCTGCTAATGCCTTGTTTTTCATATTTCTTTGTAAATATTCCTTAGTAGCTTGTTTATTGTTAACATAATGACTGAACTTATGGTTCAATATTTCATATGCAACTCTTAGTATTATGGCATATAAAAAGTTTGTAAATACAGGGATATTTTAAGACTGGTCTTGTATAATATGGTAGGTAGTATGAAACTTTCTTATGAAAGGGAAGCAAGTTAAATGCAGTGA
>JAYDZK010000113.1:29229672-29246356 GCA_034509185.1 Euphonia xanthogaster | reverse complement strand
TGAAAGGGAAGCAAGTTAAATGCAGTGATAAATGAAATAGAGAATTCTTGTACTCTAAATCTCAATGAATACCATCAACACTTTGTGATTGAGGGATTTGAGAAATGATGGAGGAGGAATAGGATCAGTGATCAGAGTAAGATTTCTTTTTAATTGCAAAGAAAGAAAAAGAAGTCATAAAAAGAAAAACATGTCTTTTAATTGCTGTGTGCTACTTCTTTTCTAATCACAGCTTGCCCCACTGATACAGTAAACAAAACTGATGTGAGAACATGTCGTTTTGAAATGTCACAACTCACACTACCAATATTTGTAGGTCATACAGTCCTTACCAGACCACTGCAGAAAGCATACAATTTTTAAATGCTTGGAGGGGCCCACCAGATATTAACTTAAGAATTATTAGTTGTGGGTAGAAATAGGCTGAAGGCATTTCCTGCTGTGAACAACACTTGGAAGTTCTCCTTCTGCAGTACTGTAGGAAACAATGGCAGAATTTATGCAGCATTCATAGACAGCAGATATCCCCAGACACTTCAGAAATGCTATCAAATTAAAACTGCTCTTCAGTAAGGCTTCATATTTTGGTTTTTTTGGCTGTATAACAATAATTCAAGTGTGAATGTAAAATGAATCTTATTTACTTGATTGTTGAAGTGTGGATATTATAAGATACCGAAGTGATTTTTTAAATATTTTTTTTTCTGTTCTGGTGGAGGTGATAAAGACTTTCTAAATTATAGCTGATGAAAATGCAGTCTGGAACTGTGGACATAGCCTACCCTGAAATCACAATTAAGCCTCCAAGTTTCTTTGACCTGACTCATGACTGGTTGCTATTAAACCTGTGTGTTCTCTTTTTCTGATGGATTCTGTTCCGTAAATCTTGTCAAACACTACTATACCCAGGGGGTGCAATATAAAAATCCCAGGTTATATATTTGGGAAGAGCTATCTCCCCAGCCCTGTATGTTTGTTGATGACTCCATACCACTCAATGTGAGTCCAGAGCATACTTTTACTTACTGTGATATCTTTGACTTTGGTGAATATTGGCCCACAGGCTCTGAAGGATCTTTGAAACTGTGGTGTCCTAACCACCTTTACACTGGGAGAGACCTAGAGATGGACAAATATCAAGGTTTTCCCCACATCTATGCAAGCCCAGACTATAGCATGTGGGCATCACCTGGGTTCTTAATAGGAGGTGAGCAAAGGTTTTAGTGGAGAACCATAACAACCAGCTGCTACAAATGAGCTGACATAAAGGTTAGTGTGTTGACTGTTCAAGGCAGAGCAGATTAATTGCTAATGGATCGATGCAGGAAGATGACGTGAATCCTGCGCACTTTTCTGGTTTGCCCTAGGAAAAAGGCTACTCTGAGGTTCCTCTGACTTAGGGCTATGCTAGTGAGACAGGCTTACCACTCTGAGGTATTATTCACATTTTCCTTTAAGTCCCCAGATGTGGTTGCTTAAAAGATTTTGAATATTGGACTCTGAATGTTTTTAAGACTGAATATTGTCCTCCATTCTTGTGGGAAGGTGCGGAGAAGTACTGTTGTCTGTTTGACAGATTACATTATCCCTACATTTAAAATAAGTGGTGTAGGCTTCTAAAGGATTTTAATTTCTCTATAGGACATGGGGTGGACTGGGCTCAAGAGCAAATGGGTACTATATGGCTGGCTGGCTGCAGAAAAGAGGGGTTGAAAAATTAGCAAAGACTGATTTAATGATGTAGCAATGTCTTGAAGAACTAGCAATGTCTTCTTTTTCCTTTTGTTTGAAGACTGAGAAAAGGAGGGATTTTCCTCTTTTTGTATGTCCAAACAGATTCATGTACATGAGATATTTTGCGTAACAGCTTTTACTTACGTCTAGGTAGCAGTAAAGCTCCACCTATATTAATGAGAATTGTGTCCTGGATTTGGTAGAATCCTCATCTAACCCCAGAAGGGTACAAAGCTCCTCTAAAGACAGACTCATTTTTTTACTAAGTCTAAGAAATATGTGAATAAATTATTAATCTTAAAATATTCTCTGTGTACAAGGAATAAAATGCTCAGCACTTAATTGAAGTTGGGTATATTACTGGTTTTTGGTACCATCTAATTCATTTGCAATCAAGCCCTCTTTTATTGGTTTAGTATCAATTTGCATAATACTAAGCAGAGGAAGAAAGTAATTGGCAACAATAGTACTACTTCTAAAGAGTCATTAGAATTTACTTGACTTTCAGGATTAGCATGGATTTAGGTTTGGTTGCTCCTAAAGTTGGAGATAAAAGAACCTTTCATTTTCAAAGTACAGGAAGAAAAAATATTGTCTAAAATATTCTCTAAAAAAAACCCATTCTCATGATTAATTGACACTTTGTGTAGAAGCTGTATTGATTTTGGCCAAATGGGGCAAAGCTTCTTAGATAGATAAAAATGCATTGTTTTATTTGCAGGGGAGAAGAGGAAGAGGAATGATTGACTAACAGTAGGCAAATTTACCTTCTGTCCTTGCATGTAAGTAGGACATAATGACTCTTCAGGTTATGGAGCAGCCAGAGAATATTTTACTGGAAGCCATTCTAAGCAGTGGCTGGAATAGGCTCTATGGGATCTTTATCTGTCCCAAATCTCAAAATGTGATCAAGCCTACTCAGTAAAATGTTTGGATGTATTAGAGTTTGCCCACGTACAAACCCTACTAGGAAAGCCAATTATTTCTACTGGCTTGGGGAGTTTTCTACCAGGACTTTACAGAGCCTCCAGTAGGACCTATGGTACTGTATAAAAGTGTAAGAGGGAATGAATTTTGATGTGCTGGATATTTTATTTAAAGAGTTAATGAACTGACATATGTTTATACTTACTACTGATAATCTTCCTTTGGAAAATCCATCGAACTCCTCAACTGTACAAAATTGGCATCCTATATGACCTAAATTGGATTTGAAAATGATATTTGGATAAAAATCAAAAAAATACATCCTACTGGTTATATATGATTGCTTTATTATGTTTGATAAGAATGAAAAGCCAAAGGATTTGACAGTCCCAGAGCCTGGCATGTAAAATGAAATTCCTGAATGTAAATTAGACAGATTAAACTATCCTTTAAAAGACTCGTGATGGGGAGAAGGATATATTTAAAATCCAATAAACTTCAGACCTCCTTAAAATGGCTTAAAATGAGGTCCCAAATGCTTGCTAAGAAGAAACTCCACTGGTTTTGATTTAATAAAAAAGTCGTGGATTCTGGTTTGAAAAAAATGCCGTCACTGTATTCACCTTGCAGAAATAAATATGAAACCATATGGAGAAGCATATTTCCACAAATGTATTCCAATTTAAGATGAATTAACTGTATGTTCTACTTTGTAATCAAACAACAGCAAATTTTTTGTATTTCTCTACAATTATTAGAGAAAATAATTTCAGCTTCCATATGACTTCTCATTAGAAATGCACAAAAAATAATGTGCTTTTGATAGAAGTTCTAAATGGATATCTTAATAATTTTTTTGCAACATATAGGTGTCATAAGTAAGGATGAGGTATTTTTATGTTACTAAGTTGCATATGTGATTGGCTGTGCTGGTAAAAGAGCACAAAAGAGTCTTTGTTATGCTCTCAGTAGAGCTATTTATACATTGTGACTTACTGTGTCCAAAGACTGCTTCCTGCTTCCGTTAAAAAGTAGTCCCTCCAAATAAAATAAAAGCCATAAACCCTGACATTACTCAAGACTTGTCTATTGAAACAACAACAAAAAAAATCACACATGATTTTGCCTTGCCTATATAGAGTTCTCTTGAGTTTACTTAAATACAGTTCCAGATGAAGCATACTGTGAAAGCAATGCCTTCCATACCTAAGGAAGCAGAGAGACATTTTATTTGGTTTAAAAATAATGATGGTCCAAGAAATCAGGTGCATCCACAGTTGAAGCTGGGGAGGAGTGCAGAAGTTCTGGTCTTTGTATAGACCATAAGCTCCATAGTCAGAAATTACTTTTTACATTTTTTGTGTTCTGCTTGAAGACCCTGGCAGGAGACTTGATACATTGCTTTGGTCTTTGCAATCAAACAGTATAAAATAACTATGTCTGTGCATCTTCCCTCCTGGTTCCCCAAGCTCATGTCCACCACAGCTCTTTCCCCCATATCTGTATGAGCTAAATGATAAGTTTCATTTTGATTTCATAGTATTTTTAAAGCTAATGTGCCAGTTTTCTTACAGCTTCTACACACATCTAGGGAAGGACCCCCCAAAGCAAATCATCAGGGGAAAAAAAAAACAAAGCAGAAAAGAAAGAAATGGTCAGATAAGGTTTCTCTTCTGAGAACACACATGGCTTTTTGTAGCCTTATAGTGTTGGGAAATAACCTTAGTCCAGAAAGATATAAGGAAAATCTCATCCCTTCATACAGACTAGTGCTCAGTATAAGCATAAACAAGATTTCTTACAACCATGAAATTAGAAAGCTTCTTTGAAAATTTTCAGTATGGTGTAAAAATTTTAATAAGATCCCAACCAGCTATTAACATGACTTTTTTATTGGGAAGGAAGAGATTCCACTGTCCTACAGTTCCCAAACCTCTCATCAATTTGGAACATTTAATATGAATAATGTGTATCTCTGTAGGTTACAAAATATAGAATTTGCTTCTTCAGCTATATTTCTGAATCTTTTTTCTCCCCCAATACACTCAATACAGCCTTTGATTTTTCTGTCTGTGATCATTCTATAGTGTGCCAGGGAGAACTCATTCACCATTTCTCTGCCAGGAATAATCTAAGCAGGCGACAGGTGTGAATGGGAATGAAGTGAAAATTGGAACTCTTTAACTGCATCTAAACCAACCCCTTATGTACATAATACATGTCTCTGTCCCCAGAGAACACTCAAATCTCTCATTTTAAATGTGTTAATAGCATTTATAGGCTAATTTTGGTTTAATTAGTGCTATTTTTCTGTAAAACTAAAACAAAACAGAGTTAAGCAGAATCTCTGAAGACCCTTGATTCCTTTACGCACACTTCTTGGCCAAGGAAAATAGACTTCATTTACTCTAAACCGTCTACCATTTGCATTGAAATACCACAACGATATTTAATGAAGAAAAGAAAAAAATGCTGTTGCATATATTTGCATTATGTGTTTTTTAATGTAAGCTTCTAATACTGTTCCCATGCTTAAATAGCAAAGCATAATTAAACTTTAGTTTTCATTGTAAGATTGAATTCACAGATATTTTCACCAGTTTCAGGAGCACCATAACATACACACAGAGAGACATATTTCAAGTGAGCAGTAGGGTTTTCACTGATTCTTGTGTGTCTTAACCGATTAAACTAGATAAACTGTAATTTTTCTGCTCAGACTGTTAGGAATAATTCAAGGAGTGCTCTGTATAGATCCATTATTTTTACCCTCATACTTCATAGTTATTATGCAGCAAGTTAAGTTTTATTCACAGTTTTACACATAAATCCTGAAGCTCTTGGTTATTTTTTCCTTGTGTCAGAATGAGCTCCCAATAATGTGAATGGAAGTTCAACTTGAGTAAAGATAGAGTAATAAAAACTGGATCCGGATCTCAGGATTTGGCACATGGATGCTGGATCTATTAAGTCATCTTGTCCATATTCCTGCCAATGCAGAATTGTTCCCTTCAGCATAATCTCCAGTGCCTTATTCAGTCCAATTTTAAATGACTTGGGTGAAGTGGTTTCCATTACTTCACTTGGTTGAAGTATTACTTATTCCACAGACTAATATAATGCTTTTCAAGCTGCTTCATTCTCATGGATCACTTCCCAATCCCAACATTTCCCCCAGACAAACGTGTATGAGTAAGGGTAAGGAAAATGTGCGTAGAGTATAAAGGCGAAAAGGAAAAAGTGGCATGAAGTCCTTCCCCTCACGCCATTTTTTTATGTCTTTCTCCTTGCTTCATATTTCTGAAGTCTGCCTCTTCGCTTTTGCCAGTGAGACTTGGACCAAACTCCCTGAGAAACAGATCCACCATAAATTTTTACCCATTTTTCTTCATGTGAATATTTTCAAAACTGCCCCACTTCCCCCTTCCCCCTTATCTGTTATATCCTATTATTTTTACTTTCCTCTGCATTTTATTTATTTTTAGTAAAGCACTGACTTTTACCAGTTATTGCTGACTCTTCATTATTCATTATCTGTCACTTAACTCTTAAGGTATTATTCTGTTAGGGGGAATTTTTCATAGGGAATCCATGGAGTATATTTTTTGCAGGTGCATATGGGTGTGTGCAATAAATATGACATTTTACAAATTATCAGGAACACCAAAAGCAATTGTAATAGTAGACAAGATTGATGAAAAAATGTTGAGAAAGGGAACAAAGGTTTGTGGGCCCTGTTTTGTCATATATCACATGCAAACAGATAGTTAACACTTTGAATCACAGAGCATGCAAAATGAGGTTGAAATACTTGGTACTGTAACTGAAATTCTTACTAAGATCTTTGTTTCAGTTTTTAGCTACATATACAGTAGATGCTGCAAGAACAAACACTGAAATTGGTACTTTATTGAGATGCAGAAATTCAACAGCAGGAAATAATCTTCTTTGAAAGAAACCCCTAATTCCATCCTCTTGGGTTTTTTTATGTATCCTTTAGTAGCTGATCCCTTAAAACAGGTGCTGTAATTCATGATTGGACATTAAACATTTACGATGGATGGTGTCTGTGTTTAGAGACAACTTTATGTACCACTGCTTGTAAGGCACTTCCTTTCAGGAATCAAGTGGAAATAAGATCATGTAGCACTATGGCAGATTATACATTCAAATATTACAGCTGCTTGAATTATTCATTGGAGGTCACAGTTTATTTTAATATATGTAATTATTCAAAAATGAAACTTGATTCCTACAAATATGTTCTTTTGATAGGTGTGTTCAATAAAGCAATAAAAAAGGATGCCATATGGGTACTAACATGCCCAGGTTTCTGGGCTGTGACAGCTGTAGTGGGAACATCTGGAAGAAGTTGCCAGTCATTCAAAAGGGCAAGCATGGCAGGGCAAGTCTGGCCATGCCAGTGAGAAAGTCAGAGCAGGGTCCTGAGGCCATGGTAAGAAACAGTGCCTGAGCTCTGAAAAGCCTTATTGCAGCTTTGACTAATTTTTGTTCTCAGAAGGAAAGGAACTGCTACCAACTGCCATCCATGTGAGTCAGCTTCATGCAGAATGATTACCGTCAGAGATACATACTCACCTTCACTGGTTTACACACCATTCTCTTTACTGAGATATTCATATCTGCCTCCAAATCATCAGCATCTGTAATTTCAGCTGTGTGTAGATGAGGATTCATGCTCAGCACAGACCACACTGTACTGGGTGCAACCAGACATCTAATAACATGGGTAGAGGAGTTTTAAAGATCCATCCATAAGCTCTGGCAGGATGGCAGAGACTATTGTCTCATGGTGGAGTTGAATCCATGGAGCTGTGCACCTCTTCTCTTTTCTCTGATCAGAGGAAGATTTTATCTGCTCTGATAGTTGTGCAGTTTAAGAGGTTTTGAGGTGCTTGTCATGTACAGAAAAAACAAGTTATTTTCCAAGGAAAAGATACATGAACTTTGAAAGGCATCCTGCAGCATGTGGATTTTCTTCCATTTCCTTGTCAAGTGTTTGTGTACCTGGAATACACCCTGAAGAGGCACAACTGTGATGAGATGCTTTGATAGCTAGACACATTTTGTCTTCTGGGCAGAGGCTTTGCTCTTTTCTCATGCCACTCTTATTAACCTGCAGTGCCTCCTCTGGGTGCTGCAGAGGTAACTTCACCTGGCCTACTGGGAATAGTTGGGTGTATTTGACTTTCCTTCTCCAGAATAAGTAGGTGAGTACCCCTCTCACCCATCCTAACTCTGCATAGATATAAGCTCTATGAATATAAAATACCTAGATGTAGAACAATGAAAACATGTATTCTTAATCCTTGTCTCATATGCATGAATATTCATGATGAATCATGCATCACTAGATGTACTTATGCCAAGCAAGAAAAACCTTAATGCCAAATATATAAGGTTTATTTAATAGATTTTTTTCTTGCAAATTGGATATTTAAGGGAGTCCTTTACATTTGATCTCAATCCTGTTAGATTGGTAAATTAATTTTTCTGCTCCTTAGCACAGGAGACAGAACATACAAAAAAAGCAACATTTTTCCAATGTATAGTATAAATGGTCTGCTATTCTAAGGACAAAAAGCAATAAAACAAAAATGGGATATCACCCAAGAAAATATTTGAGAGGCAAATAGAACCTGGAAAAGAAGGAACACAGGAAAACAAGACACAATACAGAAGGTATGTCATATAGGAAACATTACATCCTCCTTCTGGAGACAGCTATCGTCAAACCTGCTTTTATCAAAACAAAAGCTTCTTTGACCATAATTGGTCATAAAGGCATTGGATCCTTTTTGAGCTAGTTCTGTGTTCTGGCAACATCTGGACTTTTTTGTAGTTTTTTCATTAAAACAAGTCCTACCAGTGGTATGGTTGTTCAGAATACCTTTATACTGCCTCCAAGCTGTTATTGACCAGGAGTATGTGCATTGGAAGAAGGGTGGTGAACAAGGCCAGACCTGTCCCCATAGTGGTGCACTGTCATCAGTATATGGATTAATTAAGAATGTTTTCAGAGAAAATTCCAACTGAAATCTTCTATAAAGTCCCAAGTAATTTAAATGTTTAGATTATGAACCCTGAGAACAGGCTCTTTAAGCACATTCTTGGTCACTACCAAACTACCCAGGGTATTGCCATGTGGTGAGCTCATTCAGATGTTAGTTTCTCACTTACTTGCTCCAGAGAAAGAGGGAATTGAGCCAAGGTTTCAGGTGTGATTACCTAGGCTGTAGTTAATTGCCATTATACTCAGCTTCAAGAACACAATCTGTAGGGCAGAGCTCCCCAAGATTTAGCTTGCTGACAGCTATTGACTGACAACTTATAGCACAAGCAGAGACAGTGACAGGTTCTCTTCACCAGCTAAAAAAAACCAAACCTCAATATGTTTTTCATCTGATTAGGTGTGTGGAGATTACTGCTTCATTTTGCAGTAAGTAAACATTTATTATTTGAAGAATATACTTTAGAAGCCTTTAGAAAAAAAGCAAAACACCAACAAACAAAGCTAACAAAAACTCCCCCAAATGTTTTCATGCTAGAATTTGAAGTGCAGCAAGATCACTATGGAGAGTTCTGGATGGAAGCCCACTATGAAGTCCACTACTGAGTCGCATACTACAAAGGAGCTGAAGAATATCTTTGCTTTGTAGATGGTGGAGTGCCTTCACAAAATCCTGGAGTACTTTGCAACAGTCTTTGTCATAATGAACAAACAAACTCTGGAGTACAGAAAAGATGGTAGAAAGTGGTAGCAGATGAAAGAGCATTTTTAGACTGTGCACAAGTGTCTTGGATCTAAAAGGCCTTACAGTTCTCCTTCTCATTAAAGGAAAATTATTATTTACACATTGGATTAAAGACACACAAATTATCCTCACCTCAATGCATTCTTCAGAATCTGTAGATGTGGACTTTGAGAAGGTTTAAGTAGGCCATCCTGCTCAAGATGATAAAGAATTTGAGTGACTGTCACAAGTTGTGTAGGTGATCTTACGCATTTGTTTTACTTGCCTGAAAGAAACAATGTACTTTAGTGAAGCATTTGCTTTCACCAAAGCCCGCCTATGTTGCTGATGGCCATTGTACCTTTGGCTTGAAATGGAGGATGCTGTGTGGTTGGCAGGAGGTTTGGAGAACAAACAGGAACTTTTGTTTCCTTTCATTTAGGGAAAAGAAAACACAGCAGAAGGAGCAATGCTGAGCAGCTACCTGAAAGCTGCTTTGTCTCAGCTTCATTATGCCATGATTGCTGAATTGGTTTTTGATAAAGTATATAATATATTGGAAGTAATCACCAAACTATATCTATAGTAAGCAGTTTTTTTTTAGAATTTACACTCTCTGATGAGTAGAGATAGCAGTGTAAATCCTGCTAAGCAGATGCTGTGCTTTTTGAAACAGGACTTGAAGTGTCATATAGTACCTAATAATAGAATTAACAGCAAATATGATAAGGCAAATGCATGGTTGTCAAACTCCACTTACCACCTTTTTCATCACATGTGGAGCAAAGAAATCATGACAGTACAACGTACTGCCAGCATGAGAATCTATCTCATTTAACATTGTGCTACTGTTGTCAGTTGGGAGAGCACTTACTCAGTTTGGTGATCTCCCCTGAATACCCAGAATCATTTAAAGTCAGTGGAAATGTGAATGCTTTGCAGCATCTGCTTTTTACATTGTAGTGTTCTGCAACCTTAAAAACAGATGTCTGAAATAGTTTATTGTGCTTTTCCTCAAATATTATACAGCACTGGTATGTGCAGAGCACAAAGGATTATCTCAACAGTATTGTGTAGGTCTTTGTCTTTAGTTTATGATCTCTGTGATCTATTGTATGTAAACCTTTTTATGAGACTGGGAAAGGGTGGTAGCCTAAGTAAAATTAAACACTGTACTGTGACCAAAAAACCCCCAAACCTCTCCTGCTCTGCAAATGGCCCCACTGAAAACCCAAAATAGAAAGCCTTTGGAAAATGAAATATTTTCTTCAAGCAATTTTGACCCAGAGAAATATTTAATGCTAGACAAGATGTTGGGTTTCGTGCTGGCAATAATAGGACTAATTTTCCCAAGGGATGGGGGTTGTGTTCTCTCCACTCTCTCGCATTTTGAAATTCCAATGGGGAAAGCTTAGCTATTTTAATCATGTTGTCTTCTAGTTCCTGCATCACTTTCTTCTGTGAGACAAATAAAGTACCAGCACGGCTACAATCCAAAGAGCACCAGGTTCTTCCAGGAGAAATGAGTGATATATGTATAATGCTTTGCTCAAGCATCTGTACTATTGTTGATTTTAATACATTCTTGTCTTTATGCCTAAAGAAGCATGCCAGCATGAAGTCCTTATGCTGAACAAAGAATCATTCCTCTGCTTCTCTAGAGGAAAAGGCTAATCCAATCTGTCTAATTTACAGCTTGGTTTAATGGTCAGATCACTACTGGAGATTTTCATAGTATTGTAATAACATGGAACCAATCAGTAGATTGGCCAAGATATGAATGCTTACTCTTAAACTGATTGAATGGCAGGATGTGACTGGAATTGGGTGCTAAGGAAAATATTCTCAAAGACCCAAAAGAGTGTATCTGAAAATTCCAGTAAAGGAGACACACTGGCTTCTTTGAAAAGCATTGGAGAGCAGAAGTCTATGGACTCATTCCCTTGGTTTGCCCTTTCCCAGCATTTTATCTTTATTGGTAGCTGGGGAGTAATGCAGCTGTTTAGCCTTCTGCTCTCATGTGATGAACCTCATGTTGATACATCTTTAAATTAAGAGACAGGAATGTGCAGAATTTTCATAGCTTGTCACTTTACTAAAAGATGTAATGTATAAATTCAACATTTTACAGATTAGGAAAGGGTTTCCCTTAAGCTTCCTGTACTTTGGGAGTGCTGTAAACATTGTACTATACATAAAATGTAATGCTTCCTCTCATAATAAGGATTTTTAAGAAGATGTCCTTGGTGCTGTGCCTTATGAGGAGTTCAGTCTTGTGCCAGATTATGTGTTTTAGAAAGCAATGCTGAGTTGAAGTGGCTTAGTGAGCTGCAAGTACAAAGAGATTCTTCATGGCTTAGCCATGGTGAGATCGTGGTGTTCTACATCAACAAAACTTCAGAAGCTTGAGGATCTTCCATGTTGGAGTCATTGGTACCTTAGCTCTTCTGAAAGCCTAATCCATTATCATACACCACATTCAATGAAAGATAGGGACTTTCTTACATGGAACTGAGCCATGTGAAACCTAGAGATTGTCTCTTCCTTAGTGCCATCTAACCCTCAAATAGCCTAAGTTCAGGTGCCCTCTCTCTGAAGACTTTAATTTTTCCCTGGCCAATAATTTTGTTGTCTGTACTGCTGCATCTGCCTATCCCTGAGGAGGTGGTCACTCATCTTCCTCCAAAGCTTCATCAGAAGTATCAAATAATACATTTCTCTTTGATCTTGATAGAGTTCAAGAAGCATTTGGACAATTTTCTCAGGCACAGGGTGTGACTCTTGGGAATGCATGCATGAGTAGGAGTTTGACTCGATGATCCTTCTGCATCCTTTCCAACTCAGCATATTTTGTGATTCTGTGATATATTCTAAAAGGCTCAGGGTGGCAGGCAAGCATGTAGGAACCTATATCTTAGACAGTATCACAATGGGGCAGCATCCACATACTATATTCACCTCACTTGAAGGGATTTATTACTGCCCACCACATTATGGAGTCATCTAGATGGAAATACTCACCTTTGTCTTTTCTTTGTTTTTTTTCTTTTGAGCACAGTGAAAGCAGTGGTGAGCAATGTTGTAGTTTTCACTAGCATAAGGCTGTCCTTTGTCACAGTTTTCCTTATTATAACTTCTTTTTCTACCTGAAAATTATTGTGCAGAGCAATCCACAAATCCCAGAAGTGCATTTTCCTTGTGCATATCAAATCTACCCCACATGCACAAATCATGTGTGCAGGGAAAATACAGTAAGTTCAAAGCTTCTTGGAGGCATCTGTCCTGCTGTGCATGTGACATACACATTTCTTGCATGGAAAAGACAAGGCAGCAGGCTTAGGAACATGTGATAAATGTGTGAGCATATGCAAAAACCTTTGTCTAGATAAAGCAAAGTTATGTTCCAGGCTCGTGATCTCATGTGCCTGGAGATGTGAATGCCACCAAATCTCCAGAGAGAGATAAAGGGCTCCAGTCAGCTTGCTGCTTCTTGGCCAGTGCTGGGTGAGCTCTACACACTGGCTCTTATCTATCCTTTTCTAGAGTCCAGCTCTACACTGTTCTAGCCCTAGATGGCCACCTGCATTTTCAGGTGTTTTTGATAAATAAACTCTGAAAAGCTAGCCTCAATACCTTGACAAACTCCGATGAAACCCCAGACTATGTAAAGACCTAAGGCAGAGTGATTTGACTTGCTGTTCTTCCAATAATGAGAGCTGCAGTTCATCCTAGAAGACCACACCAACATTATTTAAGTGCTTTAATGAGGAATTAGGTTTCAAATTTTAGTCATCAGGAGTCTAATGTTGTGGTCATGGTTTGTGTGCATAATGCAGAACTTGTGGGTAAAACATTGAATAGAAACTTTTTTTATCCCCTAGTTGTCTTGGAAATCATGTTTCATTAGAGCAGTGCAAAATGTTCACAATGAAACACTAGACCACACAAAAGTCACCTGGTGTGGAGTTTCGTTACAAACTAGTAACGCAAACCATATTTATCAAAAGATTTGCTTAGCATTGTGCAACTCCTGAGTGACCTGAACTCAATTTTAAGCATATATGGTGTGTGGCTTTGGATCAGATTCATGCAAAATTCATAGCTTTGCATGGTTTTGATGTGAGGTGTGAATAAACACCAGGTGAAGCACAGCAATTCCAACTGAGTTTCAATTTGATCAGGATTCAATCCTCACCCGGTGTTAATCGGTGTAGCTCCATTGAAGTCAGTGATTTGCCCCATTGTTGAGCGGCACCAATTTAACTGAAGCTGAGGACCGGATTGAAATTTTTAGTTTGTTCGAACGAGGAAGTCAAAGTCTGCCTCAGTCGGTGTGAAAGTATTTGGATCAAAATGAAAGAAAATGTTTGGACAAATACTCATGAAATAAAACTAGTTCTATATTTTGCAGCTGTAAGGTCATAGCCCTGAAATATAGATTTCTAATGATGTAACCATAAGTTTAAATTCTTCCTTACTTTTTTTTTTGTTAACCAGAAAAATTACTTTTTCTATATCTATCTTGTTTTAAAGAAAAAAACAGTATTTTTACCCAAGTCCTGTAATAATCTCAAATCAAAAAAGTTTTAGAGATAGCTAAGAAAACTCATGACCTTCATTGCAAAAGAATGCCTGAGGAATCTGTATATTATATTTGTACTTTTATGTTTAATATATAGCTGTAAAAGCAGCAAAGACATTCAAGTGCTACAGGACTACAAAGATGATCCTAAAGATAAACTTTTCCAGGCCAATCCTGGAGAAAACTGAAAAGTGGCATCTTTAACTTGCCTTTCAATTCTACTTCCTTTTTTTTATTGTTTCCTTTCCAACAATTAACTTGCCCTTCTCCCTGAATATACTAAATAAAGAGAAAATAGAGCTCTAGTAATGCTATAGAGTGTATCTCTGAAACATCTCTAGTGTGTTATGTAGAAACAGAAGTGTGATGTCATGCGTTTAATATTAATGGTCAGTGTGGCTTCAGTGTCTACATTCATCATCCTAAGTCAAGGCAATGTTCCTGGGTGGTGGGAATTTATCAGCTGTACTATTAAATTGCTACATCTGCCCCAGCATGGTTTGGGGTTTTTTGCACTGCCAGACAAGTTCTGGGCACAGTGACCATTTCAAATTGGATGTGTATCCTTGTGCTTGCAGGGTGAGAGAATTAAACATTATAGTCACAGTCCAGGACATGCCAATTATTTACAGCTATCAAGATTGTTCTGGCATGCTTTAATTACTAGACTTGTTATATTTATCTAACAGCTTCTGGTCACCACGTGACATAAGCAGCATTAGTTCAGATACCACTTACGTTTGTTAGTAAGACAAATTTTAGGAATCTGCCAAAAACCCCAATCAACCAAACAAGCACTTCTCAAGAGACTAAGTGCTCCTTGCTGGTCACACAGACTAATTCAGGATACTAAATACAGGTGTTTTTACAGTACACTATAAAAGACAAATGAAGGTGGATTTCTAGTATGAAAATAATCCTCTTGGCAAATGTATTAAAACTAAGAAAGGATGGTGAGTAAATGTTTTTTTCTCAGTGGAACAAGTGAAAACTCTGTTAGAACTGACTGGTAAAATATGCTATCCCTGCTTTGTCACTTTGTCAATGTTTTTGTTCCTTTTCCCTTTCTTTAGGTTTGAAAGTGTTTAGGGTGTTATGAGCTGAATCTTGAACAATTTCTTATGTCATTGCTTTTGCTTGATAATAAGAAATAACAGGAAGAACATATATAAGTATAAAAGCTTTTATGAGAAATGTGAAAAGAGATACCAAAAAATTCCCAAAAATTTTGAAATCTGAGACATGTCTTGGGTTTACAAATGGCTTGTGGAGAACATTTAAAATAAACAACTGACTGCATTTACCAAAACTCGACTGTTTTATGGCAAAAGGGGTGGGGTGCAGGGAGCTCTTCACTGGAATGACTTTCCATGAGTGTATTCCATTTGGTCACTTTTCATTGGAAAAATGATAGTCAATTTGTTCCAGAGAATGCTTCGATTAGAAAATTTAGAAGATCCTGTCACAGTCACAGCCTGTACAGTGAAAAATATTTAAACTGAGTGCAGAGCTGAGATGATGAGGTAGGAGAGCAGCTCGGTGTGGGATCATTTCCAGGTGTAGAACTGCTTTTATTTTGCCCCTATCAGAGAACACATTAGGAAAAAGTAACAAGCTCTTTTTCCTCCCTATTTAGTAATCCTGTTCATCCCTGGCAATGCTGATGCTGCATGTCATGATTGTTAAAGTCTAGTTGGTTAGATAAAGAGGCCTGAATGTTGTAAGTTTGCAAAAGAAATCTGTTGCATGGCTGGGAAATCTCAAACTCATATTTTTTTCCCAGAGTCAGGGAATGAGGGAGAGCTGTAGCCTCTGGAGAGGAGTGGAACTAAGGAGTGAGCCTAAAAGAGTGAGAAGAGTGTTGAGAGGAATTGCCCAAGACATTCCCTTAGAACAGAAACCACTGGAGAAGAGGGATGGTCCACTGGGTGACGAAAGGTCCGGACTGAGAGCTGGGAAATCTACAGCAGCCTGAGGTAGTTCTTGAAAGGTTGGCTGCTTGCCTGCCTGCCTGAGGTAAGAGCCCCAGACCTGTCAAATTCTGCATACAGCTCTGTGCTCTTCTGTGAGTTGGGACCTGGAGTTTTGACTCAATGCCAAGGGCCTGTATGCTCTGCACCTACTGAAATATTTGGGGTATTGTCAGGCATTGTAAACCTTTTCTTGGGGTGTATTCATACAGAGGTTTTCTTGCATTTCATACAAAAATATAATTTTAAGAGGTGTTGTGAAAAAGATCACTGACTGAAAATTTAATTTCCTGCCCAAATGGATGACGCCTGCAAGGTAAAATAAATGCATTTAAAGAAGTCGGCTATCTAAGTCAGTCTCTTTCAAAAAGAGTTTACCTCTGTCAATAAGGCAGAATCTTGTGAATCTACACACTTCATAATTTGCACATAAAGTTGGCAGTTTTCCCCCACTTTTTTGGCAATGATTTAGTAGCTGTAGCAACGGCTCAGATTACTTGGATTATACTATATTACACAATATACTGCAGCATATCTACAAAAGAACCTTATTAATTTCTATTAATATGAACCCATCCACAGTAGCTTTTGGGTTTAAACTAGTCTACTGGTTTTTTCTTTCTCTTTTTTTCCTTTTATTTTCTTTTTTTTTCATTTTTTTCTTTTATTTCCTTTTTTTTTTTTTTTCTTTTTTTTTTCCTTTTTTTTTTTTTTTT
>JAYDZK010000113.1:29216140-29229572 GCA_034509185.1 Euphonia xanthogaster | reverse complement strand
TTTTTTTTTCCTTTTTTTTTTTTTTTTTTTAATGGCAAAGCAAGGAGATTTCCATCCAGTGTCCTGAACAAGTACTGACATGGTGTGATGGTGGAAGTGTGGAAGGTGGGGAAGGGACCAGATATGAGAAATCTTCCTTTTAGATCCAGATGACATAATTTTCCTCCATGCTATTGGATTAGGAGTCAGAAGACCAGTGTTCAGCTCCTGATTCAGGAATTGATTTTACTGTTCCACTAAGTCACATATTTGCTTGCTGTGCCTTTCATAGTTCTGCAACAACCTGTGAAATGGTGATAAGACTTTGATGCTTTTGATATCCTTTGCTTTAAGGTCTTGTGTACATTTTGTTTGAGGTGAAAGTTTTTGCTTTTAAAATGCATTCAAATACATCTAAAATGCTTATGCGGGAGTTTGTTTGGAATCACTAAAAACTAGAGTGGTTTAAAATCACCACCTTTCACCCACCTTTGCAGAGGGTGAAAGAAGAATGAGATTTTTTCCAATCTTTCTATCTGAAAGATTGGAATTTGAGATCAAAACCAAGTTAAGTTATCCAAGTGTTGTTAAAAGCTGTTGGCTTTAGCTAAAACGAATTGGTTCAGTTGTGAAAAATTTGTGTTCATCTGGACAATGATTAAGAATAGGAAAGAACAGAACCTGGCCATGTATTATACTCCATAATTTTAATGAGGACGTGATAGTTATTCCATCTAAAAAGGTGTGTCTGGCTAATGACATGATTAAAAATTTGGCTTGACATTATCTAAGCTTGTGCAGCAAACGTGACCTTGCATTTTAGAGGATTTTAAAAAGGATTATCATGAAGGAGGGAGCAACTAATTAGAAGATGGCAGGTTTCCAGTTTCCAGTTGATGACCTGCTGTTGCTGCTGCTTGTTGCTGTCCCCAGAGTGAGCACAGCAATATGATCCTCAGCTTCAGGATGTACAGAATGTTCTGTGGTGTTCAAGTCAGGCGCTCTATGGAAACTTAGCAGGATCTTGCATCCTCAGTGCTTTTCATGCACTCGAGCTGGGGAAATCTGCCAGAAAGCCAAACCAAACATTTTTATGGGTTTCCTCGGGCCCTACCTCCACATCTTGTTGAAAAGTTAAAGCACACAATCATGGGTGGGTCTGCTGAAGCAAGCAGGCACTATTATTCCAGGTTTTCAAGGTTGTTTTTCAGGCTATGGATTCAGTCAATTAAGGAAGAGCACGTCTGAATTCTTTTCTGAAAATTTTTGTAGAAAACCCTAGTTCAGAAACACTTTACAAATAACTCTCAGTGACCGTAACAAGAAATCATAGAAGGTAGAGATTTTTCTGGAAGCATAAATATCCCAGAAATTAAGCAGTATGTTTTTATTGATGAAATGTAGTTTCACATGATAAGGTCCAGTACTCTCATTTCCCATTCCCCATTTCATTCCCACTGTTTGAATTCACAAAATACTTAGAAAAAAGTCTTGTCAGAATTTTTTTTTCATTAGGGCTAGATAGAAATTTAAATCCTACAAATAAAATGTCAGCTGTGGCAGCTTGTAGTTCAGTGCAGCTTAACCATCTAAACATTTGCACGAATTTTCAGATGAAGTTTTCAGTCCACACTTTGCTCTGTTAAGGCTTTATGTTTATCATCACTGGGCCAGCTAGTTGTAGCTTGTGCACACATCCTCAAACAAGCTTTAAATCATACTTCTTGGCTGCCATGTAGACATGTCTTTAACCTCTGCATAGCAATGCCAAACAGTAAGCTATTTTTTCTGATGCAATTTCATTGCATTCTTTCTGAATCCTCATCTTTGATCTAGAAAGAACATCCTGGCTGGATAGGAAGTTAGTTAAGGCTATATATTTAGTTCATGTTATAAAAATTATTCTTAAACCTTTCAAGACTTGCATACCTAAGACAAATTAAAGGGATTTTATTTCCATGCTCTTTTAAGAGGTCAAACAGTAGATGCCAATTGTGCCAAAATGCTTTTCTAGTACAAACTATCCAGAAGCCAAAAAATACAGGACATCTTCATCCAGAGATATTGCCAAGTGCAAGCATTCAAAATAAAGCTGTAGCATGATTGGGTTGCATGCACCTTTTAATGTGAGGACACATTTGCAGAATTTCCTGGCTAAAAGCCCTGAGCTACATAGCTCTGCATGGCATGAACGTCTGAAATTGCTGGGATTTGAAATCCTATTATTTTTTGGGGTGAGTGAGGAAGAGGGCTGGGTTTTATTTCTTTTGTACCAAAGCCCCTCTTGAACCTAATTACTACACAGTTCTGAAATGTTTATGATGAAACTTACTCTTTGCACTCTTGTTGTCTTTTACTGTGTTTTCCAAAGACTTACCTATCTTGACTTGTTTTGAGTCATGGATATCCCTAAAGGATCACAACTGCAATTCACTTGCATGCTATTAAATCAAGAATATGTATTTATTATATAAATACATATAAAAAATATAAAAATTTGCATAGGAGGCAGTGAGAGAGGGGAATAAAATGATTTGGTTTTATTGCTGCATGAATAGCAGGAGAAATGGTCCAGCCTTGGTCTACAAGGCAGTCTCCCTAAAATATGCTTTATACTATGGGCTGAGCTCTGCCTATGCGAATATTTTAGAACTCTCGGTTTGCAACTACCTAGAGGCTCCTGGAAATATTAAAGTCTCATTTCGTTCCTTCAAAGTGGAAAAAGGAGCCTGGCCCAAATTAAGCAAGGAGTGCTGCTCCCAAGACATACCAAGCTTTATGGGACTTCAAGCATAGTATTTCAAACTCTTAATTCAGAAGTATAAGGGAAAGCAATTGCCACTATATTATGCCTCTTTTTCTAAACAATTCAGTATGGTTTCTTTTTGCATAAATGTGATGCAGCTGGTTCTAGTACCATATTTACAGTAAATATCCTTTTTGGTAAACTAAGGCCTTATTGAGGCAGTGCAGTAATAATGTGTTAAAGGATTTAATCTGCTTTTTGAACAGTTACTAAGCATTTTTTTTTGAATGAATGATCTGAGCATGTTGGACAAAACTTAGATCAGAAGATCAGAAATAAGCCAATGTTTACGTTTTTGATTCACTGCACATGAAGGAATTGTGGGTTGTAAAGGAATCCTGACTTTGCTTGAATTTAGTGAAGTAAGATCTAAGGGGTCTTCTGTGATGAATTTCTTCAGGAGTTCAAATGAAAATATGGAACTTTCAGCCAGAACCTATTGCTTAAATTTAATGGATTAATTAGACACAGAAAAATGTTAAAATGTATAGAAAGAGAAAGAGTTTCTCCCCTGCTTTAACAATGCTAAGAAAATGGACTTGTGTTATGGTTTGTACCATTGATGCAATCTGTTTTAAACGTCATTGTATCCTGGTTGACTTTTTTTGCATCTTTTTTTATTAAACAATATTCTTCAGCAGAGATGATGGCTGTTACGGTCTGTTTTCTTCAAAGAGGTGTCTTTCATACATCCCACCATGCAGAATCAAGTAAACTTGGAAGAAAATGCCTCTAGAACACTTTTCTGGAAGTCTGATTAACTATAGCCAAATTCATTTACATGGCTTTCTATTGATTGTGAAATGTGTTTGTCAGTGTAAGTAGAAAACTAATATTAGCTTACTAGGAGTCTTTAGAATCTTTTAAGGAGACAAAGAGCATATAAAACAAAAAGTTGAGCCCTTAATTAAACAGTTTTTCAGTATGAATCTTTATTGAAATCTCATTGGGATTTTCAACATCCTTATGAGGGGAATTGGAGAGGCAGACACCGATCTCTTGCCTCTTGTGACCAGTGACAGGACTTGACGAAGCAGCACAGGGAGTGATTCTTGGGGCCTCCTGTGCAGAGCCAGGAGTTGGACTCACTGATCCTGATGGGTCATCATATTCTGTGATTATTGAGCTCACCTTAATTTCTGACATGTCAAGCACTATTTCAAACTCATATTCTGTGATTATTGAGCTCACCTTAATTTCTGACATGTCAAGCACTATTTCAAACAGCCTGAGAGCAATTTTGGTCCCCAGATTTTAACTGTCAGGTAATGGAATTTTAGCTAGATTAGATGGCAAAGTGGCATCCTTTTCTGTGTAAGTGTGCTTACATATCCCATTGAAAATGGTCAGCCTATATATTCTTTTATTCCTGCCTCTAATTTACAGATGACTTCTCTGTCATAATGAAAAAGCTGGTTGTGTGATGTAGGTCTTAGAGAAATTGATGAGCCTCTAGAACCAAGAGCTGTGTCCAGCTGGGCATTTATCCTTCCAGATGAATTCATCAGACAGAAACAAAGGAATGCAAACAAAGTCTGGAGTTGCCTGTTCAAGTTTTTTTAAATAAAATATTTGGTATTTTCATAGATTGTTAAGTGTTTTTATGAATTTTGCCTCTTTACTCTGGAGCAGTTCATCCTTCAGAAGTTATTGCTACAATGACTAGACACCATCATTCAGTTTCCAGCCTCAATTAATTTCTGACCAGTGCCTGCTGTCATATTATTGTGCCAGTCCTGTCTGTTAGTTTATGTAACTATTCTGCTCTTCTGATATTTACTTGACAGCCCCAAATGAGTTTTATAAAGCTGCTCCAGTAGTAGGTTATTAAGTCCTCTGGCTATCCTAGAAGTTATTTCATATCTGTGCTAGTGATAAATTAATTTTCCTTGAAGAAAAGCTCTATGAAGTTTTGCAGATGAGGCCTCCCAAAACTTGCACAATTGGACACTAAAAATTTGCTACTTTTCCTCTAGTGTCATCTTAAAAAAACATTGCTCTTGTAGACTCCTGCCGTTTTCTGGTGATTCTAGAGCAACATTACTGAATCTTTTTCAAATGAAAATTTTAGTTCTTAGTCTTTGATGCAAGTCTTGATATTTTCACTGCTGTGTGTGTCATTTGAATTCACAAATATTCAGTTCTTTCAGTGGGTTTTCTTGTCCTCTTGTATGTTTATGTATGCCTCTTTGGGTTGCCATCAGTGCATTCCCATATTCTGGACCCAGTGCATAAATCAAAATAGTAAACAAAATCAATCCCTTGTGAAATTGTTCATAATTCTAATTCTCTCCTGGCCCCTTGTTTCAGTTTTGCACACTACATTCTCCATTTTTACCTTATCTCCATTTTTCTGCATTGGACTTCACGCTAACATACGCTTTATTTAGACATTGCACTGTTTGCTAGACCCAACAACAGAATCAAGATCAGCATCTTTCTCCCTGGCAGAAATCTAGCAAAATAATTGTAAAATCCACTAGCATACATCTTATGTTCTTAATTATGCCTAGCTTAAGTAGTGCATCAGTTTTCCTATTAGTTGTAGCTGCAGAGGTGAGGTCAGCATTCATGGCTGGGGTAGTTGTGGTTTTGGAATGCAGATTTCATTGGTTTGCCCATAAATAATTTGGGGGTTTTGTTTTTAAAATGTCTGGTTTATTTAGCAGTGAGAAAACATTCAAAACACATCTCCTAATTAAAAATTATGCTGAGGCTCTCAACAATATACAGATGTTCCATATTTCGGTCACGTATCATCCCAGATTTTGATGGATAGCATAACTCTTGACTAAACTGCAAGACTGAGACTATCTTGTCCTACACTATCTGAGTAGCCAAGTCCAGGATAAATTGGATTTTCCTTAATCTGAATAGAATTTTTTGTTGCTGTCTATTGATTGTTGAGAGTTCTTTTAAGGCAGGAGCACAACACTGAATGACAGCTTAATAGAAAACCTCCAGAATTTGGGATATTGGCTCTGTCACACCCATAATGAGTCTGCTTTGTTTTATGGCCATGTCTGTCAGAGTGTACAAACAGCTAGTTGGCTACAGCTTTAGGTATCTTTCCCAAAATCACACATGGAAAAGCACCAAAATTAGGTCTAGCATCTGAAAACAAAAAATTCTTATTACATCATTCTTCACCTCTGGAATCCAGTACAGTGTCTATTTGCTTTCTTTAATAATACCTCAGGCATCCCAAGTAATACAAACAGCACTATTCTTGGCCTCATCTAAAAATGGTCATAATATCAGGGAGAGCTTCATAGTAGAATCCTGTCTGCAAGGAAGATGCACCCCATGTGGGCCAATGTTTTTAATCCTTCAATCACATAAACCAGCCAGCAGCTCCTCTCACTGGCACAAACAGCATTTCCCACCAGGGCAATGAGTCTTTCAGACTCTGAGTTTTCCTGCTTACAGTTCAACATTAGCATTTGGATTGAGGCAGCTGGATCTGAGCAGGTTCCAGGGCCCATTAAACTTCATCATCTTGAAATTCACTGGCATCGCTGTTATTTAAAAAAATGAAGCACACATTCCACATGTGCTAAGTATAACTTTCATCACTACAAGTATTTCCATATTCAAAAAATGTGAATTTATATTTGATTTGTGCTTTATGAAAGAAACTACTATACAAAGTTTCCATTTTGGCTGAGTAAGTGCTGTTTAATTTGTAACTTCTCAGAGGATTAATTACAGAAAGAGAAACAATAATGACAAATGGAAGGATTTGTTTATCCAGATTGATTTAAAAATAAACAGGATAATAGGGTTTGCCATTAATCTGAACTGGTACTAAAGGACACAAACCCCTTTTTCTGGGTGGATAGGTGGGTCTGGTTAAAGCTAGCATGTCAAAGAAACTGTAGGTAAGATTAATAAATAAACTTGAAGAATTAAAGAATTCATTTATTTTTTTAGTATTTGTGACTTGTATACAAGACCCAGATACTCTAAAGGTGAAGGTGAAGGTGACTCATTGGATACACAAAGTTTGGAGCTCTTCAAAAATATTCTGCCCTTTGCACAACCACTTTGGTATTTAAAAACAAGATAAGGCCGTGTTTCTATCCACAAAAGGTGTGGTTTTGAATGAAAAAAGAATTTATATTGGATGTTACTAGCTGAATCCCTAAGGGACTTTTTGGAGTGACATTTCCATGGATTAAGTTGCAAAAAGCTCAGGTATGATTCATTTATATTGGTAATGATAATGAAACACAAGAATGTTTTTATTCACATCTTTATATTTTACACCACCACCCACCCCAACCTTCCCATCCCCAACCTGACAAACTGGTTTCAGTTCTGGTCACCTTCCTCTTAACCTTTCCCCTGAAAACTAATTATTAATTCTGTCCCTGTTTTTGATTTCTTTTCCTGTTCTATTTCATGGCAGTATTTTACCTCTCACCCCAATTCAGTTGCTGTAAGGTTTTTTTATGCAGTAAAGCAAATGCAACTTGTGAATTCTGAACTGGAATTGTGAAAGATTCCTAACGAGAACTTAACAAGTACTTTATGTTTTGTTGGGTTTTTTTTTTTGTTTGTTTTTTTAAGAAAAAAAGTAGTATAAAAATATATTTGCAGTGTAAATTTAGAAAATAATGCTACAATGAAAATATTAAAATTTCTGTGCTGTTCTGTAAAAGTATCCATAATAGCTCTGAAGTAGCACATGAAACCCTGAAGGTGAAATAGAAAATGAGACTGACTAACTCTGGGAGCCCAGCCAACCCCTGATTGCAGGGAGTTTTTATCTAAAGGGGAGTTAGGTGCTGAGTGGACATACTAAACATAGTGATTAGAAAAGGAAAGAATTAATAAATACAGAATGTTCATAAAATGAATTTCTAAGGCGATGGGTAGTGCAAAAAACAAAGTTCTTGGGCCATCAGAATTCTTAGTCATTTACACAATCCAGTAAGTGAAAAGATATCATATGGAAAAATGTAACATGGCTTCTAAAGCATCATAGAATTTGCAATATTCACAATATCCCTACTTATAAATGAAGAGGATGAAAGACACATCTTGAATGCAGTTTGACATGTGACCAAAGATATGGCACATAAAGATTTTGCACATCAACTGATATTCTTGGATGCAAAAAAGGAATTTTGAAGTGGACCTCCTGTGGCACAGGAACTTGGAACAACATGAAAGTAAAAGCATTCAATCTAGAGATAGAAAGTGACATCAGTGAACATGAAGTGGCACACATAAAGGAAAAGGAAAGGTAGGAGGGAGCCATTTTGTGTTCTTACTCCCGACAGGTACAACTGACAAGATGAAGGAGAATGAGACAAAGCAGAGACTGGCTGAAGTTGCCAGCACAAGTATTGACAATGAGCCAAATTGTGAAGGTGACTCATTATGAAGACGTAAACAATCCTGGTTGGTGACTCAGTGGTGAGGAAGCTTGGCTAAGACATCTGTAGCCCATATAAAGAAAACAGGATGATGAGATTTCTCTAGGGTATGGTAAGATAAACTATAGGACAATAATACTGCACGTGCCTCTGATAGCCTGAAGAAAGTTGGGATATTCTTACCCTTTATAGCTCATGAAGGAATGTACATATCACCAACAAAGGAAGCTTTGATTGGCATTTGCCTGGGGAATCTGAGAGCAGTGCTGGAAATGGATATAGTGTGAATCTTCTGAGAGTCTGTGGAGGAAGGAAGAGGGTGGGTGATGAATATCATCATGTAGGGAATGAGCTCTGGAATGCAGAGAATATTACACAGTTTGATCTGTTAATTTCTTATGGCTTGGAAACCAGCATCTGTCAAGAAGGTCTATCTCCTTTCCAATTTTAAATATTGCAGTGTGTGCCTGGGTCAGTCTCAACACAGCAAAAAGAACACACATTTTCTAGGAGTTATGCTCCATAGATGATGGGGACGATTTTCAGTGAAAGGTGAATATTATGCATCTGTATACCATTTAAAGAAGCACACTGAACAAAACAAAAACACTATCACTGATAAAAAATTGTGTGGTGTCTAAAGCAAAAAACTTTACAGAATTATTAGAATAACTAGAAAGCAAACATATTGCACATTGTTTCAGTCTGCATGAGAAGAGAAAGCTGTAAGCAAATATTTTTTCAAAATCACTTACAATGTTTATGAATTATATGGATGTGAAACCCTTCTGTTTGTGGCATGTTAATGAAAAACTAGGAATCAGTGACCACAGGCAAGGCTATAGATTGGCTCTTGTCATTGTTTGTAGACCCAGGTTTGAAGCAATACTCCATTTTGATAGATGCCATGGAAATACACAACAGATCAAAGATCCTTATAACATTCTATAATTTACGGACGTACACAACTGAGAGTTTAGCACCTCTGTGAAGACTAACAAACATACAACATCACAGGTGTCCTGCAGTAGATGCCTCAGTGAGATACTACTTTTTTGAGTAGTTTGAGAATTATCAGGCAGCACTCTTTGATTCTGAAGGCTTTTACTTATTTTCTTTACTTGACATCTCTTAGAGAAATAGTGCTTCACCTTCCACTACTCCTATTTTTCAAAGTGGTTCTTCGCACTGTTGCCATTCTATCACAAAACTATTTGACTTTATGTCACAGACATTGCTTCTGCAGGAGTGCATTTAGCTGTTGTGTCTGAATTTTGTGGCCATTGTTGAGGGAAGTGTGTGCGTGGCTCATTCCCACACCTGTTTCCTCTCTGTTTCATTGCCAGGGAGGTTCACCGAGGTCTGTGGAGGAGCCTGGGTCAAATGATTCTTCTGTAAAATGTTTCTCTTTATGTCTATCTTCCTCTTTATACACATGAGAGAAAAAGAAAAAAAATACTGTTAGGAAGTCTTTAATGAAGGAAAACAGAATTACAAGAGGTATTTCTCTGCCGAGAGGAGAACTAGTGTTCAGTTATCCCCTTGTCATAACTCTATTTTTTTCTGTTCATTTAAATTGGAATATTTTACAGTTTCTAGGGTACTATTAGGTAAAAAGCTAAAGCTGCAAATGATGCCAAGAATTCCTCTCAAGAGATCAGGAAATGTTACCTCCTTGGCTACTGCAATGAAACCCGAAACTTTTGTTTTGGAGTTGCATTTTACAGAGTCCAGTCCTGTTTGATATTTGATAAATGTATCAATTTGTCAACTAAGCACTGGCTTTCTGCAGCATTTTCTCCCCATGAATTCCCATTAAAACTAATGCAGGGAGGGTAAGTTTCTGCCCATGATGAATAAGTGTACTAGAGTTTGGTCCTAAATGAACTGGTAGCTATGCACTTGCAATTCTTCCCAGCTGCTGACAAAGACCTGACTGAGCTGGCTAAGCTGGCAAAGAAGCAAATAACCTATATTCTCAAGAGCTTAAATCATGTAACATAACTTTAAAGGAAAACATTCACTGGGGGTTTTGAAGGAACTGGGAGATTTTGACCACTGTTTCTTAACAAACATGCCATTGTCTGTACTCTTTCTGCTTTTATAGAACATACAGATTTCTAAACTATTTTTAAAAATACCTATATAAAGAGCTACTTTTGGAATTGCAATGCATGCTGCAGAATAATGATAAAAGTCTCTCTACCTTTACTCAGATATGGATTTCAGAGGTGGGGTTATTTTGTTGTCAGTTAAACATTTGGAACAAAATTAATTTGACACATTTGACACAGCCTTAAATTCTCAGCATCTGAGAATAAAATTAATTGGGTAATTTGAGCACAGCCCTAAGTTCTGGAAGACCATCCTGCACTGTCTATTCAGTAAAAAGCATTGTCTGGAATATTGTTGCTCTAAGCTACATGGAACAAAAAAAGCAAAACATCTGGCAGGATTGGGATACCTTAGGAAGACTTTCTACTTGCATTCATCCAGCTGGCAGTCAATGCTCTACCACCTGTAAGACAGAAAAAAAAAACCCAAACCAATGAATGCCCTCATTCATTTTTCCCAAAATAAGATTCCAAAAATCTGAGAAGATATATTCAGAACAAACTAGGATCATTGGCATTTTCTCTCAAGTGAGGTAGTAACTGAAAAGAGATACTGAAATAGCACTGAAGGAAAAAAGGTGTCTCAATAAAAATAAGAAGAAACTACTTAATTCTAGATGTACCCTTTGTGGTTTTAACTGGTCCCAAACACTGTTTTGGTTGCTTTCTTAATCATGGGAAGCAAACAGTTGTTCATCTGCTGATCAGATTCACACGCATCAATCTTATAAGTAAGAACAATTATTTTTTTGAAATTCAGGCCCAGGTTCTCCAAAGCATCTCAATGACTTTGTGATAGGCTCCCCAGGTATGTTAATAACAAATAAGAGAAAATGTCCAAATCCCTTAATCCCTCCTGAAAAACCCACATCCAATGCACATCTGCTTATCTGTAGAGCAAGAGATGTTCTATTCCCATATACAATAGCATCATGACAGCAACCACACCGGATATGGGGCTGTCATGAGTCACCATGACAGCTTCTCAGGGGGCCCAGACCATGAATAACTCTCAATAAGCTAAATTAGGTAGCAGTGAGGCAGGACCCTTTAACCCAGTCTGTTGCTATGTTTCAAACAACCCAGTGTGTTTCTATGCTTCATGCACATACTCCTTGTTAATGTGCTGGGCCAGCTACATATTTCACAGTTCGCATCACAGAGGAAGCACGCTTACTAATCGGATGTTACTCTCTCTGTCCCTCTTGGGTAGCTGGAAAGAAAGAAATAAAAAATTATATTGTTAACCCCTCAAAAATTTGAATGCCTGCTTTTAGCAGAGCTTTAGTGGCAATGCACTAAAATCGCTAAAAACTATAAAATCATAAACAAATTATAATAAATGAGCCATCCTGGGATTTCAGCTATGGTCATTTTGTCTGCAGTGTGTTGAAAGGCAGGATCTTGTATGCAGTTAACTTGTAATTTGTTTTTAGTATCAGTTCTGTAATTACTCCAATATTTCTGTCACTCACTATGTTCTCATTTGGACTAACTGGAGAACTCTGTCCAGTTTTCAGGATTGTACCAGAGATCTATCAGTTTAAAGACTTTTGCATATCTACAGCCCTTATGACCAGGAAAATTAATATTTTGAGAGCAGATCTTTCCCAGATCATGCAATCTCTATCGGTGTTTAGCTGATGATCCATTTTGCATTGTTTTCATCAATTATCAACATTTACAAGGCTGTATTTTAAACATTAGTATTTGTTTCTCTCTTTCCTGGCCCTGAATGCTTGGTTTCTTAACCTCAGTTTTGTTCCAACCGATTTTTGAATCCCTTTGCGTATTTCAATGATATATTACTTATGAGATAATATGAACATGCAGAGTTTTAAAAATATCCCCTCTGACTTGTGGGTCACAAGGGGCTTTTTTTGTCTTACTTTTTGAGGGAAGTTTGGGTTGTGTGTTCTATTAACAGCAATTGCCTGAATTGCTGTGCTTGTGCCACATATTGGACTTCACATCTCTAGGCTGACACCTGTTATTTTTTGCAATAGCCACTTCTCACGTTCTTTGAAGTTGTGACAGGTGTTGCAAAACATAGAGGGTTTTTATATCATGTTGGCTTAGTTCTTATTAAAACCAGAAAATATCTTTTTTCAATTACTTTTTGTGCTTGAAAAGGCCTCCTCTTCCCATGGTACAAAGGAAATGGATATATGTTTCAGGGTTCACATGTTAAAATTAAGAAGAAGCCAGGTCTAATACAAACAGAGAAGTAATGACCCCTACCTTTCTTGTGGTTTATTCCATAAATGAGTTTTTATCACACTGAAACATGAGAGGGGAGACATTGAGTCTTGGTTGAGAGCACTAGTGGACAACAGTCTTTGGGTTAGTAAATATTTTCCATTTCTTTTGCACTGTTCAGTTCTGTCACGTCTGTCACAGCTCTTGAAAATTCTCCTTGATTAGTGCTGAGCCAATGAGATTCAGCTCAGAAACCTTTCAGTGTTTATTCCCTTCAGTTATCTCATTTTCTTTCAAAATCATATTGGAAAACAAAGGGGAATGAAGATGTTTTGACTCTATTCCTTCCTCCTCATGATTAATAAAGACTGATTTTCTCTCTCTTTTTTTGAAATCATTACTTTATTTGCTGTATATTTGATAGAAAGAACAGAGTACTAGCTTATGAAGAGGATTGTTATCTGTGGTGTGGAAGAGTTAATAAGGAAAAGTTTCTTACAGATCTGAAGCACAAGTAACCTAGAGGTTCACATCCTTGGCTCTAAATTCATAAGCAGATCCTTGGGGACTGAAAGACATATGACTTTTTTCTTTGTGATTTCCTCAGAATTCTACCCTTAAATCCAGCCTTCTCAAAAGCATGGCCTAATGCTCCCTGGGTGCATTCCCTGGTGCATTTCCCTTGCTTGTAAGTTTTTGAAAAATCATGCCAGATCATGTTGCTATAACATTTTAACCTCGCTCCACTTGGGAATCAATAGCTTGCTCCAAACACCAGTTGACAGATATTGGTTTTCCTGTTGACTTTCTAATATTATGAATTACTCAGATTTCTGTGATAGCTTTTAGAATAATTTCAGAATAATTTGTAGAAAAATTGCATGCCTTGCAACTGCAATTTATGCAAACAGTTATGTTCCCATTTAGCACAGGACTTAAGCACATGCTTT
>JAYDZK010000113.1:29162131-29216040 GCA_034509185.1 Euphonia xanthogaster | reverse complement strand
GGTGGCATGTGAAATGTCAAAAATACCAGAATAGGTGTTTTCCAATGGTTGTTTATTTTTTGTGGTTTTTTTGGTAAGATATATGTATACACATTTGGAAGTAGCTGTTCTTTACATTCATACAGAGTTGACAGTAATTTTAATGTCTGAGATGATTAAACTTGAACAGGACTTTCTATGTCACTAAATGTGGCTTTCTCAAAAGAGAAATTTTAATAAGAAAGGATTATCTTTTTTTCTCTTCTCCTTTTCTGAAGATTTCACAGGAGATGGAAATATTTCAGGTCTGCCAGTGTTTAATTTCTGTTTAAGCATAAGCTTAGAAATGACATATAAAATTTGTTGCTTTGGATCTTTTCTCCCTTATAGAAAAGATGCTGTGCATATGGACTGTGTTTTCCATACTGCATGCAGTTAGTCCCTGGGGATGCATGCTAGCAGAGAGAATAGATCCTTTTATTTCAGTTTGGATTTGACAGATCAGATAAAATACATTGATTCAAGGATATTAAAATAATTCAACTAAAAAGCTAGAAATGAAAAAGGAAAGTTTTAAAACTTTTTTCTCAGTTAATTATAAAAATCAGTATCACAATATCTGACTTTCCCCTAGGGTGGAAAGTTTCATCATCTATGCCACGTACAGATTAGGCAAAGCAGATGATTATATTGCAAATCCCGATTAAGACATAACATCTTATTTTCATCTTTTTTTTTTTTTAATGATTTATATTCTATTTCAGTCTCTGTGTGTGGTCTGGACAAGGCCTCAGTAGAGCAGAGACTTCAAGACTTGTGCCAAGCTGTGCAATGTTATGGTGGTCTGATGATATGGGTTGTTGCTATTTTCTATTTTAATAACAACTGTTTTCTTTTAACATTATAAAGCTGGCAGTTGTTAGTGCTTTTAATTGAACTATCCATGAAGTGTGAATGATAGGTGGAGCTGGCACAAAGGATGATCCACAAAAAAATTAATAACTATAATAACAGGGCCGGGGTTTATCTCGCCTGCAGAAAATCCCTTGTCCAGCCAATAGACTCAGCATTTGTGTATATGTGTCTCCTTCACCACCACAGGCCTTAATACTTTGCATAGTCTGTTTCCCTTTAAATGCTGCTTTAGGCTTGAGTTCACATGTCTTTCCTTAGCTCATACTATTTTTGTAGCAGAGCCAACAGCCTGACAGCACTCCTTAAAAAGAATGAATGGGGTTAAAGTACCCAAGTAGTGATACGTTGTTTTGATGACTGTTCCCCGTAGTTTTGACTGCTGAGCAGTCAGCTATTGGTAATTCACAGAGAAAAAACAATTGAAATTCAGATTGTAGGCTTCTCATGATTGTTGTAGTCTAACAGTGAAATACTTCTTTAGAGGAGTCCCTCCTTATAATGTCACTGTCACAAAGATTACTCCAGTCTGTGTTGTTCCAGGCTTGCCTCCCTCAGATGAATTATTTTACAGAGGTGGCACTTGTTTCAAACATCTATGGATCTAGCCTGCACCGTGGTGTGCCTACTGGTACAGCAGCTGCAGCTCCCTGAGTCAACACGTGTGGGAAGAGACTTGGGAACCTTCTCCAGGACAGGCCAGTGAGCTCTCATTATCCAGCCATCTGGACCCCAGATTATTCCAGATGTGACATGTGCAGTAAAGGCTGCCACACAAATACGTGTTATGAATTCAGCTCATTTTATTTTGAGTTATAGAGTTTTGAATTCGCTCTGTTCCTTCATCTACAATAAACAAACACATGTGTATGTGTACACACACACATTACTGCCTTTATATGCTGCACCTACCTCCTCATCCACTCTCACCCCAAAAAACTTTGCTGAACTTGTTCCTACAGAAGTCCATGCTTCTACATGCTTCACCTCTGGGAGATTATTATTCCCACTCTTATCTCATCCTGGTCCTTCTGGCTTGCTTGACTTGCTTCAGTGACACTTACAATGTTCCAGGAAGATGACTCCTCTCTTTATCATGAGTGCCATGACTATGTGGGGGGAGAAACCTGGCAGCTCAAGAATGGGAAGCAATTATACATCATGCACCCTGTATCCTTTTAATTTTATATTAATGATTGCTGTGGAATGAGAAGCCAAGTCTTTGAACAAAGAAATATATAACAAGCTGGGACAAGTGTGGTGAAGCAAATGTTCATGTGGAACAAATATTTCTATAAACCAATTCAAGAGCACAGGAGAATTTTTAAGGGACTCATTTGCAGGACATAAATGCTGACCTTATGTAGTCTCTATGTATAGAAACCTTCGTGAAAGCAATATTACAAAGTACAGACTAGAGTTAAGGAATTAATTTATATAGAGGGAGAGTTGACCCCTGAAGTCTTTTTTTACCTTAATGTATGAGGCACTGGAATAAGGGACAGTTTGGGGTTAGCCACAATCTGACTTTGGACACTCAACTGAAGCACCCAGCCTGGAAGACAAAGCTTTCCAGACTCCTCACAAGTACTCAATGGAGGATAAAGAAACATCTTGGGACCATTTCTGAAAAGCTGCCTGAAAACTGCCTGTCCTTCTCTACTCACTGCAGAAATATCAGGGAGACAGAGAGGATCCTAAGTCAGTAGACAAAGGTGTGTGGTGTGAAATGCTTCTGCGATCCCACAGTCTTCTGTCAGTTCCTTTTCTTCTTTACTGACAAATTATGTGAAGATGGAGATTGGCTTTTTTTCAGCTTGGAAATAACTGACATATATGGCATTGAATGTATTTTAGATGAGCCCCTCTATAATGCCTGCTGTACAGTTGTCTGAAACTGTGAAGGAATAGATACCTTAACCCATGCATTAGTGCAGGAAGAACCTGGTGCAGCACCCTTTACGTGTCTGGATCACCACATGAAAACAATCTGTTATGCTAAGGAAGATGCTAAATTTATCTAATTATATTAATTATTTACAAATTTATACACCTTCAGACTCCTTTATGTCCTAAAATAGTAATTGGAGTTGTTACTGGATCTCCAGATCCTGGCTCCTTGCTTTTTCTCTGAAATAAACACCTTTTGGGTTCTTGCAACAACAATTATTTTTCCATGTGGGCTTTTTATTCACTTCCAGCTCCTATTCTTTCCTAACCTGGCTTTCATACTTCCTTTTGACTGCAGCACAGTGCTTTGTCAGTTAACCACATTTCCTTAGCATTTGGCCCCCTTTCCAGTTAAGCTGAATATAAATAAGTACAGACTGCCATTCCAGTAACTTGTCTGTGTAGTCATCGCTTCTGGTGTCATGCTGTAGTAAGGTCAGATGCTCTTTGAACTGGTATTGTTTCTTCACTTGATAGGTAACGGTGCCTGTTTTCTCACATTAGAAAAATAATAAGTTTGGTTTGCAGAAATTCCTTTAAAACATTCCTTGAGCATCCTGTCTGGTAGTAGAGATGAACCTCTTTCTCTACGTTTTGATAGTCATCCAAATCTCTTCTGTCTCAGCCCTCGTGTGCATTGTTCTGGGAGTTTTCTTCCTGTGGACAGCTAAGCAGATTCATGTGGATCATCTCCAGATCAGTCCCTAGGTTTTGTTGCTTTACAGCTCCTAGTTGAGAAAGATTATAAAAAACAGGGTCATTGTTGTCTCTGTTCCCTCTTGTTCAATTTGGAGAATGTTCTGGCACACAGTAAGCTTCAGTGAATCCCAGCGATCTGGCACTGGCTCTGGGCTTTGCTTACTTCCCAACTTAGGCTTATAGGCCAGGAAAATGTTGTAATGTAGTTTCTCCTCTCCAGTTAGTCCTTGGAGATTCCCCCTCTTCAGATTCAACTGTAGACCTTCATATATTATTTTCTCTGGTGTTTTTTAGCTCAGCAGATTTCTTATAACTTCCTGCCTAACGGATCCATCTCCTCCTCTTCACTCCTTATATGAGCATGAGGTCACAGTGAGGTTGTTTACTCGTAAGTCTGCTTCCAAAAACCTTTGTCCTTTCAGTTTGTAACCTTTTAAACCCTTGCAGGACTTTAAACATTTTCAGCTCAGTTGATTCTTTTCTTCCGAGTTTTCAGTTTATGTGATTAATCTTTATTTTTCAGTGTGTGTACTTGAGTGCTACAAGATTCTTATACAAACACAAAAGACAAGAAATAAATATATTGTACAACAAGCAACTGGATAGGAATGAGAAACAGTAACTTCAGTTTTAGCCTAACCAAGAGGAGAAAGAAAAGGGGAAGATGTGATCAGGATAGGAAGGCTCCAAACCCCAGAAACTAAGCACCTGTCCTTCTGGTGTTTCACAGCTGGTATTGATTGAGTGATTGATTGATTGATTGATTGATTCCCAAAGGACAGTCCTGCAAGATTGTGACAGTGAAGTTTGACAATTATGCTCTTTTCCCACATCTTTACATTTCCCTCTACTGTGTTCACGGAGATCTGGATGCCTAGTGTGAAGTAGAGACAGTAAAATTCTGGACATCAATGGGAAAATGTTCCCTGATCTTAAAAATAACTAAATGCTTTACCAGTGGTCGGAAAGCTGAAAGATAACACAAAGAGAGACTGAGTGTGACTATTTACCTCTGGGCATATGAAAAGTAAGCACATGTGGAAGGTTGACCCCTCTGATGCTGGGAGAGAGGAGCCAGAACACAGCACCCTAGTCTATCAAATTATGTTCCCAGATCAAAGGTAGCTAACAGCTGCTGGAAAGGGAAATAGGATAAGGAAACGTGCAGCCCTTTGGAATTAAATGAATCAGTGCAATAAAAAAGATGTCTTGAGAGAAATCGTGAAGCAGCTGATCTTGAAAACCTGGAAAGTGTACAGTTTGTGTTAATTTGAAGCCTAATTACCTTTCAAGGTAATACAGATGGGCATTTGGGGGCTTGTCTTCTGTGTGAATTCTTGGTGAGTTCAGCAAGTTTTTGGAACTTAGGAGTTAATTAAGCATCCTGTCCAGGACAGGGTAACGCTGATTTTGCTACTCACACAACAGGCTCACTGCAAGTGATTTAGGTAGATTTAAATGAAGAATGCATCTCCTTTCTGAAACAGAGAATGTATCTGAGAGCCAAAATATGGATAATTTGATGGGTCATATGCAAAAAGAGGTTTGGAAGTGTTTGCTAATTGTTTTTTCTCCTATTTAAAGGAAATTGGATTTGAAAAAGTCTTCTCCCACTTGTCCAGAATTAGGTGGAGAAGATAATTTAGAGTAACAAACCCCCACAAAAACTCACAATCTCCACCCTTTGACGTTTATAAAGGTTTGGAAAATGGATCTGTAGCCCGATAAATATGTCATTTTCTGCACCAAAGTATGTTTTAATGAAAATATTTATCAAATAGTTTCCTTCTCACTGAAATGACTTTAATTTTTAAGACTTTTAAAGTGTTTCAAGAAATATTTTGAGTTTTATAGTTACACCCTCCAACTGACAAACCCCTCCTAGAAAACCAGGATATTTCCAACTAAGCATTGACAGTTGCCAGTTCTCATAGAACCAAACATGCTGTTTTAGTAATGCCTTGTTAACACTGCATGATTTCATAAAACACTGGAACTGTTCTTCCTTTCTTTTCACAAATATATATATATAGATATATATATATGTACACTGATATAGAGAAAGTTATTTCATTTAGTTGTAGTCTTTTCATGAACAGTGCAGTAGGTTCTGTGCTGTAACCTCTCCCAGAAAAAATCTACTGTGCAGACTGCTAAAAAATATAACAATGTGTTTGAAGTGTGTGTGCATAGCACTCTTCCTCTACTGTATTAGATCAAGTGATAGTATTTAATCTCTTTGCACACTTTGGATTGTGCAAAAATAATGGAGATTTGTTTGTACATTGTCAGCATTGGACTTTATAGACTACAATGAATGCTGGAAGTTCAAGCCACAGCTTCAGTGTCTGGTAGTGATTCTCCTAAACACAGCCACCATTGAGCAACACCCTCCCATGTGGTACAAGGTAAAGAAAAAAAATTGAGGGATGGCAGCAATCATTCTTAAGAGAAATGTGACATGGTGCTGCAAGTAAGATTTTAATAAAGGGAAGGTTTTGCCAATAGAGACCATAGAATCATAGAAAATGCTAGGTTGGAAGGGACCCATCCAGGCTCATTGAGTCCAACATCTGGTGCTGTGCAGGACACCCTAAGAATCACACCATGTGCCTTCAAGCATTGTCCAAACACTTGAACTCAGACAGGTTTAATGTGACCACTTCCCTGGGGAACCTGGTCCTGCTCTTGAGGGAGTTGACAGCTCCTCCACATTTAGTGCTGTCAGCAAACTTAGTATTCCTTCAAGTCCTGTGTCCTGGTTGTTGATGAAGATGTTGAAGAGAACTGAGGATGATGCTTTCTGTTGAGATAGCCTCTCTTAAAGGAATTTTTAGGGAGGGGGTACTGTGAATAATTTATTAATCTTTTCTTTGAGGACAGTGGCCAGCAGATGTGATTTCCGACAATAGAATGAGAAATAATTTGGGGAATTATATAGTAGTGAGAAAAAGCCTGAATGATTTGTCATTTGAGGACTTTCTAAAGTTCTAGGACTTGGTGTACCTACTAATAGGAAAATAGTAAGAAATATGGTTGAGTCTAGCAGTAGTAATTTTTTACTATTATTCTCGTATATAGTCAGTCCACATGTCATTTGTTTTTTATTGATTTATGAGAACTCAGACTTTTCTTTGTTCCCATGAAGTATAACAAGCACAAAATGAACATCAATGGATTGAGTTACTTTAACTATAACTCTCTGAACTGCCTTTTTTTTCCTTGATTTTTAAAGCAATATTATTGAAGACAGAACTACTCTGAAATGGCTTTTTCAATGACAGGCAAGATTAACTGAGACACATTTACTACAGTCCCTGCATTTGCATTTATTGGTCTTCTAGACGTGAACAAGGGAAACCTTACAAAAAAAACAGTTATACAAGGGATGACTTCAGGCACACTGACCACACACACAATCAGTTAAAGCAGATGAGGTTCATCTCTTACAGAGCCTCAAACATAAATCTTCACAAGATCTTTCTCTTAGGAATTCTTACATGATAAAAAACCCAAAATCCCTAATGTTTTACTTAACTATTATCAAACTGTGGCCTAGATTGTAAATAAAAAATGTAAAATAGGACCTTCTGTTCCCATGTTTCCTACTTTAATCAACATGAATTTGGGGATATTCAGGGCTTTCCAGCATCAGATATGTTATATGGCATTCATTCTTTTCCCACAGGACTCTGAATAAATACTAATTAAAATTAAGCTAAAATGTTCAGCTTTTTAAATATGTATCTTTTTTTTTAAATCTACTTTTCTTCTGGGCAACAAATGTGAATACAGACTTGTTTCCTGCCTAACTTACTTTCCCATGCTTCTGTGTTTTCTTCTTTTTTTCCTTTTTTGTATGAAGGAAAGAAATAGTTTTGAAGAAAGCTGAACTCTCAAAATCCACTGGGTATTGTTCTGTGTTAGAGATTGCTAAGCACAGTAAGCTAAGAATGGGCCAAATACTGTACTGATTTCTCTGGGATAACTTTTGGATTTGTGATTTGAGTCATTGAAGGAGAGAACCTTGCCATAAAGCAGAACACCCAGAATACTTTCCTGAGCCCATTTGTCCATTCTACAGCAGGATGCCACTGGCCTTTCACCTGGCAAGGTAATGTAGTAAGACCATCTATCTTACAAGATTACAAAAATTCTAATTCTCTAAGCTCTTCTCTTAGGACCAAAGTATCTGGCCAACGTCTAATATTGTTATCTGGAATGAAAGGAAGGAATTTTGCTGATTATTCTCAATTTTGGCTCACCCTAAATTCTTTAAACTGCCTGCTAACATGTCTCAAATACTTACTTCAAAGTTTATGCTCCTTGTTGTGGGATATATTAATTGAAATTAAACTTTCCAATGCAGGGAACTGATGGTCAAACATTGAAATATGAGTGGAGGATAAAGTTTGTGTCTAGTAAGAATATTTATATGACAGTAGTGCCTACAGAGCTTGGGTCCTGGTGAAGGACAAGTTTGAACCAGATGACAGAGAAGAATGATGAGATATTATTTGGACATCAGTAATAATCTTGGACATGAGGATGAACTTTTTTTTTGGTAAGGATTTTAAACACTGGAAATGTCTACCCAGGGAGGTGATGGAATCACCAGTTTGGAGGTGTTCAAAAATCGGCTGGATGTGGCACTTAATGTCGTGGTCTAGTTGGCAAGATGATCATTAGTCAAAGGTTGGAATTCATGGTCTTGGAGGTAAATGATTTTTCCAATGTAAATGATTCTGTGATTCTGTGATAATGTAGTGCATGGTAGAGGTTAGGTGTGGTTTTAAAAATGGTCTCAAACTTCTGGCTAGCTCCCATTGTAAAGACAATTTTGCATAAGGCTTCAGGTCCTCTGCATGGCTGTGGGGATGGGGGTGATGTGGAGTGCAGAAAGCACTGAAGTTTCTCACAGAACACTTTTGTGCGTCTCAGCATAACTCTTCCTTGTAGCCCAGGCCAGAGTTCTCACTTTGCAATTTCTTGGAAAGTACAGCATGGAGTCAGATAGGGGTTATGGAATTTATAACCCTAAATGTTGTTATTAGTAACAATTTCCAGTTGCTGACAAAGGCAAAGCACCACACAGTTGCTCCATAAACAAATATTTATGTATAATACATGGAAAGGGTAAACAGCTCTTGCAGTGTTTCTTAAATAATTTCTCAATGCGATCAAGAAGTTAACCTACAAGTGTTTCTTCCTGAACAGGCTGTTACAATCTGTTATTATCAGATGCACTCAAAGAATAAAAGTTTGTCTTGAAACATTGACTTATAATGTAAAGAATCAGTACTGCATTTGGATTTCAGTGCTTCAGCAAATGTATAGAAGGACATTGCTTCCTGTGCAATCTCCATTTCAGAAATTATTTCAGTCTGTGTGGCCTGGAATACAGAGGTGCAACACAGATTTTTTTTTAAAGCTGACAAAAAGATTTTCAGCATTTCTTGTGACTTTCAAAAATGCTTCTCTTGTCAGCAAACAGAGGTTTGGCAGAGCTTTATAAATAGACATGTTTGGCCCTTTTTAATTACTTGCTTGCATCAGCTTGTGTGGGAGGCAGAAAAATCAATTATGCCAAACCTGAGCACTCAAACATTATGAAAGGTGGCTCCAGAAATTCAGAAATCTTCTTAAAATTAATGAACTTAAAAGGAATATAGTGAAGAAAAGGGTCTTTCTGCCTGCTCTGTGATGGTTGAGCATTTTGATTCATGATTTGAAACTTTTCTCTGCGGCCAATACTAACCTGAATCTATTTTAAACAGGGAAATTGCGCTTAAATGTATGTGCCTTTGCAAGTTTCCAGAAGCTAGGCCTTTAGAAACATCACCACATAACAACAGACTTCCAGTAAAATTATAATAACTGCTGACACTGAACGTGTGTAACAACAGCATTACAGGTTTTGTGATGAGACCTGACGGTAACATTATTCTTTCTGTATCATTCAGCTCATCCTCTAGCCAAGACCCAGTAACACATCTCTGTGTAACCAGAACTGGGCAGAAAGCAGCAATCCCACTCCACAGGGTATTTTGATATTTCTAGGTTTAGTTTCTTTCACACAAAATGAAATTTAGACGTTCCCTTTGAAATAAAGCTGTCTTCAGTCTGCTTTGCTTGAAGTCCACAGTCGGAGGAAAAACCTTGGAAAATTGCACTGGTCACATGGCATCCTTCAAGCTCTCAAAAAATTTTTGAGTACAGGAGTTAAAAAAAAAAACTATACTTCACTGGAGTTTCCAAAGAATATGGTGTTCTGTCCAAATGGAAACTTTTAGCAATATATCGGGTTTGTTCGGTTTCCTTTGGGAAGCAGCACATAAGAGAAAAATATTTGTGGTCCAGGTTGGAAAAAAAGGAGGTAGGCCCCGCTCAGCTTTTTTTTCTTGTTGCATGCATAAGGAACTATTCTTGTAAGAATTTGAATCTCTGATGTCCCAGGCTTTTGTAACAACCACCATCTGAGAGACAGTTGAATTCCTCCAGCATAAATCTGCCACACACACATACAAATTTGAGCAGCTTTGTTTTCATTCCAGTATAGAAAACTTTCACGTTTCATTAAAAAAAAAAAAAAAAAAAAAAGTTTTTGGGGTCAATAGTAGTCTGAAAGCCTTGGGAAGCTCCAGCTCATAGGGAAGTCTGCCTGCCCTGGACCCTATGGGACAGGAAGTGGGGTAGTGAGGATCCTCCAGCTACCCCTTCTTGCTCCTGATTCACCCAGGGGAACTTCTGCTGGACTGATGCAAGCACTGTTGAGCAGGAGCCTCTCTACCAGTACCTGACACAATATATTGAGAGATGGGAATTCCATCTCTGTAAGTACTGATGCCTTGAGGGGCTGAACTTGGAAGAGAGACTAGAGAGAGCTAAGAGAATAAAGTAGGTATTTATTAAAAGGCCTTAAAGGATACACCTTTGGCAGGGAAAGAGCCTGGCCAGGGCTACACTCAAGGTGGACCAAAAATGGTCACAGAATGGATGACCAGTCACAGGGTCTCACACTTTTATAAGTTTTGGTACATTTGCATATTGGAGTTAATTGTCCAGTTATGGCTTTGGGTTATGAAGTCCCATCCTCCTTGTTTACTCCCCTCAGTTCTTCATTGTTTGTACTTTTGGACCTGAAGATTGTAAGGGTTGTCCTTGGTCTCAAGCTGGAAAAGGATTGTTTTGTCTATCTACCCTGTGAAGAGAGCTTACAAACACTTAATATGAAGCTCAGAGCCATACCTCTAGGCAGCACAGAATCTGAGAAATATGAAAGTTAAAACTTAAGGCATCAGTATACTGATATAGATTTCTCCAAATTTCTCTCTCTACGTATATACTTATAGGTATTTATGCATGTAAACTTCAAGAATTTAATTGAAAAATTCCAATAGAAATAAAAATTGATTCTTAATTTTTGTGATTACCTTTCTTGCTGACCAGTTTCTGGCCTAATTCAACTCTGAGCCTTTGAGAGTGTAAAAAGTGCTAAACAGCCTGCCTGCGTGGGTAACTTATTCAGGAAAGACCCCAAAATGTGTGTGCCTAATTATCTTACACGCTTCCAGCTGAAGTCTTCGCTTATTCTGTCTGCATGTAGGCAGTCATAGGGTTCAAACAAAACATATTTCTCCTCTCCTTTTTAGAAATAACAAAATGTTGACATTTGACACATCAGTTGTACAAGTAACAAGGAAGCTGAATGAGTGTGTTTTTGAAAAGCATCAGTTTTTATTTTCCCTCTCTTTGGGAACCTCCCTGAAAATTTGACATAGTTCCAATTTGTTCAACAATTGGCCAAGACATAATTCCCAAATTTCCCTTTCCATCTCTCCCCACTGAACAATATTCTGCTTCCCCTGACATGCCTGCTAACTTTTCTGGGAATCTTTATACAGACCACAATAAGCTCAATATTTTCAAGATGAAAACCCACAACAGCTTTTCTTTTGCCAGCCTCTAACCATCAGCCCTTTTCTTTTTATTTTCCTGTTTAATGCCAATGTTAATGTCAGCCTTTCTCTTCCTCCATCTGCAGCTGAGCTGTTATATACATCCCACACATCCAGACCCTCGTGTATTATTTCCCTCTGCTCAGTCTTCAGCCTGCATCCCTTTTCCTTCATCCTCCATTGCCAGGATTGTACTTCATACAGTGCTTATCTCATGTCCCAACTATACTTTTCCAGTTTAGTCCTCCCTGCTTTGCCTTAAAGCCATTACATAGAGCTCCCAAAAAAAATCCTTCCTCTACTTTTTTTTCTGACCATTCAGAAGAAGGAGAAATCAGAGGTTATGAAATTCAAAATATTCTACATTTCTCCTACTCAGGTGTCTTCTCCTTTGCCATGTCTCAAACCCTCTTCTGAGCAGTTGTACAGAGGTTCCCTGTTATTTCATTCCCATTTAAAGTTTCCTGCTTCACAAAATCTCCAATTATACTGCTGTAAAGGATTAGTGATTTTTCTGCTTATCTTTTAGAGCTGTGCAGACACTTCTAATAACTTAATGCGAGAGATATTTTTATTCTATTTTGGCACAGTCAATGATGTGTATAGAAACATCTGTATGTAAAGAGCTCAAGTGTTTGGCTCTTTATTACAGAACTGCAACCATCATTCATCCATCCAAAGAATCTCTGTAGCAAAGTCTTTTATCAATAAGAAACATTCATTCTCCCTTCTTTCTTTATGAATGCTCCAAAGGGAATCATAAAATCATCATAGAATGCTTTGGGTTGGAAGGGATGTCAAAGATCCTCTAGTTCCACTCCCCTGCCATGGGCAGGGACATCTTCCACTAGACCAGGTTGCTCAAAGTTCCCTCCAACGTGGCCTTGAACTCTTTCAGGGATCGTGCATCCGCGGCTTCCCTGGGCAACATGCGCCAGTGTCTCACCATCCCCACAGTAAAGAATCTTTCCTTAGTATCTAAACCTACTCTATTTCAGTTTGAAACCATTACCCCTCGTTCTATCAGTGGAGTGTCTTGTAAAAAGTCTCTCTCCCGCTCTCCTGTTGGCCTGCTTTAGGTCCTGGAATGCTGCTCTAAGTCTCCTCAGAGGCATCTCTTCTCCCGACTGAACAGCATCAGCCCTCTCAGCCTGTCTTTATAGGAGTGAATTAGCTATATCAAACACACTTTAAAATCTGGAATTACATTGTCCCTTAGCTATTACACCATCCAGTAAAATGACATATGAGACTGTGTAATTTCATCTCCCCAAAGCATTAATGGTTTATTCCTGCTCAACTGTTATGCTTCATGGCCCTAATTTCTAGTAGAACTTCTGAAATCTGCTTTCTGAGATTAGCAGTGCCCTCTTGCCTGATTTGAAACAAAAATAATTGGAAAGGCACATGTACCAGCTTCCAGTTTATAAAAGTTCATTATTTGAAATCCCCTGAGCTCCTCCAATTAGAAAACAACTTTTTGACTTAATATCCTTCAATTGTTAAAAACTTGCGTCACTGAGAGATCACAGTGAAACGTAAAGGTCCCAGCACATTGGCACTTGATTGTGAGGGGATGTGATTGTTCCACATTTAGACTGGAAAGGGTTAGGAACTCCACTTCCCAATGTGCTTAATGAATGAAAGGAAAATTGGACCCTTGAGCCAGAGGCAATGACCTAACTGAGTGAAAAATGTTTGCAGGTTAACAAGGGCAACTGTTCCTTGCTATAATTCCCACTGGAGGTGAATGACAAAAAAGGCCAATAAACCTCAGACTGGATTATTTATTAACCTGTTTTCTTCCTAGAAGAAAAGACCTTACTGTAGATCTTGAGAGACAGAACTGAAAAAGTGTCCTTTCACAAAGAGTATATTAATGGCCATGTGTACTTCTTAAAAAGATTAAGGTGTAATATTCAGTATCATTGTATTCTCTGTGATCAATCAGGCTTTTAGAAAGGCAACTTCACTGGGATGGATGTTCAAGGAGACCAAAAAATAAAATTGTGATTAAATGCCACTAATGTAAGCCATATTAGAACAAAATGTAACTGGAAATGACATATAAGCATTGTTGACACTGAATCACAGAAACATATTTTATGCCTTGTCTTTACAAGCACTGCTGCCTAACATGCTGACACAGCACATCCATAGCTTTCCTACAAGTACTCAGAAACCAGGGTGTGGTGGGATAGCCAAGTGTCCTGATGGAGAGTGGAGTCTCTCTAGCTGGAAGTCACGCAATTCACTTCTCACCCTGGAGAGCAGACTTGGTTTCCAATCTAAACCGTTTGTAATGAAGTAATGGAAAGATTTCTGTTGTCTACACTGAGATCAGGTCTGGAGCCTAACACGGAGGCGATGGAAAAAAATTGCAGGGTAAGTGCAGAACAATGCAGGAAAAGACTAGTAATAACCAGTAGAGCAGCTGTCAAACTACCTTTGCAAAAAATTCTGTGATGCCTTTTCAGGAAACAGTGTAGACTAGTCAGGAGAGAATTGAAGGGTATGATCCAAAGTTGAGCTGTTTCAGTGGGCTTTGTATTGTATTAGTCCCTAACAGAATATACAAATAACATATTGCTTCCTGTATTTGAAGTGCCAAAAAATGAGACAGTTGCAAGCATTCTGCAAACCATATGTCTGAATCAGTCTGGGACTGAAGCAAAAGGAAGGAATATGAATTTACATAATGCAACTCTCTCTGCAACATAGATATGATAACCATAGTGCACAGATGTATTTTCAGTAACGGGAACTGCATTTGACTTTCTTGTTAAAACAACCCTGCATTTTTCAAAATGCTCTTTCCTTACCCCATTGTGTACCTGCATGTGAAAAGGTGAACACCTTTTTACAGCATGTTTATGAATTGCTTTCTTCTCTGAATGATAGAACAGCCTCCCTGCTCAGACCTCTTCCTGAAAATGTATTATTAAATTTGTATCATCTTTGGCTGTGGCTTATATTGACTTCAAAATGGTTAAAAATTTTACATTTAATTATCAATTCTTAGGTAAAGAAAGTATCTCAGAGAAGAAGAGCTATGTTTTTTATCCCAATGACTTTTAAAGAGTGCAGATTGAGCAGCTCCTTTTTTTTCACTGGAAAGCTGTCCAGCCACTCTGCCTGTAGCACTGCCTGGGGTTGTGGTGACCCAAGTGCAGTACCTGGCCCCTGGCTTTGTTGAATCTCATACAAGTGACCTCATGCCATTGAACAAGCCTGTCCAGATCCCTGTGCAGAACCTTCCCACCCTCAAACGGATCAAAATTCCTGCTCACAGGGTGTTGTCTTCAGACTGACTGAGTGGGCACTCGATCCCCTCATCCAGACCATTGATAAGGATATTAAACAGTGCTGGCCCCAACACTGGTCCTGGGAAGCACCACTAGTGACCAGCTGCCAGCTGGATGTAGCTCCATGCACCACCACTCTCTGGGGCTAGCCATCCAGCCAGTTCTCTACCCAGCAAAATAAAACATGAGCAGCCAGTTTCTCCAGGAGAATGCTGTGGGAGATGGTGACAAGGGCTTTATTAAACTTCAAGTAGACACACCCACAGACCCACCTCCTCCACTAGGTGGGTCTTGTTATCACAGAAAGAGATCAGATTCATAAGGCAGGACCTGTCTTTCCTAAACCCATGTCTGGGCAGGCTCCCTCAAAAGGCATGCCAGGAGCAGATGGCAGTGCTTCTCATGGAGATTCCCAGTCCTTATGTTGCCATCAAAATTATCTCTAACACCACTGAATATTACAGGTGTTACAGCTGTTTCTCACAGCTTGAAGCCTGGTTCAGTTGTAGGGAAGTCTTCTCACCATGACACTGGAGATAGTTTGGAGCCTGTCCTTCCTCTGTCCTCTCTTTAAGAGATCTAGTGCTCCTAAACTGGGTGCCTGAAATGTTAATCCTATGTCTTTGTCTAGACAGGCCAGACGGTATTTCAGATTTTAAGAGGAAATTAAGTGAAAACGTGCCCATTGTTGCTGGAGATTGGCTGCAAAGTTTTATATCTTGTCTCTTTATTGCATATTATGGGGAACTGTAAAAGTCTGCGCAGTGAATCTTTTTATTAAAAAAAAAAAAAAAAGAGGGAAGAAGGAATCAAAACAGTTAAAATGTGAAAATAACAAAGAAGGAGAAAAATCATCTGGTATGTAATATCTAGGTTAGAAAAATGTTTCTTTGAGTAAGTAGCTAAATTACTAACTATAAAAGGGTAGAAACAAAAACTTTTGGTAATATGAAAAATTTGAGAGTGAGTAGGAGGTCAGGACTACAGCGACTTGTAATTCAGCTCTGCTTCTATTAACTTGGATATGAACTTCTGAACTAGGTTTTCCACAACCTTTATAGTTTGGATTACAGGTTAAGAAATTATTAATCATGAAATATATCAGTTTCTTTCTGGGTTATATGTGATATTGATGGCTCAGATGTGCTGTTCAGAGATTTGAAAAGCTTGCTGCTCTCACCTATCTTTTATAGTTCTTTATAAATATATACTTCTGTTTGTAATTTAAGTTCTATATGTATTACTTCAGGGTTTAAAAATATAATTCTCTTGTTTAGAGTCCTTAAAATGATTTTTTCTCTGTTAAATTCTAAATAGATTAAATTGAATTTAGTAAAAAAGGTAAGGCTTTTGACACAAAAATATTCTTTAATTCTGCATGAACTCTATTTTACTCCTTATCTTATTTTTGGTAGGCAACTTGACTGTTGCTTTTGGATGTCCTGGAGGAGAAAAAAAATTGGGCAAGTACTAGAGCTTCAAAACATAGTCAATGTGTAGTAAATAAAGCTTTTGTATTATTTCCAACAAAAAATGAAATCTTTACTAGGTACTTTTCCCAGTCACATAGAATGTGAACTGAATGGATCACGAAACTTCAGTGACACAGAACTCCATAAAGGTGTTGTAATGATCCTAAAATCCTACTTATACACCAGTTGTTTCATGCAATATTTGTAAATCTCATACAACTGACCTTTTTTTTCAATGCTTATACAATTGCAAGCATGTATAGTAGCATGCAAATGTTACTATACACGCTTGCACTCACATCATCCCTGGCTATGATCTTGTCTCATAAATTAAGTAAGGTTGGGTCTTGTCAGTTCTTGGATGCAAGGCCTCCAAGGAAAACCCAGATGGTGCAGGCATTGATAGCAATTCAGTGGGAAGACCACCTACTGTGTTAGTACTCATTTTTCTTCTGGATTGAGAGCATTGTGCTTGGAAGCATGTTGCCTGGTTTTTTTCTGCGGTTAAAAACTAAGATCCTGACCAAAATTAAGAATTTCAAATCATCATGATAATCTTGTAGCACGTTGCATAAGAGTACAGAAGTTGTTTAAATATTGCCAGATGAAATAAGAAAAATATTAGAATTAATTGAAAATAACTTTTTCCCTTTTTTTCAGTCTCTTTTCATTCAGCACCTATCCACCCCCTCTGTGAAATATTCACTGATAACTGAAAACTAAAAGCAATTTTTATCTTCATCAGCATTTCCTGTAAGCTTTTGTAAAACATTCAAAACTCAAAAAAGCATGACTGCAAAAGAAACTGGGAATTTCCTCAGATGGGAATTTGTAATGTGGTCTTTATCTTATTATTTCCTTCTGTGGCATAGAACAAATAAAAAGTTAAAATGTAATCTGTTTTGCATTATTTCATTGGCAGATACCACCATGTGCCCATTAATTACCCTCTCTGGGCAGGATCCCTGGTTGCACCATAGATTTTTGGTGGAGCAGGAAGGGCAGCAGGTAATAAACAGTGCTGCTTGAAAACCTTGGGCCAGGGGCAGTGTGGCAAGTGGAGCATTGCATTGCTTTCCATGCATTGTGTCAGTAGTGTGTGTACTCTCCTTATTGCCTCCCAAAGTTCTGAGTTACAAAGTTACCATTGCAATGCAGCACAAAAATTCTCATTTAAGAGAGATTTTTGTCATGTTCTCCCTAATATGCTTTATTTAAAAAAAATTATCCACCAAACACTGACACTTATCACGAAAGCGAGTCTTAAACCCAAAACTGGGTGAGAAGCAGATATTGTAATAAGTCTGGAGAGGCTATATAGATATAACCTTCTTCACAGCTAAAATATGAATAATATTGTTGTGATGCAGGTTGAGAAGATTAGAATTGTTTTCTAATGCTTACCACCTAGAGTTTTAACATTTAAAGAGATTTTTCGAAGCCTAGAGGCTTTCATAGCATTAGAAGAAAAAAATCTTTGGAAGTGACTATTGGGTAAGATATTCATAGCTATAAGTAATGGATCTTTTTTCACAGAGGTTGTGAAGGGCACATATGCATTTTACTCTTGGAGCCCAGTTGGCTGTCAGCTATGTCAGAGAGGATACGGTGGAGGAAAACATCACAAATGCTCAGTCCACAGTGCGTTCATTGAACTTGATGTTGGTTCTTCATAAACACAAAATAGTTCTCGAGTCAAGTAACATTTTAAGGGAAAGTCACAAGGAAATAACGTGCTCTGGAGACATCAGCAAGCAATCACAACCAAGTGAAGTAACTAGATTCTCATAATGTGAAAGTCCCTGAGCTTCTGAAGGTTTCACACCGACTGGAGTAGATGAAAGAGGAGGAAACAGAGGATAATTAATGATTTTTGCTCATAGTGTCTAAAAGAGATAGAGCTTGTGAAAATATATTTTGACCTTTTGCAGATATTATGAAAACTTTGCTGCTTGGAACTTGACTTATAGGATGGTATAATCCCTAAATTCTGAGAATTCATGTTGGTCAAATCTAACTTGGGCTCCTGGAAAGTAAAATAGAAAACCTCACTTATTTTGCTAAGGTTTTGATTTTAGTAACTGTTGTGACAGGGATGATAAGAATATTCTTGGTGTAAACACTACTAAGAACATAAAACTTGAATAATTGAACTCTCTGTTTTTACTATATTCCCTCTGAGAATATCTCAGTGCAAATACAGATCCAGCCTTGACCCAAGACCTGCTTTTGGTGGAGACAAGAGTGGGGTGTGTTTAGGGATACTATTGTATTTCTGCTCACCAGGAAGAGCAGCTGTTCCAGCCACTGTGCTCAGGTGTAAGACATTGTCCATCTTTCCCTGGGACCTTGTGGGATGCCAGAAGTACTTTAGGGAGACAACCCAGGTGAAGGAACAGAGCAGCATGACAAAGCAGCAAGATGAAGGGATGAAGAATTAAGGGAAAGAAAGCCTTGTGTTAAGGAAGGAAAAGAGGGTCTGATGCTGCTACAAGATTTTGCTTCCCCATCTCCAGGATTCAATATTTTGGAATTTCTTGTCATCTTGTTTCTTATTTTGAATTAAATACAATACTTACAACTGCACTTATAAAATTTGAAATCAAGACAAGAAGACCTTTCAGAGACCTTTCTTTTTCTTGTTTGTTTGTTTTTGTTTTTATATGCTAATTTGTTTGGGTTGTTTGGGGGTTTTCTTTGGGTTTTTATTACAGATTTGTGAGGCCTGTTCAAAGTTTCCTAACTACAGAATTTATTATGGGACACAAAGATACAACTTGAATTCTTTTGGCAGTTCTAATTATGAAGGGCTTTTCTCACATTTTCATCTATTATTTTAGCAGGAGAAAATTTCAGCAAATAAGGTGTGCTCGTTAAGGGGTAAATCAGGATTTTGTAGTGATGGAAGTAATTATTTGTTGCAGAGGCTGGGAATGCTGAATGAGTCTGAGACTGCAGAAGACAGAAAGATCATCTTGCACAGCAGCCCCATGGCATCCTGATGATCTGGCTTCTCTTCCTACCTCTGCTTCCTGGGAGTTTGTTCCAGATGGCTACTAAAACTCACTTCTTGATAGCATTCAGAAACTGTGTGCCATTGCTCTCTGGGTGTCTGATGCCTGTGGAGAACCAAGATGCAGAACATCTCAATACTCACAAGTGCAGATAAAGTGAATGGGGAACTGTGATTTTACAAGATATAGAATAGTTGCTGTGATAGATTAAAAAAAAAAATCATTTCTATGTGTGTGAAATTGGTCTGTCAGCTCTAGCTATGTCTGTATTTTTGTTCCTTTGGAGTAAGAATGTGGATGGCAATTTCCCCTAAATGTGGATGGGTATTATTGTACTTTGTAGCTGATGGAAGCACTATAAAAAATAATGTTGTGAAATCTGGGAGAATCAACATGATTTCTTTCCGTGTACCACAATGTGACATGCTTTCACACTTTGAGCCGAACAGATAAAATATAATTAGTAGATGCTTGCTAAGAATATCCCCAGTAAAATACATAGTCCAAGACAGTAATTTTTGTTTTTATACATCTGTAACAACACTTAATTAATTGTCCAAGCAGCAGTATTAGAAGTTGTGTATTTTGACACTTTGCAATGAAACCTCATTGTGCTTTCACTGTAAGTATTTAAGTGCTTGTAAGTAATATGCTGACTAATACTTTTCAATAAAAAATAATTGTGTTGGTACCAAGCTTTATTTATGTTTGTTAGAAACTGAATCTAACTGAAATAAACTTTGTTTCTTTTATGTTGCATCTTTTACCATTTTCAATGCTGAGATTTCTTTTATTCTTCAGCTTTATTATCAACCTATGAGAGCATTTAAAGACTGTTGAAGGCAGTGCCCAAATGAGGAGTTCTTATTCCATAATACTAGTAAAATGGGAGTAATCCATTTATAATCACACCTGGCAGAGTCAGCAGAGTCTTCAGCAGAGGGGCTGAGTTATTAAAAAAGCACATTGTTGTAACAGGAGCTTGAATGGATTAAACACTCTGAAGGGAGGATATAAGTAAAGAGACTTTTTATGGAATACCCTGTTTGGTGCCCTCTTCTTGGTAAGAAGCCCTCTCTGTTCTTACTAGAGACAGGTCCATATGATGGCAAGACTATTCCAAGTTGATTGAAGACTCTGAATTTCACCAAATTCTGAGTGTTCAACATGAAACATTGTTGAAATCCTCTATCACTCAGATAGTGATCAACACCTCTCTTTGGAAAAGCTGTTTTCTTTGAGCCATGCTTATAAAATATTGGTCACCTTAGAACATATTGATCAGTCTCCTTCCTCACTAGCAAAAAAATCCCTCATCTGGGCAAAACTAATATTGCTTCTACAGCTTACCATGAACATCAGCTTGGCAGCTGATACTGGCTGAGTTTGGCAGGATTTCACTACCTTCAGTTTCCTCTACCAGCAATTCATAGCAGTGATTTAATGAGTTCTGTCCTCCTTTGGAATATGGCCATGGTTTAAGCTGCTCAGAGGCAAGTGAGTCAGATCAGGCTGAGTGCTACCTCCAAGCTAATCCCCTTTTCTCAAACCAGTGTTCCCTTCTGGCCTCTGTGGTTTCCTCTTTGCAAAAAGCACCCCACCGTATTCCATTTGTTAACTTCCTCAGAATTTGTATGCAATATAATGTAAGGTAGCAGATACTCTGGCCAGCAGGTTAGGCATTTTACAACCTTAAAAGGTAAATTATTGATAAGTTTCTGGTGCTGCAAAAATAAGTGGAATTTTTACAAAGTGAGATCTGGACATGATCTTTGCTTGAGTTTATTTTTCTGCCTGTTCTTCCCCCAAGTTTCCCATGCCTCCAGACAGACCCAGTTTAATATCCATCCCAGATATACTGCCATCTCCAAGTTTCTGGCAGTCGCTGCTATCTGTCACACTGATGTGCTGCACTTGAAAATTGTTCTGCATTTTTTTGGTGGAGAAATAAAAAGTTATTGGCATAGGTAGTTTGGAAGCCAGAGCAGCTTTCTTACCCAGTGAGATATTATTGTGTTTCAGAAGCATCTGAAGGGAGTCAAACCTAGTCCACGCATATGTTCAATTTTACATGGTGTGCTGAGGCCAAAATTCGGGGCCAGCTGCTCCCAAGTCTTTGGCATGTGCTTTTCTTTAACCACATAGAGCGCTGCCTGTCTGTATCTGCTTGCACAGTTGTGGCTTCAGCTTCAGAGCCATATATATGTTTCTTAGCCTCTCAGTGTCTTTTTAAAAAAAAAAAAAAAACAAAGACGTCATTTGGAGTTAAATCTAGAGAAGTGGTTTGCTGTCTTTTTTGGCTTATTAAACTGCAGTAGTACTAGAAAAAATAATGTGACAACTACTGCCTGACTTTTGCATCTATACAGAATGGATTTTAGTGTTGTTTTAAAACTTAGACAGTATAGGAAATGAAGCCTCAAAATTCATGTATTCTGGCTGCATGTAAACTGGTACTTTTTTGTCACACATGAGGACAGAGATTAAAAACAACTTTATAAAGTATTTATGAGGTTTTGATTTACCACAATTATTTTCTCTGGCTTTTAGAGTCTCTGAATAGTATCTTAATGCTAGATCATATTTTCTGACAGCAAAACACCAGATACACTGTAATGATTTGGCATTCAGCCTTTTGGAATGAAGGCCAAAACTGGTTAAATAAATCTTTTTGAATAGCAAGGAGCAATGATTGCTTTGTAAACTCTGCATAAATCTGTGATATTACAGAAAGCAACTGTTTTGCAATAAGTTGAATTGGAAAAAAAAGAAAAACATGGAAAAAATTTCCCCTACTGGAAAGATGTCAACATGGCATTTTGCTACCTGAGTCTTCTATACTGTTGCAACTGAACTTTTAATAATGTGGCAGAAAGTGTTTTTCTTGATTATTGTGCTCAAGATTGTGTGAGAATCCCAGACCGGAGTAGTATTTCATAAAAACATTAACTTTATTAATAACGCATAAAACACATTGGCATTCCTAGTAGCCAGTTCCACACATGGCTAAGAAAAGGCAGGTGCTTTGTGAAATAGTGTGAGCTCATGCTCTGCAAGATTTCTATCAGGAGGGGCAAAGCGCTGAGTTCCTTTGTATTCAGCTGGAGCCAGTAAATACATTTACTGGTGTAAATACATTTACCAGTGTGCATCTACTGCTAGTGGTGTATGACTGTAGGTCTCAGAAGTGACGCAAGGCATCGGGGTTGCTGTGCTAAACACTCTGCAAGGGTGTAGACAAACATCATCCTCACCCAGAAGAGCTTATAGTTTAAAATACAGATGTCTCAGACCTGATGGAAAGGGAAGCAGTCTTTTAAGAGAAGCAATTTATGCAAGCCACAAACTGCCAGTGGCAGCAGTGAAAGGAGGAGCATTCCCAGAGGCTGAGCCCCATGGTGCAAGCTGTGCCTTTCAGTCCACAGGAGGGTAGGTTCGTTTATTTTCCCTTCAGACTTTCGCGCGTGGAATGGCTGCCTGGGAGCACGGAGCCACGCACGGTGTGACAGTGCGGCCACACGGGTCCCTCCAGCAGCTCCGTGCCTGCGTCAGGCAGGAGAATCCAGAGGGCCCCATGCTGCTCCTCAGGTCAGTGCCTGGAGCGGAGGGGTGGCTGCCCTCTGTGACCCCCTGCTCTGTCTCTTCTTGAGAAACTACCTCGGTCTGGCTTTAAAAAGGGCCAGAACCAGCTGAACAAATGTATGGCTGTTTGGTGTAACATGTCCGTGCAGTTCAGGTTAATAGTTCACTTACAGTGCAAAGCTTAAATCTTGTGTTCTCCAGATCGTATAGACTCTACCTCAAAAGAAATAACAATAATGATAACCATAACAACAATACTAATAATACTAATACTAATGCTAATAATTGCTAACTTTTATATTATTAAAAAAACAATATGTCCAGGAAGAGATTGTCAGCAGAAATGGTGAAGGAAGGACAGGTCAGAATGCAGAAGCATGTACTGATGTGCAGCTCATGGCTCCTAAAGCCCTGCAAGGGCAGGTTTTAGCTTCTTGGGCTTCATGATGAGCCTTGACACCGTATGAAGCTACAATTAAAATGCGCGGAGCCGCGCCGTGCCCGGGCTCCCCGCGCCGCCGCTGCCAAGCGGCTGTGCCCGGCGGGGCGCTGCTCGGGGCCGGAGGGAGGCGGCAGAGCTCGGTCCCGGTCCCGGTCCGGATCCTGGCCCGCCGGGACCCCGCTCTACAAGGGACGAGGCACCATTCCCTGGAGCAGGCGGCTGGGAATCCCGCACGGGGTGGTGCATAGGGAGAGCCGCAGTGAGTACATGTGTATGGGAGAGGAGCATTGGAATATATCCAGAGCCCAAATCCCTCAGTCTTAGCAGCTGAAAGATGTCAAACACTCTCCTTAGGCTGAAAAGCATTTGGCACGCTCCCGGAGTGCGTCAGGACAAGACTGGCACCGTGGTGCTGCAGAGACGAGGAAAACCTTAGGATTACAGCTGTAACTTGGCCACTTCCTCTCTTAATGCCTCCAGTTTCAAACTTCTCAACCCATGTGAAACGGAGCGATGTCCCAGCATGATGCACTTAGCACATCTGATTGCTTAATTATTATCTGCCTTTCCACACAGCTAGAATCACAGCTTCACCTGCTCATGTGGCGCCCACATGTGCTGTCCTGAACATCAGTGTGTGAGCAGCTCGGGATCACTGCCACTCTGGTATCTTCTTCTTCTGCCTTTGTTAAAGCTCTTCATTCCAAGTGCAGCTTCTGCACACTCCCCTAGGTATGGAAATGCAAATGCATTCACAAAATAACTGGGCAGCTAGCAGAACCTTTGTTAATTGCTTTGAAAGTGAAAAGCACTTTCTAAATAGAACAGTTGAAAAGAATCTCTGTGCAATAGCTAAACGTTTGCCAAGCCAAATACATACAGTTTTTAAATTTTAGATGTTTTTTTATAAGCTTCTCATAATTTAAAGCCACATGGAATTTAATTAAGTACTGTCATGATGGCTAGTAAATGAATGTCAATAAACACAACATCATAACTGTTCTCTCAGAACTGTGTGAAAAAATACATTTTTATTCTGGAAAAAAACCACTCCAAGTGTTATTGCTTTCATTATGTAAAGAATATCCCCTGTCTTCATACTAGGCATTTAAAAAAAATTATTAGGTTTTTTTTTTCTGCATTTCCAGTGTAAAAAATATTGAGCTGAAAGAGGCCTCAAGACAGAGTTGGAGACAGGAAGATGTAGGCAGAAAAAAGTTTTGAGAAAAGCTGCCAGTAAATTTATGCCCAGCAAAAGAATGCAAGTAAAAAAGAAATGGCAAGTAGGAAACTTTCAGGAATCAGGTGCTTGCTGTGTGTACGAATTACATCAACTTGCTCCTGGTCCTGCTCTGTAACAGGGAACATAAGCCATGTTCTTGGGATGCAGCCTTTGTGTTTGATGCTGTGGCTCTGGGTTCATGCTTCAGTTCAGTCATTCAAGGTGAGGGGCCAGAGGGCAGATAAGCTTTTTTCCAAGCAGCTGTTAACAGGGTTTGCAATGTCTGCTTAAGATGCTACCTGCGCAGAGGCAGAGTGATTTAATAAACTGAGAGCTGTCCTGGGACTTCGCATCCTTTCCCGTCTCTGCCACTGCTTTCCTGCTGAATCATGGTTTTAGCCTAATGTCTGTTTCTTATTCTGTTAAATGGCCACAGTAAGCATTGCAGAAGCAATCAGTAATGCATTTTTCTTTCTAGGCAGCAAACGTGATGTATAATAACTGGAGGTTACTTTTATCTGGGATGCTTTAGAAGAGACTGCATGTTTTGTGTGGTCCTGTTGTTTCCTTACGTCCTTGCAACACCATAAGGATGGTATTAGTATAGGTTTTTAATATAATTTCTGCTTGGTTGTTCCAATCAATCCAGAATAAATGTGTATCTATGTCCTTTTGGGTCAATTTAGAATGCTTCTTTCTTAATATGCTCTCAAAGATCTTGAAGATATAAATATTGTGCCTTTGTCATGGCAGAGGAACCTGGCAGTCAAGCAACAATTGGTCATGGAGCACCAAAATTAGAGGGAGGGATTAGAAAAGAAATCTTAAGAATCACAGTTTGGGAGAGGTTTAGAATTGCAGAAGAAGATGTTTAAAAAGCATTCCAAAACTCAAGGGTACAGCTTTATGTAGGTACTTATTCTAGAAAAATACATTTTAAAATTAGTAGACTGTTCTCTATTCTCCTATCAATAGTGTATTCAACTTTTTCAAGTGATTGCATGTCAAGAACACCACAAGTGTCTGCCTGCTGTCTAACTGTGCTGACTAGTCATTTCTAATCTGATCATAAGCAGTGAATTGGTTAACTGTGTTGGTACTTAACTGTGCATGTTTTGCTTCAAGGCTGACACCCTGGCAAGATGAATGGGGGAAGTTAACTTGCTTGATGCTATTGTTTTAGCTGGTGAGGATGAGGACTCAACAAGATGAAAGTATGTTGGTTTACATTGTCAAGGCTATCTTCACAACCAGAAGCTAGAAACTTCCTTTATTATGAGAAAACAAACACATAAATTCTGGGAAATAGGATAAAACACTCCATTAATCTGCATGAAAGCCTTAAATCATTCAGATTCATAGATTTGCTACCTGTGGTAATTTTTTTCTTCTGCATTTGGAATAAGAGTTTGTTTGGATTAGACAGCATCATTGCTTGCATCCACTGATGGTCTAAGAAAAGACTAATAAAACCAGATCCAGTAGACATCTTTTCTTAGAAATAGAGCTTTCTGGAAATGGTGCAGAAACAGAAAGAAAATCTAATAGAATCCTACCCTGTTTCATTGAAATCTGTTCAGAAAAATAAATGAGGTTCTATTTCTGGCTTCCTTTGCCTTGTTGAAGGGTGTAGGATAACTCATTTGATCTAGCTCTGCACCAGCTTCTTTAATGTGAAACCAGAATGAGTGAGTTGTGCATATGTTCTAAAATGTTGAGGAAATACAGATAAAAATTATTATGTAATCCCTAAGCACCAGATTGGGTGACCTTTATTCATATTTAGATAATGAGAACTATTTACAGAGTAGCCTACTGTTCACTGTGAGTAAGGGTGAGAGAATCCAGGCTGGTTTTGTCTTGGCCCAGAGAGTACTTCTGAACTGCTGTTTTCATTTGGTTCCATTTTCATAAGATTGAAAGGACCTGAAAATGAGTGAAATTGCAGGTTAGTGAATGATACTGTATGTTTGAAGATATCCACACTCTAACAATCTTTGACTATATCTTCAATTACCAGTATCTCAGTTGTAATATCACTGCTGGGATTTTCAGTAAAATAGCATGTAATGTCAACTCTGTACTTAAACTGTAACCAACAAACCCTGGGGAGCTATCAAGTTATCAGTCTTTAGGACTGAAAACATAACACCAGTTTTAAGTACAGCTACTCAAAATGGGTCAAGTTACAGCTGGGTTGTGTTTTAGTGAACTAAAATTTATAAGGTGTTTTTAGCCAAGCAGGAAAATCTGTAAGTGCAGATATTTGTAATCAAATTCCTGATTCTATAATTTAATTTTTATTTAACCTGTGAAAATTAGGTGAACACACACATACACACACAAAAACCACCTGTGAACTGAAGTTCTCAGTACTTTGTTGCCCATAACCTCAAGCTGGAACAGAAACTCCAGCACTTCAGCATTCAAAATCTGGATCAGCTGCTAAGGTCTAGGATATTTGGGTTTGAACTTGTGTGCTTTAGAAGTAGATTATACATATTCTGATCTGAACTTAAATAAGTAATAATTGGTAGGAAATAAGACAAAATCTTTCCTTTCAAAACTGAAATGTTTGTATAACAGATGTATCCATAAATGTTCTCTCTTTGTAAAGGAAAAAATATTTAGAGATCATGATGTAAGACTGAAATGTGAGCAAATCACTTCTGAAGCAGCAGTGAAAGAAACATCTTTGCTGGCATGAGAGAAAGAATTAATCATTATCCTATGTGCTCTTTTATCAAACGTGTAAAGACCAAATTGTTTGTCAGATCAGCTAAAAATCTGAGAAATTGAAGGCTTGTAGCAGCCTTAAAGTTTCACATTTGCAGTAACTATTTTTCTTTAATTCTGTAAATTCTATATTTTCTTTCCAGTTCCAGTGGTTAATTTCCAGGAGACAGTATCAGTAGGGCCCCAAGTGATCAGTCTTTTTTGTCAAAGCACATAAATTATTACTGGGCTGTTAATTCTAAGTGAATCTAATCCCAGGTTACTATTGCTTTTGAAAGAACTAAGTTCTGTTCTTAAGTCTATTTAGCAAGGCTTTCACCTGCTACCTATATGAATTCTTTGATACATGCTTCAGCTAGAGATTCAGACAGCAAACACTAGGCTTGCTTTTTGTGCCATTCACTGAAAAGTCAAAAAATCTAAAGGTGCCTGAATGAATTACCATGCTACTAATACAACCTTTAAAAAAACATAGCAAGTACTAATCAATTTTTCCCTAATTTGAGATTTTTAATATAGAAAGAAAAGAAATAAAAATATCTGTATTACTATTGACTTGATGTATGTGTATGCAGTATTTAATTTCAAATTTCAAAATTAAATTTCAAAATTAAAAACAAAACCAAACAAACAAACAAACAAACAAAATCAACAAAAAACCAAAAGAAGTTCAGAACTTCTGCAGTGGAACAGAGACACAATTGCCCTTTCCAAATTGCACTTTCCAAAAAGGAAATAGCAAAGGAACACTAAATACAGTTTTAGGATGGTTCTACACTTAGTCTTATGATGGATTCATTAAGTGCTTTTGGTTTTTAATCTGAGGTAATTATATGCTTTTCTCAGCATACTTTCCTGGACATCACATAATTTTGTGTCTATGTACGAATTATCTGTCTATTTTAGAAAACTTTTATTTCAGTCTTCCTGATGGGAAACTGTGGCATAGAGAGACAAAGGGACTTTTCTGAGATCTCGGAGGACATGAGTTAGAGCAGGCTAAAAGATCTAGAATTTATAGTTAACTTGTAAAGCACTCTACAGCTTTCCTTTGGATAAATAAGTGCCAGCAATCAATTAAACTGCTTAATGTTTATTTGAAAATCAAGCCTAACATTATTAATTTAATTTGGTGAGTAAAAGAAACCCCAGCAACCAAGAGTATGTCTGGAATTAACTTTATTTTGATGTGTATTTTGTGGAAAGCAAGAGCAAGATTGTTATTTTTTTCCCATCAGAAACATCTGTGTGCTTTGCCAATATCTGCCTTGGCAGTACTTTACTAGTAATGTATATATTTTGCCTTTTAGAAAACTGTTTTCCCAAGGCTGAGAAAAACTGTGAGCAAAATTATGTCAGGAAACACTTACACATGAAAATATGAAATATAATTCAGATTTGATAAATTCAGTGTGAAAAGACACACTACTTTGCAATTCTTAACAGACATCTTTAACCTAAAAATATTCTACTGGTTGAGGGGAAAATGAAGGCAGAAATAAAAATTCACACAACTAAAAACAAGAGTAATAGCAATGAATTTAAAACTGACTCTGGGGAAATATGGACAATTGATACAGGAAGCTGAAAATATCTTTAAAAAACTCTGCAGAGGATGGAGGGAAATAAGAAACAATACATGAAGTATATAAAGAAAAAGTGAGATCTTGGTAATGGTTTATATCCTGTTCTCAGCAAGGATAGTAAAAACATGGATCACAATGTGCAAAAGGCAGATTTGCTCATTCATAACTGTTTTGTCAGAAAGGGCAGGAAGATCTATTTCTACCTTAAAGCTAATGAGAATTATTTTATATCCCATCAGCTAGAAATAATGCGGAACAATTTTTTTTTTCAAATGGGCAGGATCAGACAATAGATTTGATGCAAGCTAAGGTGGTTTATTTCAGCATACTAGTATTTTTTTAATTACAGAATGCTGGGGAAATTAAAGAAAACTTAATTGATTCCAATATTTTAAAAGAAAGATCTATTAAAAATCATACAAAAGACTGACTAAAACAGAGGTAGTAAAGAAATAAGTATAGCTGAGGTATAGTCATGGAGGGGAAAATATTTCTAGCGTGGTCCTGTGAAGATCTGTTCTTTATCCAATGCCATGCGGCATCTTTAGCAAAGTCTGAAAAATGTGACATTATCAATAGAAAAACTTACAAGTGACAAAATCATTAGATGAACAAATCATGATGATGAAAGAATGAGCCAGTCTGGAGCACTCATTGCAATAAATTCATTAAAACACAATTTTTTTGTGTGGTCAAAACAGGCCAAAGGAAAAAGACTTTACATAGCAATTATTATTGGGAAATCCGAGTCCTCTAGAAAAGACTTAAACACTAATTTGAAGGTAAGCTACCAGAAGAAAGCTGTGATTAAAATGTAAGATGCAATCCTTTTATGTCTAACCAGTGGCGTACGGATGGAGGTGGTGATACTCCATCTGTGTATGTCATTAGTGAGAACATTCCTGGAATAGTCTGCCCAGTTCTAGCATTTATACTTTGTCAAGGACCTTTACAAGCTAGAAGGGGCTCAGAAGAAAACTGCAAGAAGGGTATGAGGTCTGGGAAATGTGCTTCATCCTGAGACACTGAAGAAACCCAGTCTACTCTAGGCTAGAAGGAGACTTCACCGTAATCCGTAAGGCCATTCATGGAAATGATGTTCTTGACCAGTTTTGTTCCAAATGAAGTCTAATAAGGTATTTTAAATTAATTTTTAATTTTTTGGTTATTGTCGTAACTTGATCATAATCCGATTAATGTTACAGATGGAACTGCTGGAAATTTAATTTTGACAATTCTGAGCTGGAAACAGAATGCAAATATCAAGTGATAGTAGCTAATGTTTGGAACGAATTCTTACACAGCAATGTGCTGAATTTTCCATCTGTAGCAGTTCTTTAATTGAGCTGTAACATATCTCTTAGAAAGACACCCAGGGTAGAACAGATATTACATCTGATGCAGAAATTGCTGTGTCTTGGTCTATAGTTTGTATATCAGGTCAAGTTAGAAGACCAAAAGTTATCTCATGAGTATAAAATCAGCCAGGAAAAAGCAACTAGGGTATACATGGGGCTGAAAAGGCAAACACTCATGTACTATAAATACCAGTATCACAATAAAAAAACTCAATGGGATGGGAAAATTATGCTAAATAAGAGAAGAAAGTAACACTGGTTTTAATGCTTTGCTAACAGCTAAAAGACCATATTTCTGATGCTTAGCCTGCCCTTAACTTCCCTACTCTGTACAATTCAAGTAATTTTTGCTAAGTACAGTACTGTCTAATTTGCTGTGCAATTTGTACTGATGAATGAGTTTGAATTAAGTTTAAAGTAAGTAAATCAAACACTGTGAACACTGCAAAAATTATGGAGTTTTATATATGGTTGTATGCACCAAAGAGGCACAGAAAGTTTTACTTCAGCTATTCTAAAAAGAGCTGGAGTGCAGATGACTCTGACAGAAAAAAGCCTTATACAAATGTATCACATATGTGTTTATGATCTTCTGTCCTTCTTAACACAGGTTCTCCACAGGCACTTCAGTCTACTCCACTGCTAAATGTGTGTATTAACAGCTACAAGAGAGCAAGGGAAGACTACAGGTATTAACACTTCGAGGTTTGGTTTTCTTATTTTGGTTGGTTGGTGGGTTTTAGGTTTTGGTTTTGGATTTTTTGGTTGGTTGGTTGCTTTGGTTTTGTTGGTTTGGTTTTTCCCAAACAGAAAGCATTTAGGTCTGTAACCAGAAAGTGCCTTATAAAGCAGTAATGGCACATGTATTAATTTAAGAAACATAAATCCTCTAGTGTCATCTAGCAATCTTTGGGAAGGCCCATGGATTCAAATGTGCATTATATTTTGTGCTCCACACATATGGGCCAAAATACGACTGTTGGCTGAAGTCTGTATATAATGTTATCTGATGCATTGTCTTCTCTACTGAAACAGGCAGGCTTCTCTCCAGTGACCTAAACCATATATGGTTTTATGCTCTGCTTCATTTTGAGAAAACGCCCCTGTTTATATTTCAAGCCTGCTTATTAAAACACATATGTGCTTCTTGGACTGATTACAAAAATGATTGCTTGACAATCTTCATTATAGACACTTTATTACTTCAACAATGACAAATTGAAAGCTTCTTCAAGTAGGCAGTCATTTCACAATACTTTACCTGAGAGTTTTGACCATTTGTATTGCTTGGTTTTTTCTCTGTTTCCTCTTATGCTTCTTCTGCCAGTGTTTAGTATTTGTTAAACTGTCTCTTCTAGTCAGAATATTTTTTGAGCTTGGAAAGTTTCCAGATGGAAAAAAAGGCTTTCTGTGAGCTTTGATAAATTATTTCATTAATCCTGACAATTTATCAATTTCAGTTCTAAATACTGGGACTATTTGATTTTATTTGTTTACTTGATCAGTTTTTACATCCTTATAAATTATTCTGCACAGGTTTTGTTCATTTTTTGCACAGTTTTAGCCTCATACAGGAAGTCTTTATGGATTTCATCTATATCATTAGAAAATACTGGGGGTGAGAACATCTGGAAATAAACTGTATGACCCACTTTAGCATACTTTGCTCTGTGAAAGCTTGTATATTATTTCAATGGCCCCTGGAGCTGCTGTTCTGGACAGTTTTGCTCAGCCTGCACCTCAAAACGACTCACCTCTTCCATCCCTTGTCTCCCCCAAAATAAATTCAAAACATTGAAGATTTAAGGGAGGATTGTGAGCATATTAATGTGTGGATTGCATTTTGTTAAAGATTACTTTTTGCAGTACAGCCTGTATTCTTCCATTTCAAGGTTCCCAGCGCAACCATGAAGAAATTGCTTCCTTGTCTCACCAGGAGAGTCACGATGTGTCTTGCTTGTTGCTGCTGCGTGGTGCTTTAAAGGCGTCTGTGTTGAATCATTCATTGGTGCAGCCATCTGCACAGGGCTGAGTGAATGGAGCAGCGAGCTAATGAATGAAAATTCCTACTGAAAACAGACATATATATCTTTCAAGTTGGATTCCTTCATCTTGGTGGCACACCTCAGCCCATTGGTCCAGTCCAAAGTAAATCCATAACATGTCATAGCTGGACAGACCTCTGATGAGATTCTTTTCAGCAAGTTAGCATACTGTTAAGCCATTATTTCCAAGGTCTCTAACACAGAAGTCCCTTGTTGAGCAACTTTGCTTTATTTGGCCAACTGTGTGAAGGCACGTTTGAGTGGTATTTTAAATTCCCAATTCATGAATAATATTCCAACACAAATGTAAATCTTTGTAAGCATTGAACTACTGCTGTGCATTCTAATAACATATGGAAGATAATATTATGCCCGTTCTTAATCACTTAATTAAAATAATTTCTGCAACAACTTTATGCAGCAATATATAGTTGTTTGGGGTGTTTTTTTAATAAATTTGTGTTTTTAGAATAAGTCATGGGCAGGGATTTTTACTGACTTGTCAATAGCGCTGAGCCTTAAAGCAAAAACTTCAGTAACAAGACGCTATATTCATTCCCAGCTGGACAGAGTCTTGAAGAGGGCAGGGAGGCAGTGGTGTGAGCTGCTGGCGGGACATGTCTGGGGATCTCCTGGCTCTGCTCTGGAGAGGAAACCAAGGAGAATGTTGGTTGGCTCACTGAGCCTCCTGGCTGAATCTAACCTGTCACATTTTTAAAACACCCAAGCAACTGTGGGTGTGTTTTAGAGGAAGTAATTGCTGTTAGCATTCTTTTCCTATTGCTTTCTGACCATCTCAATACTTTCTTAAGGTGTTGCCTTAAGAGGAATGTGAACTGTACGAAGGCCTGAAGAAAATTAACAGTGACTCAGAAAATGAAATTTATCTGGAAAAACCACATTCCTCAGGAATACAGTATCGTGGAGACTTGATTATTTCTTCTTGTGGAAGGGGCCAAGGTGTTTTATGATACCATACAGTTGTAGCTGAGATTGGCCTGTAGCCCAATCAACTAGTCATTCCTTTCTGGTATATTTCTGTATTGGACTTGTGCTGAAATGCCCACAGGAGATTTGGGTAACTCCCTACAAATGCTTTTGCAGGTAGTGAGTGTTAATATAATTTAAAAAATCTGTTGTTTTCCCACCCCTCTCCTTCTCTTCACCTCTCTTTGTGAAAAAGGTAAATCACTCAGGAGTTGCTTTCAGCATAAACCAGTTTGTTGAATTTACAGGAAGGACTGCAGTTCCTCTGGGCACATGATGCTTTCTAATACATCACAGACTGCTAAAAAAAGCTATAAAAAACATACACTTAACAAACAAACAAAAATTACTTTCCTCTCAAAATATCTACACAAAAAAATGCTGTGTAGCTAAGTATGTTAGTACAACTCTACAAGAAACTTGTGGACCAGATTTGCTCATTGAATTGTGGATATTCTTTTAAAAAAATGAGGGCATAAGACTCCTTCTTTCTTCCACCAGCACAAGTTGAAAAACCTAGACATATTTAGCCGTCAGCTGCCTAAGGAAATGTCACTTACCAATGTTTAGGATGATAGATTGCATCCTTTAGATGTGCCATTCTCTCTCCTTCCTCTCTAAGGAGATCCATTCTCAATTTTTTTACCCTTAAAACCTAAAAGAATCATAACAAAAGCTTCTCACTTAATTAATCACTTCCACTTCCTCCATTTTGGGAGCATTTACATAGCATAAAATGTGGTGCTTGTGGCACTCTGCTATTTCCCCTCATGTGAGCTTAGAATCAGCTATGCTGCTCAGACAATCAGAACTGCTTTTTTAAAAAAATTTTAAAGTAAAATCCTGTCTCAGTTGCTCTCAGATGAAATACCTGTGTGAGAAGAGTGTGTCCCTTTCTCCGACATATAAAATTACTTCTAAAATGTCGAAACAACTTTTGGATTATCAGCATTCAAAGGTAAATGGGACGAGGAAAAATGAGAAGTCTAAGTCACCAACTTCCTATAATCTCACATCAAAAGGTCTGGAATATTCAAGATTATTCACAAATACATAAATTAATATTGGGAATCCTGCAACGCCCAAGATTGACAGGATAGCGGTGAAAACAGCTCAAACCCATCTTGACCAGCTCTCAGTCATAGAAATCAAGCCCGAGATTGAGGTTCCTCCTGGGAAGCTTTTCCCAGTGTCCTGTACTGCTGGGGACAGTCCCTAGTCTGGGTTAGAGCACCAGCCCTGGGGCATTCCTTCCCATGTGCAATGTTAGTATTTGGAAGTTGAGCCTTTCAAGGCCTTAAGTCTTACAGCACTGCTCTCTCCTCTGCAATGGCAGCTAGACTCAGTGTGGACTAGACTAGCACATACACACTTCTTTTTAATAGTTTATGAGTATCATCCAGAATAAAAAATATACCTTTGAGCCATCTGAGCTGAGTCAGAGTAGCTCTGGAGGTGCAGCATTATGGAAATGAGCTCACATTCCTCCTGGATTTAAAGCAGCCATATAAGTAATACAGATCACAGAACATTCTGAGTTAGAAGGGATCCACAAGGATCATCAAGTCCAGCTCTTCACTGAAGAGCCCCTACAGGGATCGAATTTACAACCTTGGCTTTATGATCACCATGCTTTAAAAAATTGAGCTAATCCCTACTCTGCCATATCAGTGTTCACCTGTGATGTACCTGAACTAATAACTTAACTCTTCCTGAGAGATATCCAGTAGCATTTCTGTCCTGAGAGAAACAGTATTGCAGAGGTTCTGCAGGTTGGTAAAACACCACAGCAAATGGACAGCAAAAGACAGAAGTTCAAGAAGAAGGGAAGAAAAAAGACAAACACATTTAGTATTTCAAAATAACTCTTCAGACTCCAACACTGTGGCTCAGGGACTCTCATTCAGTGTTGTCTCATGTTTAATTGTCGCTGGTTATAGACATGAGTTCAGCTGGTGACCTTGGCAAACTTCTAGCATCCAACAAGTTCTGTTGTTCCATTTGTATGAAGAGCTACCACTCTCAGTTCATTTGGAAGCTGGTACCTACTCCATTTATTTGATTCTCACTAGTTCCTAAACTGGAGGAGAAAATGTCGTTCCTTATTCACCCTTATCACAGCACTCATCATTGCATAGGCATTTATTATACTGCTTTGTTCTGGGACCTCCTTTTAGTTTTAGAATTAGCCATTTACCTGTCCTGTCTCTTCAGCTAACTAAGATCTGAAGACCTTGTTTCGTCTCACAAAAAACCCTAAGTTTTTTAAAGAGGTTTCATGAAAGATCCTGTAAAGAAACAAGGTCTATCTTTTTACTTATATTTAAGGAATCCCCTCTGTCATTTCAGTTTACTTATCCACTAACTTTACTGTTTATTTCAGCTTTTACTCATTTTCTGCAGAACCAATGCATTGACATGCATAGATCTATAGATCTCTTATTTCTAGGTATTTGGTATCAGATTATCTGCCTTGTTGTCCATCAGTACAAAAGAATTTTTAAGAGGAGGCATTTAACTGGGCTAAAACAGGTTTATGTCCCATTAACACGAAGAAAAGGGAATTGAACACATTTCTCACCCAGCATGAATTGCACCCCTGATTCTGTATAAGACTGTGGGTCCACCTTCAATTTTGTGAATCATACCCCTTGTTTCTTTAGCTTTTTTTTTGCATATCCATGAAAAAAATCTATTTTGCTTTAATGCTATGTACATTGCTTTGCATTTAAAAAAAAAGTTATTTTGATTCAAATAGAATAAATTTTGTTCTTCACGTGTGGGGGAATTTTTTGCTTTGTCTTGAAAAAATAAAAACTCTATTTGCACAGAGTGGATACTTTTCAGGAAACAACTTATGATACTTTATTTTGTTCTGAATATGTATTTGACTTTTTTTCCTGTAAACTCAATACAATGTCTCAGTTCATACATCTGTGAGATCAAAAATGCACTGTTCCAAAGCACTGGGTAGGAAATGTATAAAAAAATGCAGGTGTCTGAGCAACAGTTTGACAAGCAGAGAGACAAAAGGAACACAGGGAAAGGAACAGTGTCAGAGAAGTGTGAAGACAAAGGGTCTGGAGGCAAGGTTCGTGCTCAGTGTCATAGGGGAAATAGAAACTCCGCCGGTGTCAGCTTTCTCTCTATAATGCATCTCTGTCTCTGTTCATGCTAAATAGATTGGCGTGTACTGCTGACAGCCTATTATTTTACAAGCCATGTGTTTTTTAAATACATATATAGATAATAGTACAGTTTAGTCCCTTAGCTAGATTATCAATAGGGCATAATGACAATCCACATATTTGTAGATTTGGTTTATTTCAGTGTAGCAGTGGGAGAAGTGTTTTCTTTTCTGGGGACTCCTCTAACAGAGCAGAGAGAACTGGCGTCTTAGCTGTCTCTTTCAGCTCCCAAGAGCTGTTTGGAGGTTGAGTCACAGGAGCTTAGAGAATGGCTTAATCTTATGCAAAGCAGGCATCCGCAAAAAGGCAGATGAGCTGTGCTGGAAGTACCTGCTTCTTCCAACTATAAGTTTTCAGTTTGTCTTTAGGCTACAAATGGTTTAAGTTACACAGGTGAATCTCAGTTCAGGATTCTGAATCTTTTTACCACTAATGCTGCTGTATTACTTAGCCAGTGCAACAATATCCAGTTCTACTCCTGGAAAGAGAAATATTTCAGGGTAAAATTAATAAAATTTTTGTTGCAGTTTGTCTAGCTTCTTTAATATTGTTTTAATTAGTTTTAAGACAGAGAAAGTTGGCAAGCTTTGTATCTAGCCCCTGTAAGAAGAGAGGAGAAAACAGCAAAACTTCTCCATCCAACTTGTCATGTGAATGTCTCACTTTCAAACACCATTGTACACCACTCCCTCAGCATATCAAGAGTGGCACATCAGGAATATCCACATGCGAGGGCAGGTGTAGGTAGCAGGTGTCATCTGACACTTGGTTGCACTGGGTCGTATATTCCACTATATGGAGGAGAGACTGCTAATAGCTTGTGCATGTGTGCATTTTCTGCCATAAATGGCAGTTTGCCAATCTCTAGGCCTTGTTTAATACATTATCTTTCTCTCCCACAATGTTTTTTCCTCACTGCAAATTCTTTGTACTGCTCCAGAAGTGCCTCCCCATCGACGGCCAGGTGAGGAGGCAGAGAGGCAGGTGGCAGCTGCAGACACCCCCTGTTGAACAGGGATCACAGTTCAAGCCCTTTGGACAGAGTGATGCACAAGCAGAGTCCTCTCAGGGATGAGGTTCTGTCCAGCTGGGGTGATAGGACTTTGCCCTACCAATCTGCATCTCCTTGATTTTTAAATAGATCTCTATTGAACAAATATAAATCCTCATCTGTGGAGCCTGGATACAGTTTCAGTGAGCTGTTTTGCTGAAAATAATTAATGAGGGCTGTACTGAAATACATCTGGTCTCAGCAAAACTAAAAATGTATCCAAAAAACTGTTTTCTGCTTGTTTGGTTTAAAATCAGTTTAATTAAATAAATTCACATTTACACCTGATAAAGGCAAGCTATAACTTCTATGTTTTATAAAAATAAAGTCAATTCATGTCTTAAGGTTATGACAATATTATTAAAAATACAATTTATGCTTAAAGTTTACCAATGTGTCTATATCCAGATGTTGAGAAATGCTGAAAACTTTGTGTGCCAAGGCCTTAAGAATACCTTCATTCCATGCCTGCTCTTTTTGACCATACGTTTTTTCCAAGATGCAGTATAATTCCACATTTTAGCCAAAGACTCCAGACTTATGCTATATAGGCTGTCAGTTGATTCTTTGTCTTCCTGCTTTTCTGCAGCATGCCAACACTATTTCTTGCTCTCCAGCTTTCTGTTGGAGAGCAATTTAATTGCATTTGAATGCCTGGTCCCTGGACTGCTCTGTGGAGCCAGGTAGCTGAAGATCAGGAAGCCAGTCGTTGGAGGCCAAGCTTGCAGCTGGAAGCTGCTGGAACAGACTAAACGAATAGGAGCTGTTAAAAAATAGAGCACAGGCTGATACACACGAGCTATAAAATATTTTCTTCAAGTTCTCCCTCCTGTAGAAGGAAGTAAGTGCAACCCTTGCTTTCTGGAAAATCTCATGAGACCCCAGATCTACAGGGATTTTTATTTTTTTTAATTAAAAATAAAATACTGTTGCTTGCGGCATCTGAATGCTCTCCCATACAAAACAGTATGTGGGGCTTCTTTGCAGTTTTTCTTTTGCTCCTACTGAAATCAGCACGAAATCACAGTTGATTTGGGTGGAAACAGAATCTACACAAAGTTCAACTGGCTTTTCAGCTGAAAGCTCACAAGGATTTTATCACTGGTCAAAGCCTCCTTCCTGTCTTATGCAGAATTTTCTATTAACCATAAAAGCTGTACTTTCCACACTATCATATGTTCACAGAAATATTAGAACTGCCATACCTAATCAAACCAGTGGTCCATCTAGGCTAGTATCCTTTGCTCCAGATGCCCCAGAGGAAGGTGCAGGAAAATTCATATTGTCATTTTCCCAGGGGAAGTATCTTCCTAACCTTTGGCAGTCTTTGACTAGATGTTGCTCTGACCATGAGTGCTCATAATAGTTATACACTTTTATCCTATCTAAGGGTTATCTATCATGTATGTTCTATTGTTTTAACTATTCCCTACAGGTTTAGGCATAAAGGTCACAATAGGACAGAGGTCACGAGTCACAGTAGATCAAAAGCCATAGCGGGTCAAATGTTGTAATATAATTCATGCTCATGTATACAGCACATATATAAAGTGATGGTTCATGCTAAGGCATTGCCTCACATTGCTCTTACAGCTATAGCTCCCCTAAGAGTGTTATAATATGCTATTGACTTTCTTGTGGATTCATCGTGCTGTGAATTATTTCTGGCCAGTGGAATGCATGGAGTTACCTTTTGGGTATTACTTAAGCAGGCGTCTTGTGATTGTGCCAGAGATCTTTTTTGCAGGAGTCAAGGTGTGTATTGTTTCTCTAGATTTTTATTATTTTTTAAAGGAAAAAAAAAAATAAAAGTAGGAAGGGGAAGAAACTGAAGATTTACACTTTGCCTTAAAGATATACTGGCTATATGAAAACAGCTCTTTTTTTCACTCCCATAAAAGAACTGATCCCATGGTCTCAGCAGGAATATGTATGTGAAGCCATATTCAGTAAACCTTAGCTGTCACAATTTTTCTCTTTTCTTTTAAACCGAGGAATAGACAACTGTTACCTATAGTTTTGTCCCCATCATTCAATCTTTTTAATTTCCTACATGTAGTTATTCACTTCCCCCCCACCACCCCATATTCTTTGTTCTGTTCCTCTCAGAATAAAAAAAGAGATAAGAAATAAACCAAAAAACATTGGAAATGATCATCTTCCTAAGGACCCTTTACTCCTTCTAACAGTTCGACTTTTCACCTTTTGGGTGCTTAGTGGAAAAGCCATTACTTTCTTGCTGAGGAAAAAGCATTTAATGAATCACAAAATCATTCAATTATTCTTAAAAACACTTCACATCACACATCTTTTTCCAAGTAAAGTGTGCATTTTTCACATTTAAATGGTGCATAACTGCCTCGTAGAATGTGTCCCTAGAGCTAGAGACGTTTTAACAGAAAGGTTCCAGGAGTACACGGAGCAGTTTGATATATATAAGCATTAAAAATCTTGCATTAAAGATGCAGAATTTCCTCTTCTCTCTTCACTGTCTTTCAACAACATTTATGCAAAGTTGCCTTTCTGCTGTTGTGAATTGTCTAGCTTTGTGCAGAGCTGAGGTCCGCATGCTTTTCTTACTTCGGCTTGCTGCAGTACCACAAGATAAAAATGAAGTAATCGTAAAGCTAATATGGGGCAGCAAAGCCTTTAGATTGTTTGGGGGTTCTGTAAATAAAGTGACATTTTCTCTAGGAAGAGTAGTAAAATATTTGTTCAGAAAAGTATATTATTTACAATCGTTGAGTCTGATGCTGTCTCTCACCACTTTTTCTCTGCTTTTATGAGAGAAGTTCTTTCTGCAGACTGCAGTAGCTGCCATTTCCTACACAAAGTTTTCTTTTTAGTTTTTTTTCCCTTTGAGGGGGTTTGTGTTTTTTAATGGACTTACATTGTAAAACTTTCTTTTCTGTATTTTATGAAAACATATGTTCTTTGCCCAACAGAATCAGGTGGCTGACTAGGTTTGCAAAACCAGCTTGAAGGTTGCACTTTTGCCAGGGTGAATGGAAGTCAGCCTGTTTATTTGAATGTTGGTATATGAGCCGTACCAGCTAAGGAGCTGGCCTTGAATTTGTAAACCTTCCTGTGCTTTTATATCCCTGTACTTTAAACAAGTAATTTTTTCCATAGCAATAATTTTTTCCTTTTCTTTTTTTCTTTTTAAATGTAATAGGAAAGAGTGATATTTATACAACAGCTTTAGGCTAACTTAGATCTCTAACTTAGGCAGAGTTTTAAGAACTAAACCTAGGTGTTTGTACTGCCCTTTCGTAGCTGGCAAGGAGACAGAGGTGCTGGGGGGCTGTAGGCAAGGGGGGAACTGCTGCAATTCAAAGGACCTAAATCAGATGCCTGAAGTAGACAGTGTGAATTACCCTCTAGATGGCTGGAATTATTAGACCACATTAGAGAGAGAGGAAAAAAGTGAGGCTGGCATATGGTGAGTGTCCTACATATGGTATGTTGTTTATATGTGTTTTTTCCGTTAGCATTTCTCTTTCCTTTGTTGCTCCACCTCCTCCTGCAGTCTCTCCCAACAACAAAGTTAATTCAAAAACTTCTGCAGTTGAAGGAAAGTTTTCGGACCTGCACGGCTCTCAAAAGAGCAAATGCCAGGCAAAATGAGCTAGCTCTGTTTCCCATACTCTGCCTTGCTTGAGCAGTGCACTGTGTGTAATCTTCTATTTCCTTTTATTTCTTTGGAGCCGATAAGGTGTGCATATGTGTTAAAATCACTTATCATAAAATTTACCATAATTCACCCCCCAAGACTGTGTTTTATACTCACTCGAATACCAATTTTTTTTGCAAAACCTAGAAAGGATAGGTGCCTATATGAGAGACACACGCTCTTCATACCGAATTAATTCCTTTGGTCCGGTCAAATCCTGGTCTTATCCATTGTTGCTTCAGGGCGAAGCTCCCTTGTGCCGCAGAAAGCAGGCTCCACCTGGTTCCGATTAAGTTTGCACTGGTTGGATCTGCCCAGTGATGGCGTAAGAAAATACGAAGCAGAGAAGCCTGCAATTGAAGCTGTAGATTCATGGCCTATAAAACTAAAAGGCTATTATGGTCATCTACTCAGTCTTCCCCCACTGTGACAGGGGCACCAGAACTTTTCTGAATTACTCTATTTTGCGTGTGTGTGTGTGTGTGCGTGTGATTTTAACAGAAAAAAATCATACATCTTGATTTAAGCCTTCCAGTGTGTCTCCAACTGCATCTTCTTACCACTGGCTTCTGTTACACCTTTGTCACCAGACTGAAAACTCTAGTGTTATCAGATTTCTGTTTCTCACAGAGTTATTTATAAGCTGTGACCAAGTAGCCTTTTAAACATCTCTCTGATAACCTAAATAGATTGAGCTCCTTGCATCTTTCATTACAAGGAATGTTTTCCACTCCTTTCATCATTCTTGTTCCTTTCCTCTGAACCTCTTCCAATTTTACAATGACCTCTCTTGAATGGTGGGCACAGTGTTTCCAGAGCAGGTTGCATCTGTGCCAAGGACAGAGGTAACGCAACCGTGTTGTCTGTTTCTCTGGTGATGTGCTCTTTGGTTGTTTCAGATTTCTGTGTACCCTCTTGTGCTCACAGCTCCTGGCACCATTTATCTGCTCTCCAGACTTTTTCTGGATGCCTTCAGTCTGTGGGCAGGGTCTTTACCTTGTAGCAGTGGCACAGCCTTTGCTAATAGAGCAGTGTCTTTGCTAATAGAGCAGTGGCCAGTTTCCTGAGCAATCTGAGTTCACAGTGACTTGGCTTCCTCTTTATTTACTAATCCTCCAATAATTTAAAATGGAATAAATAAAAAATAAATAAATATATTTTTAGTAACTTATAGAAGATTCACCAATAGAAAAAAAAAAGATAGGGTCATGCATCCATGGATCATTGTTAAAATAACCACCACTGATCATTTTTCCCCACTTGCTACATGCTTGAGACTGAGATTTTATTCTATTTAATAAATACAATGTTGATTTTAATATTTTATCAAAATATTATTATTAAAAATGAAAAGAATTTCCAATATTCCTCTGCATATTTAATAGTACTAACATTACCTTTTTCCTACCAAATTTATACTCCTATTAAATGATATCAAGTTCACTTTGGCAAGATGATTTTCCAGAAAATTCTGTTCTTACTGCTTTGATTAAAATGAACTAATATTCCTAGAAACTGTTCCTTGTTTTGCTTGAGATCAATGTGTGGTTGAAATGCTTACAGACTTTTAGGTCATCACATTTATTCTATATAACTATTCACAAAAATTTTGTATAGTTCTCTTGAACCTCCCTAGTTCTCCAAGACATAGTAAAAATCCTCACTAACCATGCAGACTTCTCTGCCAAATGTATTAAAATACCTCCACGAAAATTATTCAGGTCTATTGATTTTAAGAATGTCTAGTTTTATTAGCTGCTATTTAACATTCTCCTGTGCAACTTCTGAAGCAGAGCATCATACTCATCTGATGTGTATACATCGTTTGACTTTTCCTCAAAATACAGAAGAAAAGTATTAGAGAACGCTTTTATTTTTTAAATGTTCTTACAAAAAGTAGCAATAATTTCCACTTGGTAATGGAGCAAAACAATTTTTAAGGTTTTTTGTGCAGAATAATATTTCAAAATGTCTTCATATTCTCCTTATCTCTGTTTTCTCTCTGTAAAATTTGACTTAAAATGCCTTGTAATTTCCAGCTTCTAATTTATATTAATTGCTACTTTTCCCCTGCACCTCCCTTTTGTTTTTGGGTTTTTTTTAGTAGCTGCATTCAAATGCAATGTCGTTTAATTATATTTTCAAAAAAAGAGTAGAAGGTTTTTCCTCCATTGCGATTCTTTATGACATGTCTTTTACAGGGCATTTACAGACTGAAGTTGTCAGTCAAGAATTTCTTTTAATACTTTCTTCAAATAACTGTTTCATCCTCACTGTCAAATTTGTAAAAGCCAATTGTCTTATATCAACAAGTATAAATATTAGACTCAGTTTTCTCATAACAAATATGATCAAGTTTTAGATATGTGCACATAAGCAATTAATTTTTTTTATTCTCTGTTTCCTCTGTCACTAGACTGAGGTCTAGTAGAGAATTCCTCTGGATGCAGTTAGAGAAATTGTCATTTTTGATTTGTTTAACGTTGCTAGTATTTTGTTATGGACGCTCTGAGGTTTCCAGTTTATGTTAATACAATTCCATACCTCATAAGCATTTTTCCTTCCTAAGATGTTTCATGACCGCTATGAAAGAAACCCAGACTTTTAAAATTTTTTTATTTAATTTTGACAGCAATGAGAATCTTTAAAATAAGGCATATAAAGTGAGAAATAAAATGTCAGCCTGATTCAACTACAATTTGGATCATTGTTTCAAAATAAGTGTGGTTTTAAAAATATTGACACAGTTATTGAGAGGTGTGAAAGATTTAACGCACAGAAGCCATTTGGGTTTTTTTTTGTTAGGAGTAAAATGTTAACTTTGAGTCACGGCGTTCTCTCATAGCCTCTGTTTATTTGCAGTAACATATGCAGATTGCTCACTTCAATGCTTTAAGCAGAAATACAAAACATACTGAAAATGCAGCTACAATTATAACAAATTATAAAATCCTGGAAATCAGGTCTGAGGTTCCAGGCTCTTTGAAGTCAGTAGCGCTCAAACTATTAGACTTCCAGTAGTTTTCTTCATAAAACTCTGTTCCATATTATAATGATTTAACTTGCCACTAGCCTCATGCTAAAGTTTGTTAACTGGACCATAACACCCAGTTACCTCACCCTGATTTAATCCTACTCTTAAAGAGGGTGAAACCTATTAAAAATGGTATTACTACATAAGAATGCTTTCAGGGAATGCATCTCCTAATTCTTTTTATGTGATTCCGCAGAAAATTTTGTAAAAAGAAATACTGCATTTCTATTTGTGTCACAAGCACGCTATTCTTAACACCAGACCTGAAGTAAATGTCTACAGTAGACATTTCTAATTTTAAGTATATTTAAGTATAGCTGCCTTGTAATTATCTGATTTAATTTCTTTGGCCCTTTATCTTGCCTATTTAGATGGAAAGCTCTCCTGTTCAGTGCACAGAACCTGACACAAAAGGGCAAAGATCTCTACAGAAATCCTATTAAAATGTTTCTGCTAATTCAACCAGTTGCCATCTGAACTTATTTGGTGAGGTTTTACATATTTTATCAGCAAGAAAATAATATATTACCTATTCTCAGCGATTTTTGCCAGTACCTTATGAATGTAAAATACTGACTTTTTCAGTCACGATATGTCAGTTCAGAAAGGAAACACTAAACATATTTGGAGAATAAAATCAGTATTAAATGGATTAACAATAGATTTGGCTCCAATGCAATAAATCCAGAGAGTGTCTGCAAACACAGGAACTAGCTGCATTTTCTACACAGATTTATTTCCTACTATTTAATGTACATAAAACACATGAATTTAATTTGTTATTGGTATTCTTTACCATGAGGAGAGTCAAGGAAAAATCCATGCAACCATGCATGAGTGTAATGTTAAATATGAGAAAATAGCGTATTGTACCAATCAGGCAAGAACTAACACCAAAAGGGTTATTAGGGTATGTTCAAGCTGATTTGGGGGAGGCCTGGGGGCTAATACACCCTACCACCAGTAAAGAATAGTGCTTGAGGCTACATATCTGGGAAACTGGACTTTCTCTGCTCATGCTCTCTCTGATCAGACTTGTCTTTTTCTGGCAGCTTTTGCCAGCAATCAGATTCACTGAAAACATAAAAGAGAAAATGATTGCTGGAGTTCTGCTGAACAAGCTCAGCGTTATCTTTCTTCTAGCTCCGTTTGCCCATACGCACAATGAAAGGAAGCTGGCAGAGCTCCTGGTCCAGGAAAAGAATTAGGGGCTTTATCATCGGACAATAAGTTGAGCAAATTGCAGACCACAAACTACTTCTCTTCAGAGTACCCTTGAAGGACTCGTGGCTGAACTTGGTGCCTTAGAGCTAAAAGGAGGAAGTACAGGGAGGTTGTAAAGATGAGTAGCCAGACAATGAGGGATGATTGTGCAATGTCTACTGTTGAGCACTGGGCAAAGAACACATGAAAAAGTCTAAAATTCTTGAGCCTTGAAGTCCTGGTAATTTTAATTAGTTTCAAAAGCTGCCAAAGCCCATTATACTTTTTATTCCAAAAATTTTGATTATTCACATAATAGTACCCCAAGGGGTTCACAAGGACTATCAAATATATATAATGAAGCTGTTAACCAAGAAGGGGACTATTTGTTTAATAGTGGTTCCATTCAACTGGAATCAAGGAAAGAGGATTTTAAAACCAGGGAGCTAAAAATCAGAAAGACTTGCACGCCCAGTGAAATAAAACCTTCCTGCCCTTTGTTACAATACCATGCTTCCTCAGGTTGTGATTCAAGGTGTACAGGGGAGAGATTTTAGCGCTGCATACTGTAAAATTAAAGATCACAAAGCAGGACTTCGACTGAGTGACTGAATTCCTTTGAGCTTTTGAGATGATTTTGGAAACTTGGAAAGAGTCCAGATTTTTGCTAAGTCTTTGTTTTCAATCCAACATAATCTGGAAATAATACCTGTAGCATGAATGATATTAATGTATACCTGTAAAAAGTACACAAACTGGTGGAAATATGTCTGCTTAGTCTTCTCAAATTACAATATGAACATCATCTTAACATGATCACCATGCAAATCCTTTTAAACATTTGAGTGTTATTTGAAGGTATTTTTTTCTTCTTATAAATTGACATGCACACAGAAAGAGATATGAAAAATATTGAGCAGAAATCAAATCCACCAAAAATCTTTATGGATAAACTGTTCCCCTAGTAATCCCTCAATCTATAAACACCTCAATGAGACATCTAGAGAAAATTGTTTGAAATTCTTATAGACTCAGTTCCTCTGAAGATGCTGCAAGGCTGGTCTACTAACGCTGGTTAACTAGTTACATAAGAAACCCGGGAGTCATAAGCACTGCTCAATTTGCTGAAATGAGAGGCTTTCTTCTTTTCACTGCCTCTAGCTTGAGGATCAAATTTTCCATACAAATTGGCATGGTGTGGTGGATTTTCCCTCTGCTATTCCATATCCTTGATATTCTCTGCGTGGGGAACTGCCACTAATGCCAAAGGGATGCTTGGCTGGTTGTGCTCTCCCGATAGCTACTTCAGAAATGCTGTTAGATTAAATAGCGAGGGACAGCAGCGTTTCAGTCGTGATCCATCAGGCGGATCTGAGAGGAGCCGTTTGCCCTGAGAGAGGATAGACTTTCGAGACATATGGTGCTATAATGGGGGGGTGGGGATTTTTCAATTCCAATCCACCCATTCCGGATGAGAGAGACTGAGCTAATACCCTCGTGTACGGTGCACTGCATCTAGCTACGGAAGTAGCGTTAGGGTGGAATTTATGGACTCTCTAAATTGTTTGCCAGGAAATGTTTACTAGCTATGCACAATAAACGACTGTGAAAGCGTATTCCTGTGTTTAATACGATATGGGGTTTTTTCCCTTATATTTGGGTCATACTATTATGATACCAATAAAGGAAACTTAAAAAAAAAAAAAAAAACAAACAGAAAAGAAAACAAACGAGCAATGTATGTTCATATTTATGGAACTTCATTTTGGAAAGTCTGATTGACTACAAATTGTGCAGTTTAAACTTATTGCCAGGACCTCTGGATACACGCCATGCCTTCCATATTAGAAGTTAAATCTATGACTTATTTTTAGATCCAAATATGCTCATCATCAAGTCAAGGTATGTTTTTAAAAAAGGCTCATTACCACAGCTGCAGGGGGTCATACGTAATGAAATTAGTGTGCATGTATAAGAGAAGTCTATCTGCCAACTTACCAAAATGGATACGTAGCTTCGCAATTTAGAAATTAAACAGGCAGTTTTGGATCACAGGAATCTTGGAATTTTGCTCTGGGATGCGACTCTGTCTTCCATGTAGCTCACTGTTGTAGCAGGGACTACTGTACAGTTTTATAGGGTGTGTTATATTAGACACATTCCCAAACATTTTTCTCCGCTAGGAAGCAAAGTCGGAACTTTCTCTGGTAATCTGTGCAAAGAATTTCTTCTGCTCCTTCATTTGATTTTATGTGAAGCTTCTGTTTTAATATAATGCATCTAAGAACTCTCCCTGTTATTAAAGGACAGTGGGCACTAACCTAATTTGTTTTAATTGTACAGTAAGGGTTTGAGCCTGGAGGTAAGCTTGTAGTTTTGCACAGCTGAACACCCCCTTTCAGCATACAGATATGTGTATTTATACGTCCAGTATGCTGTTCATGATGGGATTTTCAAGTTTAGTAGCTTTGTAACAACAGTTTTGCAGTTTCTACTTGTATTTTCTGTAAATAAGAGCAACTACAATAGACAGACATACCTCCCCCCCTTGCTTGCTATGAATATGTCAGAGAAGACTAGCTGATAAAAATAACAAGGAAAGAACATTTAAAATTAGACAACTTCTTTAGCAGATCATTTAACAGTTTTAGTGCAACAAAAATTTGGAAATCAGTTTGTGAAATATTTTCTCCACCAGGCTTGTTTGAAAATACAATTTTCAGCAGTGTTGGTTGTTTAAATGATTTTTTTTTTGTAATTACAAAGAATAGTATCTATGTTTCCCTGTGCTTTTTAAAATTGCTATTACAGTCTAACAAAGAAATTGATCCTGTGAGGTCGTTGGAGAAAAGAAAATACTCAGCACTTCCTCAAAGTCAACTATGAAGACAGTTCTTCTTGTAAAACAGTTTAAGGGCAAGTTGTTTCTTTAAAATGTTTTCAGAGTCTCTACCAAGCTGATCACAGTAGTAAAAGTATATGAGGAATACATTATCTCTAATACTACTAGGGGTAAAAATGCAGTAGTAATAAAGAGACACTTGAAGTCATCTTAGCAACAGCAAAACTTGTTTCTACAAATGGGAATGTGTAGATTTGGATGCACTAAGAACACATGGTTCATACTGTGGGATGTTAGTGTTGATTCAAACTTCATTGTTTCAAGCAAAAGAGGTTTATGTAAGAGGTTTTTTTTCTTTTATATAATAAATGTCTATCTCAATTTAAAGCTATTGCCTACAATTCGTGAGGCAAAAAAGGCAAAATGTTTCAAAGGCAGTTTACCTGGACAGTGTCTGTTTTACTAGTTTTAATCGGAGTTGCATTGGGTACCGAGAAGGAAAAGGCACGACTTTTAGAGTAACACAGCCAAGAAGCTGACATGTCTCGTGCCTTTCTCTTCCATTAGAGACATGCTATGCCTCCAGATGCTGCAGTCTGGATTTAGGGGCATATACCGCTCTTGCACAAGTAAGAGTTGCATATGTTATGAGTTAATTTCATTTTGTTGTGTTCTTTTGCACATGGCTTTTTTTGAAACAGTGAAACGGAAAATATTTTTAGTTTACCATCTTGTATTGAAATATACTTGGGTTATTAAATAAAATCTAAATCCCCAAGTGATACGTTCTACAGCTCAAATGTACAAATGCTTAAAGTTCGTGGACAAATTACCTATGAGGGAATTACACAAATCCAGACTGTCCCCACGTACTGTACATTGCATGTATCTCAGTCAGCTGAAAAGTGTGCCAAATAATACACCTCTTTTTACAGCTGACCTTCACTGAGCCCACAGTGCTAGACATTTTTCATTTGAAAAAAAAAGGAGAGAAATAAATGGACTTCACTCTTTTATTATGGGCATCAAATTTAAATGAAATGTATGAAAATGCATCAAAGAAGAGAGGAAGGTGGCTACTTAAAGTGATTTGGTGTACCAGAGTCCAATATGTAAATTTAGTTGGCATGAAAGAGCCTAAGTCTCTTTCTGGAATACTTTGTTGAACCCAACCTGAGATCTATCACATTGTATCAAAGGACATGCAAGCGGGATACTTAATAAAGCATGACAAACACAAATATCTTGGAAGGGTTTATTTCAACAAGCAGTATCATATATTCACAGCTCATCAGTAGAGCTGCATTCTGTTTTGGGGAAATAAAAGTAAAAATTTGTTTGTGCAAACATGGCCTTGGAAGGTGCAATTCTCAAGGTATGACACTCAGTTCTTCTTCATGGTATTTAAGAACTTACTGATGTTTTTTTAATGTCACTGATGCCTTACTATAGTTTCCTGAATCTTTGAGACTTTATCTGCAAGTTAAGCACTTTTGGGCATATATTTTTTGGGGAAGTCTAGCTTGGTATTTTTTAAAATTTTTCTCATTCTTTCACAAGACAAAATATCTGCATCTGAAAATACCCTGAGTTTCATCTAAAATAATAATTCCAAACAAATTTTATTTTGTGTTTAATTTTTCCTGCCAAGTATCTGTTGTTAGCATTATCTGATATTAGATTTTGGGGTGCATGACGCTGCTATAGATTAGCAATTTTTAGGTCTACACCTATTATTAATTAATGTTGCAATCCTGAAAATGTTTTCTAGTCAAGCAAGTCACCATGAAGACAAATAGGACTCTGTAAAAACACAGAATTACTCCCATGTGAAACTGGCAGAATAAATAGACCCTGAGCTCTGCGGGGCAGTGAATATCTTTCTGTTCTGAATACTAGCTAGTTAGGGGTTTCTGCTCCAAGTCTAGAGCTCATCACACTATAAATCATAGCAAACACACCTGCAAAGTAAATAACATAATCCCAGCAGCTATTAAAACCTAGAGATTTTGTAATTATTTATTCTTGCTGCATAGATACATGCCCATGTGTCTTTTTCTCTCTCCAGAGCAAAGAAAATCAGGAACTACTACAAACACACGCTGTAGTAGTATTATACTCATTAACGGGTAAAAGAGATAACAAAAATTAGCGACTTATCACTCTCCCAATGATGGAGGCAGAATTATGAAATATGCCCCCTGCTGCTGGTCCTGCAAGGGCTTAGAAATGTCAGCCAGAAAACAATAAATATTTCAGATATGTGGTATGATTTTGTCTCTATTTCAGTTTTTATTTACCCGGTTAATGGATGTAAGTCATAGCTTAAATCTGATGCACAAAGTTTTCAATCATTTGTATTTTTTATTCTGGGTGACTCAGACTTGAAGTATAATCAGCACAATATTAATTTTCAGCACAGTTAGAAGCAAGCATTGTTAAAAATACAGAATGATAAAAATGCCCTTCACCTTTTTTCCATGCACAACAATGTCTGTGTTTTCAATGGGAACTTCAGTGAAATGTCTTTTAAATACATATACAGATCAAAATCCACAATGTGAATTGTATCAAACAATAAAATGATTAAAGTGTAAAATACAAGCCTTTTTTTTCCCTCTGTGATTAGTATTTTTATGAGGAAAATGGACTGAGTGTAGCGTGTAATTGTCAAAATATGGAGACAACAAAATGGAAAACATATTTTTCAGGCGTTATTGACTTGCCTGCATATGCATTTTGAGTACATTTTTAAATACAAATGAAAGATATGTATTATTAAAGTGCTCTACAAAGCTGTTTTCTAGTCCAAGTATTCTTAAGTGGAGATAATACTAGAAAGAATAAAAAAAAAGTTAAATTGCAATGCAACATGCAGATTGGGAAAGAAATAGTATGGTGCAAGAGGGTTCAATTTTCAAATAAATTATTTATTTAAAACAAACACACCCCAAAGTTTTCAATATGACATCTGGGATTTTGGGGTATCTAATGTGAAATGCATAGTTTCCCATAGCATGTGAAATGCAGTTTCCCAAATTCTAAAATTATTCCTGAAACATCATAGGTTAGGTGTGAAGCCTCAAGTGCATTCAGAATTTTAATATTTCATCAGTTTATTTAAATTAAATAGGAAGCATAGATATTTTAGTGGTTACAGTGGGCTGGCAATTCAAATAACTTTTAATGATGTAATGCAAAATTGTAAATCATTTTTAGTGAGGGCCTCATGGCTCAGCACAACTTTTCTGTAGTATACTAAATTGCTGGCATAACTTTAAAATTTGTAATGCTTGGAGATCATGAAAATAAGAACAGAAGCCATATGTATGTGGGAGAAGTAGCTGAAAATATGAATTCAGGCTTAAAAGTTTTTACAGATCTCTAGTTGTCTTTAAAGCAAAAATTGTGTCTGATAAGTGTTAAACCATGGCACATGTAAGCGCTATAGAGAGTGAAATGGAAGTACACCACAGAAATGCAATGTTAAAATTATGAGGTACACATTGCAGTAGTGCAATTTCTCAGGAAACAAAAAATGGTTTTATGACAAAGTATTGTAAAGATACTGGTACACCATAGGTTCAGAATAGTAAATGTGATTATTGTCAATTTTAACTAGTCACTAATTCAGTATTTTTGACTAGTCAGTGAACAATTATTCATTTTCTTTGCTAGGATTTTCAGTTAAGGCATCAAGCATCTCTGAAATGATGCATAATCCCCAGGCTTTATTGCTGCTTATATCTGTGGGTTTATATTGCAGCACAGGTACCAAGAGAAACAAATTCTATTGCTTCAGAGGGAGCTAAACTGGCAAAAATTTGGGAAAAAAGAAAAGGCTGAAAATAAATATACATCTGTTGTGAATCTGGATTGACTCTAAGGTTAAATGATGCCTACATTGACCAAATTGCCATGGAAAAATACGAACTGATCATAATTACAGTAGAATAATACTTTGTCCTCTTGTTTGGTAGGCTCTTGGGTACAATAAAAACTTTGGCTAAAAGAAACTGAATTCATATTTGTAAGCTTTCCCTTTGACAGTAAGGAAAATATTTTTAAATGGTGTAAATTGCCATCCTTTCGCTGACTCCAGCAAAGTTATGACAATTTATATCACTCAAATGGTGGTCCCCAAGTATGACTTATCTATATGATTTTACTATAATACGCATATTGCAAATATGCAAATCACACACTAGAAAGAACTGACAAGAATCCTACTTACATTCTGATAAATATTCAGGAAGGTTGTTCTTTCAGTCTCCAACGTAAAAAATCAGAAAGACTACAAAAGTCCTGAAGAAGAGGAATTGTTCGTTCAGGTCAATTTTACACGATCTCCTTCCCCATAAATGGTAAGCTAAAACAACTCACCAGCAAAACCAAGAAACACAAAGTGAATGCAAATAGTAGCTCATACATGAAAATATAAAGGATGTTCCAAACTGTGTTGGCTCCAGATGTTTTTACGAGTTAAACAGTTTACTGTTTTCACATATTTAAAACATTCTATTCTTTTCACTTGATGTTTATAAGCTTTGGGCAAACTTGCTGGCATTGATTTAAGTTATGCTTTTGTACCACATGTAGGTTAAACACACACTCTGAAAAGGTACAATGCGAACAAGAATTCAATCATTAATATTGAGAGGCAGCAACTGCTTACAATTTTTTCCAGTAATTATTCTGCTATTACTGAGAAGCTCTGCGCTGACACTATAACTAAAAAGTTATATTTTTTTTTACAAAGGATGCTATCGTATAGCCATAGGTAACTGCACAAAAACTTTCTGAATCATTTCAGAAAGTGTTTGAAGCTGTTTATTTGCCTTTAACATTAGTTGCCTATATTTGCATTCTCCTTATATAGTTTAAAATGAAAGCATAAAGCTCTGCAGCGAACTGCATTTCCAGTTCATGCGTGCTTAAAACTGATTTTCAAAGAAGTAATAAGAACACTTGATGTAGGACTCGTGAACTTATTTGGGAACTCAGAAGCCCAGGGAAGCACATTCCTGAATAGTCAGATTTGGGTATGAAGCTATTGAAAACACAGAGCTGTGCCATATAGCTTTGCTATTGCATTCTTCTTTTTCTTCTTCTTCTTCTTCTCTTTAGGAACCTCTCCCACCTCTCCCTAAAATGTCCTATTTGGCTGTTCTCTTATTTCTCTTGGAAACCTTATCTTTCTCTCTCTTCCTCACACCCTCTCACTTTCTTCATTGTGCTTCACTTATTTAACTTTTTTTTTTGTCTTGTTTTGTTGTTGTTTTTTTGTTTTTTTTTTTTTTTTTTTTTTTTTTGTTCTGTGCGAGAAATTCTGCATGGCCATCCCCTAGAATTAAGAAAAGGCATTTTTACACCGCCTTGGCTTCGGGGCTTCCCCGACCTCTTCACAGCTGTGGCGGTGTGAGGGCTGCAGCGAAGGCGGCCCTGGAAGGAGGGGTGCTGGCATTCCTGCCCCTCCGGCCCCGGCCCCCCCCGACGGCGGCTCGCCCCCGTGGCCGGGGCGGGCGGGCGGACAGCAGCAGGTTGGAGAGCGGCGGTGCGGTGCTGTGCGGAGCGGTGCGGTGTGGTGCGGAGCGGTGCGGTGCGGAGCGGAGCGCGGGGGCCGCCCCGCCGCTCCCCCGCTCGCACCTGGGGCCGCCCGCGCCGCCCGCCC
>JAYDZK010000113.1:29134573-29147027 GCA_034509185.1 Euphonia xanthogaster | reverse complement strand
CTCTTCCGATACATATATATATATATATATATATATATTTATATATATATATATAATCTAAAATAAGAGTAGATGGGGACCTGGATAGTTCATGTGATTTGTCTGGTTCAGAATTTGGTTATACTGGGTTATTTTATTTCTAAACATGTCTTAAAACCAGTTTGGGAAGGGGGAGGAAACTTCAGGAAGGGAGAGAAAAGAAAAGTTCTGATGATACCTTTTGAATGCTTGGGCTTGGCAAGTTTTCAGTTACTTTCAGTGTCTAGAGTTTTTCAGTGTAATATCAGCAAATAGAATCCATGGTAAAATTACAGAATATCAAATCTAAACTCTGGAGCCATGAATTCACATGAGTATCAGCTCATAAGATTGGCTGCTTTAGGGCTAGTCTCCAGTGGGCATTTTTTCCATATCAAAAAAATCACCATACAGTTTGGCACAACCTTCAGGCTCAGTGAAGAGGGTTTTATTCCACGACCTAAGTAGACAAAACCAGTAGTTGCCAGAATTGAGGTGCATTTGCAGAGTTGGACAGAGACAGTTTTACAGCTTTTGTCTCACCTCTTCTCTTGTCTTGCTAGGAGTAAATCTCTTTGGGATTTTGGTAAGAGTTCTGTCAATTTTTAGAGGAGGACAGGAGGAGATGTTAACTAACCTATAAGAGTGTTTTGTCAGTAACTCACATTCTGGAGCACACATAGGAATCTAACTATTTGAGAAGACATTAAAAAAAAAAAAAAGACAAATGGTCTTCTGGTCAAAATTTAGGAAAAAAACTAGAAAAGTTATAGACTTCTGACAGTGATGGAGTCCTTCTCCCTTCCCCCACCTCTCATCAGCAAGCTGATGTTTCCAGCAACTTCAAAAACAGAAGACCTCGCTGTAATCCTAAATGTGCATAAGGAACAGATTAAAGTCCTGATTTGTGAAAAAAAATTGAGCATATGCTTAAGAGCCATTGACTTCAATGAGAGTTAAATACGTCCTCACACACGCTTCTTGAACTAGAGACTAATAAGGATATTAAAAAGGATCAATAGGCTGCTCCTCTTCAGGAAATGCGGCAAAACTGCCATAGCTGAAAAGTATTTTGGTCATAATCATACTGGCCCTCATCATCCCTCACCTCACCTCACCTCACTTCCAATCTACACAGAAGAGTAAAAACCCTCTCTCCATCTCTTCCCCTCTCTTTTCCTCTTTTCTCCATGCTCGTCTATGCCAGGCTAAGCTTACTCTCTTTCCAAAGAAGAATGACAGACTCTGCTGTGTCCATTAGGGATGACTTTATTTCCAGTGTAATGAATGTGGATGATGGTCAGATAATACAGTGGATGGTGGCTGAACAACCCCCCTGAGAGAATTAATTATAAGATAATTAATCACGTTTCTGTATGACTGATTTATCTAGAAGAATCTTATGTATAGGGAAAAAGGTACCCCCTGCCAAACAGCAATCCATATTAATATTCTTTTATTAGACGAATGACAGATAGAGTGAAATAGTGATGACTAAAAAGCTTGAGTGTGGGTTGATTCCTTTCAATTCAGTATGACAAAATGGGTTATATATATGGTTTTGAGTGTGGTACTCATTTATTAAATGCTCATTTGGATTTTAAAAAATAGCTTGCCTTCATTAGCCATCTCAGGAATCAGACTCCATGGTGTAATAAATCTCAGTTGCAGGAATTCTGGCCTGCTACTCATCTTAAAAAACTCTGAATTTTCTTTTTCTGTGCCTTGTCTCAGACTCTACTGCAGCTCTCAATAACTTATCCCTTCTCTCTGTTACCCAGATTTAAAAGGCAGTTCTCATACATTCTTATAGACAGAAGTAGCCAGTTTGGGGAGTATTTGTTTTCTTCAAGTCACTCATTCCATTTTTTTTGTTTATTTTTCTTAATAAAAACTCTTTCTGTGACTGAAGCTCAGAGTTAACTTTGGCGTAATGGCCATTTAACATAGTATCATTTAGAGGACATAATTTCTGTTAGAATTATAGAACAGTGGAAACTTTGAACCTAGTTTGGAAAAGAAAAACTGATGGGAAGGGTTTTTATTCAGTAAAGGAAAAGCTGAGAATCGACTGTATGTTTTTTTTCACACATTATATTTTATTAAATTAGCTCATGTAAATTAGCAAAGATGCTTTCTGCTAACTCTGTTTATGTGCTTCTTGAAGAAAAGTTCTTTATGCTTCAAGTCAGAAGCAAACCCAGATTTCCATTCATATTTTTGTGTGTTCACTAGTTGCCTTGTCCTTTGCTGCTGTATGTGCTGTAAAAGTAAAGTGAGATAGTCAGGTGATCCTTCCTTTTGTCCAGTCATGAACTTGCTTGAAAGTGTTGAATTTTTCAGTATTCTCTGTAACAGGCCTGCAAAATTTCTGTTTTTATAATCATAGATTTTCTTAATATTCGCACTTTTCTGTAGACAAGGTTTCCCACAGCAGCAAGAGGACTGGAAATGGACTATTACTCCCCCAGGGTTAGTATCAGGTAGTGCTGTGCATTTCCTGTGTGATCTGTTTCAGTTGCAGAAGTGTGGTACTACCATAACGCCTGTCTGTCTTAATAGTTGCCCTTCAACATTTAAATACATTCTTATGATTATTTAGTACAGATTTTTAAAATCCTAGGATGTATCAGGGTCCAGGCACAATGATGTATCCTGGACTCTTGCAGAGCACTGCAGCTCCTGTATCAGTATCCATGCCACTGTAGGTTGGACATAGTTGTCTTGAGCAGCAGGAATTCTGTATGTTTAAAACTTCCCTTAGCAGGGTATGATGATGCACACATCGACTTATATTCTATTTCCACACCATGATGTGATCTCCTTTTTGCTTTCTTGTATAATTATTTTTTGTGTATAATCTTGGGAGGGTTTTTTTACTGTTTCTGCTGCTATGTTTTGTTTTATGCTGATTTTCAGCCTGTTGCATCTTCAAATCTGTGAGTTAATGTTTGACCACCTTTGGATAGCCAAGTAAGATGGATTAATGTAAAAGATTTTGTTCTAAAAGATACTGTTTTGAAAGATACAGTTTTACAATGACTCTATAGAGAATTTATGCCAGCTACAAATAAAAATAAAATACGGTAAATAGACCCTAACTGGGTATTCTGCAAAGTTAGTGTTTTATTCATCTAACCATACTAAGGAATTTAAAAGCTGGAAAAGCTGGCATTAAACTTAAAGGGCAATGGAAAGTTAGTAGCCTAAACATTTGTTTTGATTCATATGGAAGGAAAGAATTTGGACCAGATGCTTGAAAGAGCTCAGAACCCAGAAGCCCCCATTGTTCTTCATTTAGGTGCCTAAATGGTAACAGTTGGGTGTGCAGCTTTCTTGAAAGCTGATCCTTTTGTGTTGAGGCAGCTTTTAGGTTTTAGCCTATCTCTTCTTGGCTATAGAACTTAATTGTAAACATTATATTCCAGAATTGTCCCACATCTATATCCTTTAAGCATTTGCTTATTGTTAGGAGGTCTATTGTTAATATTGGAAGGCTGCAACCCCTTCAGCGTGTTCTGAATTTTAAAAATACATGTCCCTCATGTTGCTTTCATCCTGGAGACATTCATTCTCTGCATCTAAATCTTTGGTAACACCTTTGCAAGGAGTTCAAGCCGAGTGTGGACTCTTAAAGTGCTGTACATTCATATGCTTTTGTTTCTTTTAGGCTGGCTATCCTGTAAAATACAAAATATTTTAGAAGAAGCAGGGCTTTTCACTTTTTTCCATGAAATGAGCTTACAGTCCTAGAAAACTTTTCAACTGAGCCTAGTGTGCAGATGGTTGCATATCAGTGTGCTTATACTTTAGGGTTGATAAGATATAGATGGTCATGAAATACATAATAGCAGGATTGGGTTAAATCAAGATCAAGCAAAATATCTACTGTGCCTTCTCATAGTTAAGAAATAAATACTAAAGATTAGCTCTTATTTTCACCTAAGTTCTGTGTGCACACACGCATATACACACACACACTCACACACACATGTACAATGCAAGTACCATTTGGAATTTTTCTGTGCTGCGGGGTGTTTAAGACATTGTCTATGGTTCAAAAGCAGCCTTGGGCTTCATTCTTGCATTATAAATTTAAAAAATGTAGAAAAAATTACTAAAAGGGTGAGGCTATTAGTAGGCTTATACATGAAGACTAAATTTTAATTTAAAAAGCCCTCATGATACTCTGCAACCCAAAAGTAGAGCTGAACTAAGACAGTGTCAGGAAATTAAGGAGAAGTTTAGTTTCCAAAAACTTAGCATTATGATTTTGCCAGGCAAACTGCCTCTGCAGAGAAGCAAGTACATCACTTTGGGCAAATCTCCATGACTATGCTCCCTACAGGAATCCCTGTGTAGGTCTTCTAGTTTCATTTCCTTCAATAATCTTGACACACTGCTGTAGTTACTCCATACTTCAGATCTTCAGTCTATATAGAGGACAAAACCAGCTTACATTTCCTTATGTATAAACAGAAATTAAACATTCAGGATGTCAAACTAGACTGGGAAATAGGCAGACTCAAATGCAATGACAATGCCAGTTACTAAAAGCTGGGTAATTTACCTATCAAAGTATTTTTGAGCAGGTATGTGTCTCCAAAGAATAAATAGCACTCTTTATTTTACCATCTTAAATAGAGGCAATTTTAACATTTTGATGATTTTTTTGAGCCAATTATTGGCAGATGTGCTTTAGTGAACCATATGTCTTGAGGTGATGTACAGATATATTTCTCTTCCTCAACAAATATTCCAGCTTCTTTCCAAATGGTATGTTTGTTTGGCTGATGCACGACCTCAGCCAGCTATTTTTCTGAAATTGAATCCAGATCAAGTGAAATGCCCTGCTGGTTGTGTCTCAGTGCTTGCTTTGACCAGTGTTCTTCACCCTAACAGAGAACCAGCAGTTGTCTGGTTATCTGGGATTTTTAAAACAAGCTCCTGTGTGTTATTAATAAATCTGTTTTACCTTCTTTGACAGATGTAATTATCACAACCAGTCATCATTGGAAGACTATAGCAACTTTAGTCTGGTAGTATCTTTCTCTACAGTATTTTAATTAATTCTTTTTTCACATTGAAATTATGCAATCCTTGGCATAATCCTTCATGCATTGCAAACCTACCAACTGCTGAAACTCCCTTTCCTCTTGTACTGTGTTTGATCAACTATATTGTACAGCTTAATATTGAGTTTCAATAACTTTCATATCAAGTTTCATATTTAATTGCTCCAATGTAAATTTCTCACCCACTAAGAGCTATTATGTATTGCCAAATTATAAATTGTCTCTCCAGAAATAAGAAATTCTCTTTTATCTTGAGATGTAAGAAGAAGAAGTTGGGTACCCATTTTTTTTCTTGCCTGCCACTGCCTGACTCTTTGCCAGGAGATATTTAACAGTTGGCTCCTTTTGCTGCATTTTCAAGCCTAAATGTAGGCCATCAACATACCTGGATATGTTTCACTACAGTAGTTATTACATTTCTGTACAGAGCTCTCGGAAATTGTGTGATAGGTGTAATATAAATGTACAGATTAGAGTGGAGTGGATTAAATAGGACTGGACTCCTGGAATGCATATCACCCCTTACTATGAGTTCTCACAGTGTGGTTAGAGCCAGCCTGTGCTTCATGAAATTTTTTTTGTGATGTCCATTTAACCAATAAATCTGTCATCACTGACTGGTCTCTATTTCCTCTGAAATAAACAAATCACTATAAGGTTCTTTGAAGCAGCAGACTGCCAGGAAACACAAAAGTCGCTTTTGCTTTATCCATGGAGATAAAGTAGTTAGAAAGTGGAAATGAGCTGCAACTGAAGGAGCCTCAGTGTTCTCACACCTGCTAGAAAGTACAGTAGATTTCCACAGAGAAGGAATTCAAACAAACCTCAGATCACTGTGTTCAGTGAAAGTAAGCTTGCCTAGCCAAGAAATGAATTGCAGGCCCTTGGAAACTACTTAAAGCAAGCCAGTTTCACAGGGACAGAGGAAATTTGAAAGAGTCCAGGAAACTCTTCTCGGTCTGTGATTTCCATTGCATTAGCTGTTGTTTTCCTGGTCCATATTTCTGACTTCCACACTTCTCAGGCTCCATTTTTCAACTAGATGGTCCTCTGCTTGCTGCACTTTGTCTTTCATTCCACAGGTCACCCCTCTGGGCCTTGACTGCCTTTAGTGCCAAGTGTAAGTTTGCATCTACTTTTTCTTTACTCTTTTTCTTTACTCTTGAGCCGGAATTTATTTCAACAACCTATGGCTTAAGTGTTATCTTCTACCTCTTTTCAATGTGAAAAATTAGTATTGGAAAGCTAGTAAAGTCTTTAAATCGATCTAGTTGTTCACTGGTGGTCTATTTCTGATGAAAAAGGCTGTGGAAGTTAGGCTTCTGATAGGAAGGTATGTTCATTGTGAAGCGAAAAAAAGTATTGATTTTTGCTTCTGTAATTCATTTTTAGGTTAACTTAACTAGCACAGTTTACTTCTTTATAAAATTGAAGAAAAAAGCTGTTGTTAAAAGTTTGCAGTTACTTTCAGCAAAGTAGCTTTAAGTTTTCTTGCCAATAAAAAAACCGACTCTACTTGTACAAATGTCTGTGACTATAAAAAATACAAGAAGCTTCTAATTGAAGGTGAAATCATGGAAGGAAAAATCACTAATAGAAGAAAGCCAACATTTTCAGGAAAATCTAATGAATCTTTGTTAAGAGTGGACCCCTGGCACAGCAGAAGCTGAGAATTTTTAAATGGGACAGTTTTACAATGTAGTTTATAAATAGCATTGAAAAACCTTTCACATTTCTTTATGCATTCCATTTTTCTAAATACTTTAAACCTTGTTAAGAGTTTTGACATCAGTATTTCCAGTGATTTTTTTTCTTTGTTGGAATACTGTTATTGTTGGAAATCAGTGTTATTATATGCTCAGTATAAGTTCTATCTTGGATTTGGATTCAAAGCCAGTTTTTTTTTGGTTTTTTTTTTGCTGTTAGTCCCATAAATAAAATATTAAATTTCCTCTTATATGAAAAAATCCTTTTGAACTAATTATTTTCCTTTTAAACTACTTATTTTCCTTTTAAACTACTTATTTTTCCACTCTACTTTTTATTGCTAGCAAACTTAATACCTCACATTTTGAACTCACAGTACAGTAGAAACTACTATTGTATTACTTTAATTTTAACCACAGGCTTCAGTTCTACCCTGTCCAAAGCTTATTCTAACCCCTGTATTCAGATTGCCTTCTGATGCTCTTAGTATACAGCGATTTTTGTAAGTTAATATGGCCTAAAAAAAAACTTACAAAAAAGTAACTTAAGGAGCCATTCCGGTATCTGTCCCTTTCCTGCCATGGACCAAGTGTTTGCATGCTCCCAGCACAGTGCTGAAGTGTCTCTATTTTCCTTAGTGGTAATATACTGAAGTATTGAAAGGAATTGAAGATAAAATGCTGTGTGGAACCAGTGAGATGTGTAGCACCACACCCTGTCCTGACCCAGGACCTTACCCCATCACAAAAACTCGTGTGTAGTCGGATGGGGCTTCCCTTCCTCTTTTCTTTCTGTCTGTATTAATAATGGATTGCATTAATGATAGGGAGATATAAACCAGACCCATAGTAAAATGGTATAAACCTACACCATAAGGGGTATGGCACTTGCTATAGTGGGAGGTAATAAATCTGATTTTGGAAAAACATTGGGGCTCCAGTTGATCATATATATTTTCTAGCTCATTTTTAATCCTGTGGGTCAATTTGTCCGTAACAAAACAAAAGCAAGGAAAAGTATGTCTGCCATTTGTATGACAGTTCAATTCCTTCAAAATATACTACTCATTTTAAAAAATGGAATTCCTTTCCAAATTGCAATTGCCAAAATATTCTGAAATGAATCCGTGTGCAAACTAAAAATGTGCTTACAGATGATTTTTCCAAAGTGATTTTGGTAGCTTTAAGTCTTGAAAAGGCCCTTTTGTTTAAACTACACAACTGTTCAGGTCTTGATGTATCACAGACAAAATGTGATGGGAAAACCCCCATGAGATTAAACAAACTCAGGTATAGCTAAAGGAGGTGTAAATAAAATCACATAAGGATTCTTTGATTATGTCCTTAGATTATTTATTTGTGTTGCTGCTAAAGCACCTTGTTACAGGATGAAAGAAAATTTGAGGGCCACTAAACACTTAGCTCTATGTTACAGGCACTTCAAGGAATAGTAGTTATATGACAACTGTAAAGAATGTTTTTGCATTTTACTGAGCAAGGAAGGGATCATTTTTTGTATTGATTCATTTAAAGTATCTGAAGTTGTAATGAATGCAGTGAAGAAGCAGATTTTTTTCCAGATCAAAAATAGTTGGATGAAGTAGTGCTAAAATTGGATCTTTGAGGCATTTTAAGGAATACTGAGCTCATAACTTTGAAACTTCTGTTTTTATTTTGATAGATAGTTTTGTAACAGTTAAATGTTGTGAATTTCCTGTTTACTTTGTCTTCCAGAAAAAAGTGACCTGAAAAAAACTATTGTGCAGACACCATAAATCCAGTCAAAAAGACACATCCATTTAAGAGTCGGACCTTGTGGGTCCCTTCCATCTCAGATTATTCTGTTATTCCGTGATTGTTTTCTAAGAATTACTCCAGACACAGAACATAAATTTGGAATGATTGAACGAGCTCCATGTAAACATCAAATATGTTCAGGTGTTCAGAACAAAAACTGCAGTTGGTTTTTTGAGGCTAGCTCACTGTTTATATTTATGCTGGTTGAGTACTATAGAATGAGATGAGCTGAAATAATAAACAGTTTTTAAGATGCTTTATGAGAACTGTAAGGTGTCATGTTCATGAATACTATATACTAATATGGCAGAAAAGAATTAGCTTCTTCCTGTGTGTAATACGTAGACATTTTTTTTGTGCTGTGTATATGTGCATAACTTATTAAATCAGAGTTAAGAGAGCTTTTGGTCTGCTGCTATAAACTATGAATTCTGAAGCCTCACTTTTATGGGAATGGAGATTCAGTGTTGGCAGGAAAAAAGACCTGGCTCTGCATTTATGAACCTCTCACACTCCTAAGTTTTAGAATTGTTTCAGTTGAGCACAGTTGTCTTGGAAAAGTCTTATCTTGGAGAGAAAAAGCTGCCAGGTTGCTTATTCTGTTTCTGCTGGGGTCTTTAAACAGCTGGAGCGAGACCTTGAGGCAGACTCCTTACTTCAAAGGGGAGCTGGTGTGCAGAGCAGGAAAGGAAAGTGGTCATGTGAATCTTCACGCTAAGCAGACTACTTGAGTGTTTATGTAGCAACTCAAATTTTTTTTGAGGATGCGTGACTTAATACCTGCATATGCATTACATCAGTCAGCAAATTCTGCTCATTGGTGCCTGCTTTGTTTTGGGTAGGACAAGGCATAATCTTCATCATCTGGAGAGAGAGTTAAGCACAGTGAGCATCAATCCAAGCAAATACACAGGGGCTAGACAGTGACAAGGGCATCTGCCTGCACGTCTTAACATCAGGAGGAGGGGGATGAGGCAGAAGGCATCCAGAGAGAAGGATGCATTTCAGACAAGTACTTTGGTCCTGTCTAGAGTCAGCCATGCTTTGTCCAAGTGATGACTTGCACCGGATAGAACGTTGCCATTTCTGACGTTACTCTTAATATCGATTTAGAGAAACGAGGAGCTGAACATAGTTTTTGGCACTTCAACATTATTGCCTTACTGCTTCTCAACTCCTTTTTTAGAAATATTGAATAGAAATATTGAATACTGAATGAGAAAGGAATGGTACAGATAGTCCAGGACATTGTACTCAATGATTCACAAGGTTCTGTATCTGAGAGAAAATTCTGTAATAATCAGTAAAAATTGGATAGGTTTATTTTATGATCAATATCAGCAGAAGATGTAGAGAAATTACTAAAATGGAACAGCATTTTATTTCATCAAAAGTAATTTTCCTTAGAAAAATGGGTACAAAAGGCAATGTACTTTTCTGAGCACTTTCTTCTACTTTCCTTTCTTACACACTGGGAGTTGTGGAAAAACTTATTGTTCATATCCTGCGTTTGTGCTCTGTTGGATTGTGACTTGTAAACAGGTTTTCAGAACTGGATTTGAGGTAATGAATTTCGTACACTATATGTTTTCTTTTGTCAAGTTTAAAAATTATTTTGATTCCCTTAAACATCTCCTGTGTGCAAAGGGAATTTCAAAATACCTGCCTTCTCAATATACTTAGGAAGACGAAAATCTAAAAATTGATCAGTTATCTTACTCCTTGGCAACTTGACACATGAATTGCCTAAAAATAAATGTCTGATTTTCCTAGTTTTCTTATTGACAAATGGTTATTTTGCATTTGCAATGACACCTGTATAATTTCAGAAATTGCTGCCACCCTGGAACCATCTTTTGAGAATTGTTATTTCTGCTTCCTAAATATATTTCTGGTATATTAAGTCAGATTTCAAGCTATAATGATCTCTTCATCTGTTTAAATTCTTAGAGTTCATGAAAGGAATAGATCATACTCGTATAGTAGCAATTTGTCATGTAGAAGAAACTCTGATTATACCTATAAAACTGGTGCTTTCAGTGTTAAATTACTGTGCAGCTCAGCAGATCTGGGTATCTATCGGCATAGCTCTCACAAAAGGTTTGCACACCTTCTTGGAGATGTCTACAAAGGTTTGCTTAGGACTATTTATCATATTCATCTTGCTTTTGCCCTCTTTTATTATTGGTTTAGACCCTAGCATAGTTCCTTTCCTTAGGCTTTTGCTGAACCTAACTCAGAGGATATTTGACATTTTGAACTTTTCCTATGATTCTTTAATTTCACTCAACTTCTAGGAAAAATAAACAGGTTTCTTGGTCATAAGCATACTGCAGGAAATTTCAGAAATTTAAGAAAACCATGTTGACTTGGAGAAATAGACTGTGCTGCCGTTGCTTCTGTAGTTTTGCCTCAGTGAGATGAGACATGAACATCATTTTATGCCCTGTCGGTGCATCTTTGACCACATCATGCACAATCTGAATCTTCTTTGCCCTTTTTTTCCCCCTGAACTGTTATTAAAAATGTGAATTTTGTCCAATATTATTTATATGTAAAACAGTCTGTAATTATAAAAAATTGGCCAGTATTGCCACACCTTTCTTAAACAAGGATCAAAGCCTTTTCCAAGATGGGAGCTGTTGTTGATGAATTGTGAGACTAAGTTGAGGGAGGTTGTGAGATTTTCTGTCTCTCCCTAAAACCTTCTCTGGTATAATGCCCAGGAGGATAATAGCTAGGATACACTGATGAACATTTTCGTGTGTTTGTTACCACCATGAGCAAGTGGGGTGCAGCATATGATAAATGGATTGGGAGCTCTTGGGAGCATGGGCTTTCCTTTGATAGCATGCAGTGTCCAGTACAATGAGGAAGCCCTTTAAGCACCACTACTGCAATAATGAAAAAGAATAATATATTTGGAACTTTCTTTGTCTCATACTTGGGCATACATGTCTTTATTCAAAAAAAGAGCTTCTGGGTTCTTTATAGTTTTTGAAACAAAAAAATGTCCTCCTATCTAGGGAACTAGCATTTCTAGCTTCACTCTTTGATTGACTTGCTGTCTTTTCCAAGTCATAGCGAAAAAAAAATTACTAATTTACTTCCCTTTAAGTTTTAGTAGGGTTATGCATGAGGGTCCTGATAATGCCCCTTCTCTAAGAATTAATGTTGAATACTTTCAAGTAGTAGCAAACTGTCTGAAATGAGCTCTTATTAGCTGAAGTGTGGATCTATCGGTAGTTTGCAAGGGGCAGGTTCTATTTAGAAACAGGACACCATCCACACAACATTTCTTTCAACAGGACATTAATTCAACCATAACTTAACATGCAGGCCAAATAATCATATTTGAAGGAAATGAATTCTGAACTTCTTATCTGGTCATTATTGGTGCAATCCAAGAAGGAATGATTGATGGTTTTTTGATGTTCTCAGCCTTGTCTATATAGATGTCTTCTCATTTTGTTCATGAAACTGAAAATTAGTCTTCATGGCAGTTGACTCAAGAAAACTTATATTATGTCAAGGGTTTACTAGGCTGACATCAGGAAAATGAGTGAAGAAAGAAAGGAATTAATACTGAAATTTTTAATAAGGACTAGATCAGTTTTAAAGAGGCGAACTAGGAATGGAAGCCACCATTGAAAAACAGATTCACTTGTGCATTTTTGTATAACACCAAATAAGTAAGCAGTCCAAACTCCAAAGCAGAGTAACTAAATGATGTAGCCAATGAGGTCTTTTAGGGTGACAGTAGACCCAAGTCCCCCTTGGAAATAAAGGAAAAAAAAACCAAAAAAACCAAAAGCAACAACAACAACAACAAAAAAAAACAAACAAAAAACCCCAAAA
>JAYDZK010000113.1:29111365-29134473 GCA_034509185.1 Euphonia xanthogaster | reverse complement strand
TAAAGGAAAAAAAACCCAAAAAAACCAAAAGCAACGACAACAACAAAAAAAAACAAACAAAAAAACCCCAAAACCCAAACAAAATAAACAAAAACCCCAACCAAACCAAACAAACAAACAAAACCACCAAAAATTAGTTTTAAAGTAAAACTACAATTCTAAAATCAATGTACATGGCTTTTCTGGTGGGTTAGTTGACACAAAATTATACATAATACAAATTTTTTTTTGTTTGTCTATATTTCAAGGCATGAGAAGACACAGATTTCCTGCTTTCAAAAAGAAAGTGAAAATATATGAGAGTAGGAAGGCACCAAATTGTGTTTTGAAAAAGCTTAATGTTGAGTTAAATGCACAGATGCATAAACTAAACACTTTTTATGCTTATACTACTGTTTATATAGTAATGAGGATTTTCCATCAGTTTTCATCAGTTAAACAGTAGCTGTCTTTTTCGTGTTTAATGGAAACAAGGCAGTCTTGCACAAAAACATCAGATGTATCAGCATGTTATGGTATTTGATTTTTCATATGAGTTCAGCATAGTTAAAACCATAACAGACCAACATTTTAACTTCCTTTCCTTTTGATTTTTGACTCAGATTTGTGAACTGAACTGGTTCCAATTTTGCTTATGGAGAAGGCTGGATTTTTGGATGATAGAGAAAGTCAATATCCAATTTTTCTTTCTGTTTTGAAAGACAGAGAATTCTTGTTTATGACTATGAACATCTGTCAAATGCTTTAACACCAGCAAAAATTAACTATTTACTCAAACCAATGTTTATATCTGTGAGAGTAGACATTGCTCCATGTTTTCAGTGCCCTAGAGGACTATAAATCCCCTGGAAAACATCACAACAATGTGAAACAACCAGTGCAGCTATTCAACAAAAAACATTTTTGTTGGGCTATGCTGTACCAGAGCATGCTCAGTCCAATCTCTACGATAACTCCGAGCCTTAGTGACATTTGTTCTACTGACTGGAGCCACTAGGGAATGCAGAAAGGAAGGGAGATGCAAGTCATGCTAGTTGAACCCTTTAAATAGCCAAACAGCAAGCAGATGAATGCTAAATGTGCTGTGCTGCTAAGGAGCTCTAAGCAGAACAGTGGGTAAGAGAGGGAATGAAGTTCAACACTTTAGAGCTGCCTTTTGACACTCTGTCATGCAACAGACAGTTGAGATCAGATGGTTCAGGTTTTGTTTTGCATCAATAGAAACTATCTGCCAGTACATTGCAGGCGTGGTTACGAGAAGCAAACAGTCCCTTGTCCCTAGGTGTCCCCTTCGCCTCCAGATCCTGAGCAGCAAAAGCAAGAGGTCCATATTCAGGGTGGTTATCAAGGCCTAAAAAAAGATTGGAAATGGTCTTTCAAAGATGTGCAATTTTAAAATAAGATACCCTTGTCAAAAATAGTGCAATATCTAATAATTTTATTCAGTTGGGTGGAATATCTGTGACTGAGTAGTTTAAAAGTAGATGAAATAAAGTTTTATGTTGAAAAGAGTAACACCCCAGGGCTTGTGCCTAACTGCTATAACTCTTTTTTTTTAAGCTTCAGACCTTTATTCTTCTTCTATAGATTCCCCTTGAATTTGAAAGCTGCTACATATTCTTTTTCAAAGCTGCCAGGCCACAGTTCAGGAGGTATTTTTTGAAGCTTAGAGGAAGACTTATCTACCACCCCTCCTTCCCCTGCTAGCACAGGCAAATGCAGAATGCATTACTGTTGCATGAAGCCCAGGCCTGGAATTTCTGGTTACCAGTATAAATATTGGGATTTCATTGTTGCTTCAAGCCTCTGCTTTTTAGTGTGTACTCATCCTTCAAGCAGGTATGCTAATAGATTTACTGACATTTTTTCCCCTGTTTCTGGGATCTGATAATCTCAAGCATTGTGTCTACTCTTACTGCAGAGATCCAACCCTTGTCGGGGTTGGAAGAGGAGCAAAGAAATGTAACACCAATCTTAATTTCCTAGAAAGACGTAGTTCAATACTTATCAAAGTCAAAAAGCAGGAGAATGTGTTACCTTCAGCTGCCAATCAGTACTGGAGGTGACAACCGATCACATTAAAGAATGTGGGTACCGATTTGAAATTGTTTAATTGTATAATTAAATAACCTCTTAATTTGTTTTGGGTGTTATAACTTCTAGGATGAAGAAAAAAACATTATACCTATCCAACTTTTACGTTCAATACTTATGAATGTTTCTAAATTTTCTTATCCCAGTAGATGTAGGTATTTAAAATTAGCTTTTTTAAGAGTAAAACATATACTGTATAGGATTGTAGAAAATGTATAGGATTTACTAGGCTTTGACTTGCACTGTCAGAATATTTCATTAGCACAGTACTTTACCAAGAAGGCCTTTATTTTCCAGCTTGTAGGCAGCAAGCTGTGGGAGGTGAGTGATGGAAGAGACAGGCCCTATTATTTAACATTTGTTTGCCAAATGGCCTCCCTGATTGGAGAAAACAAAAGTTTTAGAAGGTTTTACTTTTGTATCAGTTTAGTGATCACTAAAGACTTTGCATTACTGACAACGAATTAGAAATAAAGCTGGAGAAAAAAAATACTTTTTAATTTGACTAAAATACTGTGGACATGGAGTTTAATTATTGGGTGCTTTTGGGTTTCTTTTATTTCCTTTTTTTTTTTAGCATATTTTTTCTCAATGGGCTCACTTGAGACCAGAACTTTATGTACGCACTGACATGTTTTGACAGTCTCTTTTTCCTCTATTTTCTAAATAAAGAATTAAGACTTTGTAGGGAATTTCAACTCCTTTGGAAGTAGCAGTCCATTTTTAAAGTTAAAAGAAGTTTTATAATTTTCAGTTATTGTAACTATAGTCTCACTATATATATAAAAAGGAACAGTACAAGTACAGCATTAAAATTTTGCCATTTCAAAAGCTGTACTTGAACCCATACTTGAAGTAACTTCCCGTTTTGGATATATAATATTTTCATGCAAACTAAACTTAAAATACAGGAATACCTCCAGAATTTATACTACATCTTTTTGCTCACATGGAAGTCGAAGGATTTTTTAAATTCTACTCTGCCAAAGCTTTCATTTATGAATCACAGGCTTTAACTATGTAAGTTGATTTTTAGCAATCAAGAAAAATTAGCCATCAAAAAGACCTCTCAGACTGTAAAATATTTAGTAAAATATATCTAGAAGAAAATTTAAGCCTGAATTATTAGCTAGACTTTATTTCTTTTACAGATTTATTTCCTTCACTCAAAATACTATGTAGAGAAATACTTTGGGTTTTCAGTTTAATTATTGTGAGCATTTTTCGATTCTTAACTATAACTAACCTGTACTACAGGTTGAAAATGAAATTGTGTTAGCATCAAACATGACAAATCCTTTGGGTGCTTTCAATGGATTCTGCCATTTATGATAATTATTTGAGAAAACAAAAAGAAAGGAAAATGTGGCATGGTGCTAAATAAGGGAACTATTAGGGTAAGTCAAAACCAGCTGATATTCAGAACTTCCAAAGCAGTCATTAGGACACTTTCTATCTCAAATCAACAGACAGTAATAGTTTTAAGTGAAAATGAAACTTTCATGATTGGCCTGAAAGCCAATGGTATAAATAGGTAAAACATCTGAAAAATTTTATTTTACAAGGCATTTTATTTTGGCTTTCCCTGAAAGACAGGTAATTCAATTTAATTGTATGTGGGAAAGTATTTCACTCTTTTTCCAGTTTTATATTTAGCATTATACTTCAGCACAGTACTGTAAAGTAAACTGTGCATGAAATAATAGAAGACACCCAGAAAAGCAACTCTATTGGGTATGAGGGAGTGTGTGTGTTTGTGTGTGTGTGTGTTTTTCTGTTTTGAAAAAAGTCTGGATAGCTGCTCAGGTAGGTTATGAGCACAGCTGGGCCTGTTGGTTTCATTTTAATGCTTTCTGAGGGATAATAAGATTTACAAAACATGTCACTAAAACATATGCAGGCAAATACATTTGCACAGAAATCTCTATTTCTTAGAGTCGCAGACAGAGATTACATTTGTGCCTCATGCTGAAAGCTGTAATGCCACACTAGCTGAGCCATGTCCACTAGGGACAGCCACTAAGGCAGAGAATGACCACATGGAAGTGCGTGTGGGGGTTGTGACACTCATCAAGACTGTGAAAAGGAAGGTGATTTGTGGTCCTGCAGCTCTGCAAGGTGCTACACACAATTTAGAGGCCAGTTATGGGGGTTTAAAAAGGACAGGTTTTAGAAAGAGTAAAAACATTTCAAGCAGACTGAATTAAAAAAAAAATTGGAGAAAGGGCACACTAACATAGGATTAAACAGAAGTATTGGATGTTAGATTTGCTCCAGACACTGCTTTTTTTCTGTCATATGTTCAACATATATAAAATTTTCACTACATCACTAAGGGGTCCCAAATAAATCTGTTTTGTGATGAATGGAAAAAAAAAATTAGCTAGTGTAACACACGTGGAAGAATTACATTAAAAATACACTATGAAACGGCTTCCTGTTTCCTGTAGCAGCAAAATAATTCTTAGAATGAGTTAAAGTGGAATTGTTGGAACACATTAATACTTTCCTTTGTGTAACTGTATCCTGAAACTTTGAAAAGATGAGTGAGTTAGACAATATGGAGCCCTCAAGAAACTGTATTAAACTGCTGTAAAGTGTTTCAACTTTTATTGCTAAGTATGGAAAACTAAAATCCTAGATTCTTTGGCTTATGTGCAAAGTATTTATTTTTTTGTTCAGACAGGAGGTTATGCAATTGCAATAAACTTTTTTTTTGAAGCAAACTTAGAAGTCAGCATAATTTTGACTGTAAGTTCTGCCTGTATATTTTGAAAAAATATATATGAAGGAGCCTAAGAGAATACTCTTCTTTATTCAACTCAAGATTTCTAATGATCCTACACAAAGTAAACTGGTATTTACACTGGGAGCAAAACCAGCTCTGGTACCCTTGCAGTTGAGAAGAGATTCCATTGAAATCCTTGAGCTTCTCCAGTTTGCTCACTGTAATTTGGGGAAGAACTTGGCCTATCCTAAGAAACTGGCCTAGATGGCACATTCTTTTCTAGGGCATTTGCTCTAGTGAAGGTATATATTGTGGCACAATGATGAGGTCTGTTACAAGACCTACAAGAATTACAATAAATTCTGGGTTTCTTACATTTTTTCTAGTGTAAGGTCTTGTGTGTGAGGGAGGAGTGGAGGCAATGGCACCGCCTATCTCGAGCACACCAACTTTGGAAAAAAGAGCTCTTGGCTTACACTTGGTGAAGTCTGTAATCAAATTACACCTTGATTTCTGCTAACTATGGATAATGTGAATAATGTGTAAAAAAATTTAAGACTATTTGCTTATGGGTAAAACACAATTGTGTATTAGAAGTATATTTGGTATTACACAATGCAGATTTATTATAGTGGTAGCAGAAAATTAAATAATTGACAGCTTTCCATGGAGTAACTAAGTAACCACATTAAAAACATTAAAAATGTTTTACTCACTGATTCAAAGAATAGTATCCACAAGGTCTGCACTTTCCAAGCAACAGAATTATTATCAAGTGCTGGTTGCTGTTTGGGAAGCAAACATGGCTAGCTTTGCATTGGAATGTACTGCTGCTTAAATAAAAGAGACTTTTAATGCCAATGTGAAAGCACATAAAACTAATGGCCATTTATATAAAGAAGTTACTATAGAAAAAAGGTTTGTAAAATGCATTACTTGACATATGTTTCCGTCCTGCTGTGATTTGGATTCTAATACAGCAACAGTGGCAGTCTGGCTTTGCAGAGAAAAAGTAATATATCTATTTTCATGTTTAAATTCTAGGTAGCACAGGCAGGAAGCATGCTGGTATATTTTGGTATATTACTGGTGACTTTCTTAGCAGCAAGTCACTGCAACATTTCTTTGGATTCCTTAACCACATCTCAATTTTTGCTGGCAATATCATAAGCTAGATGTATAGCATTTTATGTCATAAAAAGTGGAGCAACCTCAACCATATTTTGCCTAAAGAGGCAAATCTACACATACTTGAGAGAAAGCATTTTCTCAAAAAGTTTACTGGCCAAAGGATTAAATGATCCATAGTCCATTTTTTATCACTCAACTATTTTTCCTTTAAAAAGGTTTCAATTTTTTTTTTTTTAGATGTGAGTTATATATGGCTTTCTGTTTAACCTAGTCCCAGGACACTGCTTAGTATTTTTGGCAGAACAAGGGTCTCTGATTTGCAAAGCTAAAGTAAAAACTACAACCTATGATTTTAGGGTGATAAGACTTATTGAGAGGGGATTATCTAAGTAAATGTGTGTGTCTTACCCTCATTTCTCTTCTCAAGCGATCACTTCCCTACAGTTTGCAGTGCTTTAGGTCTTTCAAATACCATCTTGGGAAATATCTATTTTCCCAAGTAAATTTTTCCCAATAATTATACAATAATGTAACGCCAAAAGGAATCTTTTAATGCCTCCTTGGAGTTCTGATAGAGCCCCTCTCCAGGGAAGAACTTTCATCAGAATGATGAGAACAATGATGACTGAGGTATGCACAGTGTTTGGGATGGGTTTGGTTGCTCTTCACTTTTATTCTCTTCCTCTTGGTTGGAAAGAGAAATTATATAAACTTCTATCTCAATTAGTGTTTTCTTCACTTATTGATCTTTGTTCTAAGAAGTTCCTGTGCTTAGAAAGTTTCCTGTGCCAAAAGAAAAACTTTTGGTTTAATTTTAAAGGTTAGCTTTTACTCTGGAAGATTCACTCCTAATTACTGGGGAGATGGTCCTGACATCATTTAATGAAGCTCCTCTGCATGAAAACAATAAAACTCATTATATATATATATATATATAATAAAACTCATTTGGTAAAAAGGCAAAAAAACCCAGCACATGTTATTTATTGCTGCATGTAAGAGATATGTCTGCAGAATGTACCTGCAAATGGGAATTTTCAATCACCGTGGATAAAATGTCATATTAAAATGCAGCCTGTGAAGTTATTTTTAGAGAAATCCTGTGTCTCCTTTCCTATGATAAACTGTGATTATACACAGACTTTGGACAGAGCTTAGTGTCTGACACATGAAGATCTACTCACCAGATCACTACTATCCTCACTCATATGAGAGACTACATATGTTGTCCTCCCTATGTGCACGGTTTGAAGAAGCAGTGACCTGTACATGCTATATAGTTAGAAGGTAAAATAAGATCTTTTCAAGCAGAGGTGTCTTCCAGAACCTGCAGCATTAGCTGCTACAGTGTTATGAATCAATGTTTCCAATACTGCAGTATAATTCCTAGACTTTTACTTTCAGAAGGCAATAATAACAAAATGTTGGCAGCAACAGCCAGTAGGTAATGGTTTAGGACAGTATATAGTGTGTTTCAGAATACCCACAGGTTTTGGTGTGCCAAGTCAGTGCTTTTTTTGGGTGCAGATATGAGGCTGTTTTAAATTGTTAATTGTCACAGACTGTTAGAACGCATTAACTCAATAAGCAAACAAAAGTTTGCTTTCATTAGACTGAAAAGAAGGATTCATGTAGTTTTGACATTGTACTTGTGCTACTGTGCAGTTTTGCCCACTTGCACGTGCAGAGTTGTGAATTATGGAAATGATGATGTTGTCTGTTCCAATATTTAGTGAATTGCAGCTCCAGTAATACTTTTAATGACATTCTCAAAAGAAGCACTCAGACTGAAGGTGTTCAGTGATTTGGAAGTATACTTTTTCACTAGGCAAAGTCTTTTAAGAACATTATTTAAATGACTGTGAAGAGAAGGAAAATTATGAAACAAAAATAGATAAATAAAGTCTGCAGCATTTAGTGCAAATAACAGAAGGTGCATCAAAGTAAACATAGATACACAGACTTATTTTTTCTTTTGTACAAAGATTATACACTAAAGCAGGGAGTAAGGGTTTAACTTATGTACCTGCAAAGCAAAGAGCAGTGTTTTGGATATAGGGTAAGTTTTCATATTAATTCTCAGCAACTTTGAATTGAAAATTTAGAAAATAAAAGTCATATGAAAACTTCATAATATTCTGTATTAAATGTCAAAAATGTCTGAAGGTGACTGTTTCTGGGTAAATCTTGCTCTCACACATAGTTTGTGGCAAAAAAATAGGAACCATATGGAGACCTTTGCACCATCTCCTTGCTACTCTTTCCTTAGTTCACATTGCTCATTTCTCAAAGAAAAAAGTAAACAAGCATTTTGAATTGAATCACATATCATAATTGTGTTCTTTTGATTTTTAGAAGGTTTTGTTACATACCACTTATTTAACCAAATGCCAAAGATTTATGTTTTAAAGAAATATTTTTTCATAAAACATTAAAATACTCATAAATAGCAAGGTTTTTGCTTTTAATACTTTGTATAGATTGCTTCATTTCAAAGTAGATGCCTATATAGTAGTTGTTTTCTGCAGACTCTTGATCATAATTTATAGGAAGATATGCCACAAAGGACATATAATTTATGCAACTTCACTATAAATTATTTGTGAAATAAATTTAGAAATTGTTTGCTTGTGCTGGGGGCTTTTCAAGGGTGTTTCAAACTGTTAGTGAAAGTTGAAAACCTGAATATTGAGCAATAAAGGTGAAATTCTTATGGCCTTTTTGTCAAAAATCATTAGCGGATATTGTCACTAATCACTCTTAGTGTGGATATCAGAATCTGACAACCTTCTGTAACTAGCAGTAAAACACTAGCAATCTGATTTATTTTTGAAAATTTTTGTCTGGGTATTTACATTACTGGTATTAACTGAATGTTCATTTCTGTCTGAGAAATGAAAGTATGTCAGCTGTTGAACTAATCCAAGAAAAAAATTGGTTCTTCTTGCACATTTTACCTTTGATTCTGACCCTACCTGGTTACTAGCAGATCTTTGACCCATAGATATCCCCACCAGCCTCTTTCAATATTCTGTGATCAGTCTTTCTTTTTCCTTAGGCACGTATCAGAAGTAAAAACATCAAAATTATCACTGTATAGGAATTTGATCCTGTGTTTGCTTGACATGCTTCAGCTCTTGATGTATAGAGAAGGAAATAGGAACTCTGGTGGGATAATACAAAAGTTGGGATTAAGAACAAACCATTCCTTAAAGTAAAGCAGAAGTAACTTTTGAGGGTGGGGAATAGTGCGATTAGGAATGATTTTTTAAAAAATAAATCTTGAGTTGTTATTAAACTTGGCAAAAATCTTAGTCTTCAAAGGTGGAACAGCCATTCATAACTTGGAATGTCTTTCCAAACAGTACCTTCTTACATCAGTTACCAACAAGTAATTTTGTCTAACGGGAGATATTAAAGATGATACTTGGAGTTTTTGAAAAGTGATAAAAACAGTTCTAAGAAAAGGCATAACCTGCATCCCTCAAAGCAGTGTTTAACTGCCTACATTACTTGACATCTAAAGAACAAAGGTTTCCAAAAGAGAGACTGATAAGGTACAAATACCTGCATGTAGGCTACATCTTCTGAAAGTGTGCCAGAATTTGTCTGGCAGAAGGCAGAAGACAGACAATATAGATTACTGTATTTTTCATCAAGTGGTTAGTACCATCTGTATGCATTTTATGTGTTCCTTTTGAGAGGCAAGTAGTCTAACTGAGTTCTCCCTAGGCTTTGTTCTCTCCCTCTACACCTACCACTTGGCATAAGATGTAGCCAGTAGAAGAAAACTAAGGTTCTTGGGACCTTTTTCTTGCCTTAGTTGCAACAGCTGCAAAACAGATGTAGGCTGACGTGAGTTCTGCCAAGAATCTCTTCCAAGTCTCCCACCCATTTTCCACCAAAGAGAAGCTAGTCAGGTGATATGAACAGAGTCCTGAAGGTCAGAAAGAGATGGGAGTTCCCAATCTTGGCTTCATAGAGACTGTTAAAAAAACAACTGATTAGTAAACCTAGATTCTTTCTCTGTGAAAATTAAAACAATCCCAAATTTTAAAACTAAAATTCCAAGCAGTACAATATCAATGGGACATAAAAGGCAACCTGTACATAAACCACAGCAACACTGCAGCAAGCAGTCAGATGACCGCCAGAGACCCATGATTACTTAACTAGTACCCATTTAAGTCTCTTTTTACATATATTTTCAATATCTCAAATGCACTAAGCAAAATACCATTGTCTTGCTGGCTGTATTTTTGTTGTAACAGATTTCCTGGGATTCCAGATGCTCTGTTGCATTTACTTCAGTATTGAGAGGGAGACAGCTCTCTGTACCTGTCCCAGGTTTCTGTGTACCTCTCCAACTTCTGCTTTCAGCAGTGTTTGAATATACCACGTGGTTTTTAGTGTATTTCAACTATTACAAATCAAATCAATTATATTCTCAAAAACAAATAAAAACTTTCAAATTTTCCACTGTGTCAGTCTGCTGGTGGAATCTTACTGCTGACAAAACAATGACATTTAGAATTCAGCATTGTATCCAGCCATAGAAGAAATGTCTAAATAACCAATAGTCCAAGAATGTTTATATTTGCACAGGATCTGTGTGGGCTAACATTGATAGCAGTTCTGAATCCTCTCTGTTGGCAAAAATGATGGAGTAGACTACTAATGCTGTAATACTCCCCTTTCCTTATCTCAGTATCCCTCCCTTCCCTTTTAGGTATCCCAAGAACCATTGGCTCTGAATGTCATGAAAAACCATTTGCTGCTGTACAGCAAAGCTGTTTTCCTCATGGAACCATTTGCTTGCAAAAATTGCTCATGTTACAAGTCTCAGCCTCTTACAGAGATCAGTATCTTTCTGGGAGATGTTTGGATGGGTACTCCTTAAGTTTTTCCCTTCAAACCTTGGTAGCTACAATGGAAGTAGCTACCAAGGTTTTATAGCCTTGACCCCTCTTTCTGTTGTGTATCCAGACTTATGTCTTCATTTCTAGTATTTAATTTTTGATATGGTATCAGTGTCATATGTAGGTACATTACTTGTATTTAAGGACACAAACTCAAGTCTGGAAAGCAGTGAGCCATGGCTCTTTCTTACAGCAAGTACTGAGATGGGAAGACTTCTTGGCTCATGGCACAGAATGATCAAGACAGTTCTAAGAGGACTTTAAAAATTACTTGCATAAAATTCATTTTTGTGTCATGCAGCACATAATGCTATGTACACCCATCTGCTTTCAAACCTGTATGAAACACACCTGGCAGTATAAGAATGGTTAGCCAAAATGGTAAGAATAATGATTTAGGTATGTCTCTTCAGTAATTCAACAGAATGGGGATGTAGGGGTTTAAGTGCTTAAATTTGGGTGATCTACTACCATTTGGACTTTATAACAGGATGGCAGACAGAGAAATTTAAAGGAAAAAAAAAAACCAATGAAACTGAAAAACGTGGAGAGAAGTTACAGTGACACTAGTTTGCTGACTAGTATAAAGGAAGAAATGTGAATTTCTAGGTGTAAAGTAGTTTTGAAATATCAAGTTTTCTATGTTGAGCATGGAAATAGACCTTGGCCCCACACAATTGTCAATAGGCTGGCCATCTAATGTCCTACCCTAGGAAATCCCTACTCTACTTATGGCTGAACAACTCCCAGATACACTCAATGACTTTGGTGGATACCCTCAGTCAGCCAGCCAGCACTACATTTCACATTTGAAGTAAAGTTCTGTGTGTCATGTCAGCAAAAGTAGAGGTTTGGTGATATGCAGACATTAGCTTTAAAATATTTTAAATCATTGACTATAGCACTGAGTCAAGAATCAACAGTTCTCCTTAAAAAAAACCCAAAAAACCCCAAAGTTCCCTTCCAAGTAACAGAGTGACTGACAAAAAGTGAAAACATTCTTATACCTTTATAAAATGTAGATTTGAAACCAGACTTGTTGGCCAGTTGCACAGGCTCAGGCATGCCGATGATTCATCTGACACAGAGTCCCAGGGAGTGATTTTTTTGTGAGCCAGTTCATTTGGATGTTGATGCACATTTCTATTTAAATCAGCAGCTGAAGTGTGAATTAATCTGTGACATTTTTAAGAGGGTTCCTGAGGCCAGAATTTTACTAATGATACTTGTACTGATCTCCTGCTAATTTTGGATTTATAGGTGTCGCATCATACCCAAACTTACAAATGTCTGGTCTTTTTTTTCTTCTTCTTCTTTCCTTCTTTTTTCTTTCCACTCTCTCTTTTTTTTTTTTTTTTCCTTATGGCTTGAACATTCATTTATTTAAGCTGATTTCAGTGACAGCAACAGAATGACTGTCACTGAGTTACTGAGTTCAGTCGTTTGGGTAATGAACAAATATACCTGTTTCTGAGTGTAAAAGGAATTACGAGGGTGATAATGAAACTTTCAGCAAAGCTCCTCTTATTGTGGCCAAAGTATCCCTTAGGTAATGAGCATCAGTGGTAACAAATTTCCTATATTGATACCAGGTGTGCCAAAAGCTCCTACCTGCACCATAGCATGAGTAGGAGATCCCGTGGGACCTGGGATAGGACCAATGTCCACACATCCTTGATGTGTGCTCAGTTTCCTATGCTTTGTCTGTTAGCTTTCCCTGAAAGTGTAACTGCACTAAACCTTAAAGTGTCTGCTGTAAAACAGCTTTGGCTTAAGATATTAGTGAAATGATAGGGGAGAGAGATTCTTGAAGTATTACTCATTATACAGTAATCAAATGATACATATCCTGTACTGGTTGGAGGCACTGAGAGTTGCCAACAGTGGGAAGGAATTGAAGCTTTGCAGGAATTCTTCAGAGAATTGTTAGAAAATGAAACACTGCAAGGTTTTAAGCTAAAGTTTGATGCGTGTCAATGGAAGCAGCAGCTCAAGTCTGCCAGAATTACTTCTGCTTTCCTGATTTACAGCAAAGGATCCATAGGAATGAAAACAAGGGTGCATTTCAGAGAGAAGAAAGTTTGAAAAAATGTAACTTTAGCTTGTTGATGTCTTTGGGCTTGTTTTCTATTTAGCTGTACACTTGTCATTACATCCATTTTTGCCTTTTTTTTTCAGATTCCCAAGAAGGAAACTACAAGACAGAGGTCAACAGCAAACCCAGGAAGGAAAGGACAGCTTTTACCAAGGAGCAAATCAGAGAGCTAGAAGCAGAATTTGCTCATCATAACTATTTGACCAGGCTGAGACGATATGAGATAGCAGTAAATCTCGACCTCACTGAAAGACAGGTACTGATGAAAAATAATGGACTTTAAATGCCTGCCCAATATGTACCAATGATTAGTAGCTCCTCAGAGTAAAGCTCCTATTTATAATGCTAATATTTATGTTGATACCTCAGATTGAATGTTTTTAGCAAAATTATATGCATCTATTATCTCTCTTATGAAAGTAATTTATAGTTTTATGTGTACCACTCACAGATTAATTTCATCTATTAGGCAGAGATGAAAGATAAAAGCATGAGTAATAGATCTGTTAAATAGGTGCATGTCTTTTCTAATCTGTCCACACTGATGCCATTGAAGAGGGGGTAGGTCCCAAACACTGCGTGCACGAGTAGTTGATTTGCCTGCATGCAGCAAATACGAGCAACTTGGTTCAGTCTATTAAGTATATGCAGTGGCCAATAATGCAGTTTCTGAACATCCTGTTTCCAGATGGCAGCAAAAATGGGAACGCCAGCAAAACTGGGATACAGGCATTTTAAACCCCTTTATCTTACCCTGCTCTGTGAAAGCAGAGGAGATGATGGAATTTCTTATCACTGTTATTGGTTTCCTGCTCACCAAACCCTGGTCCAGGAAACAGTTCTGCATGTGCTTAAGTTTCATCATGCATGTTGTCACGTTGATTTCTAATGGAAATATCCATGTTACACATGTATTAAAGCGTTTCAGGATCTCATCTCTATACACTAAATAGGTAATGAAGTCACATTTCAAATAATAATTACATCAATGTACACATTTTGAAAATGTGTTTTAGTAAAGAACTTTAGAATACTGGCCTAATGTACACAAAATCTTTAAATTAAAGATTAAATCTTTCCTACAGTTTTAATATTAAAATGGAAAGCTTTTTGCCCTCTGATAGACAGTCATTCTTTTTTCATGAATCAATATGAGATTGAGGGATTGCTTTAGAAGCAATCAGTAAGATGATGATATAGTCAAAATTAGGTATCAAAATAGCACAATAATTTGTGAAGTCTACATATAAGAAGATTTTCAATTTTCTTGAGTTTCATTAACACCTGCCATAGGTATATATATCAAATCCAGCAAAAATCCAGCATTTTCTGAAAAAAAAAAAAAAAATGAACTCACAAAAGCAAATGCAACAGCTTTTTGCTTTGAAAGCTTCTACTAGAGAATGGCTATGCCTTCAAGCTTTTCAAGAAAAACACAATTTCTTGTTTGATTTGACCATAGTGCCAGGTTTCACTGGGGTAATGCTCTCTATGCTATTTATATTCACACCTGATTTTGACAGCTAAGGGGAGAAGGAATGATTCTTGTCTTGGTGATAAAGGTAGTGTTGGCATGAAACTGAACAATGATACATTTTAAAAAATATCTGATGGCCAATTTGACAGGAATCAATCAGCTGGATATATCCCTATATTTAATAATGGTGAATTTGTCCTAGAATTTAAGTGTTCTCCCTAATAAATTCTATATTCTTTTCTTCAAAGATCATATTGAGTAGTACAACTAAATGAAGAGACAGTTCATTATCCTGAAGGGAATAGTTAATCTAAAAGCATTTAGCATACTGAAAAGGGACAGATAAATATTGAATACTGTTTCTGGAGGAGAAAACACAGTCCAGCTACATAAGTACAGAGAATTTATTTAAGTCATGGCAGTAGTTTCTGTTCTCCAGCTGTCACAAAGCATCAGTTTTAAGCATTCTGCGGATTATTGTGATAATTTCTATAGCATTGTCATTAGTCCATTTAATTGTGTAATCTAATCCTTCTCTGCTTTCCCGGATTATCACAGAGTGACAACTGAGCTCCTAGAGATAACTCCCTTCCCTCCTTCCTTCCTTCCTGCTTTCCTGCTTTCCTGTTTAACACCACCTTAGAAAAGGAAAGCATTAAGATTTTTAGTTTGCTAGAACCCAGTTCTGTGTCTTCCCACAGTAAAACGGTCTGAGAAAAGAAGAAGAAACAACAACAAAAAAGGCATAAAAGCTGTATTGTTAATCAAAAAGTGAACACTGAGGGGAAATTCTGGACGCATTTTTCAGTTTCTGAATCATACTAAGCCAAGTAATATTGTAAAGTAAAAATGTCTCTTTTAAACCAAATGTATTGCTTTGATAGAAAAATGGTGTAAATAGCATGGATCTGGGTATGCGTTTCCATGGTATATGGCAGACTTCAGAAGCTGAATGCCATAAATCAAAAGGCTTGGATCTTCTTGCACACTTGTTTTATATCAGTATTCATCCAATGAGTTAAAAATGTACTTCAGGGTGAACGTGGTGCAACATTAATACTTCTTTTCTCTCCAGTTAAGAGAGGGAAGTCTCCTCAGGACCTGTCTTTCCATCATTACCAAAATGAATCATTACCCTTGAGCGAGATAACAGCACTTATTTCCATTCTTACTAGCGTTATTACTTTTTTCAAACTAGCTGTCCCTACAGAGGAAATCATATTTGATACCTACCTTAAACAGGTGCAAAAAAATTATGTAAAATATATTTATGGAATTATCTGCCATGCCCCCCCCCTTTCCCATGAGGTAGAATTTTTAGAAAACTGTTGTTTGCAGAACCATTTTTCTTTACTACTTTTCCCCAAAGCTGCATTGCAGAAAATGCAATAGCTGATAGTTCCTTTGTTTGAAAGTAGTAGTAGTTCCTTTGTTCAAAAGAAGTGAATACACAAGTGATAGCCTTGATCTCATGCTGTAAACCTCTTGGCGTTGGGAGAATTCTTAATCTCTCATGAAACACTGAATTTGCATACAGAGAATTGAAAGTTCCTTGAGATAGCACAATGGCAAAATAGTAGCATTGGCTATTGGGTGAAATAATGTATCTGCTTGGAAAATAGGCTTGAGATGAGATCTAACCCCTGATGGAATTATTTTTTTAGCATTATTTTTTCACCTGGATTTTTTAAAAAAGACAAGTGTATTATTCAGATAAAGAAGAACAACAAAATAATCTGGGGAAAGTATTGTTGGGTCATCTTAAAGCTACAACTTTCAGTAATTCCCCAAGATGTGAGATAAATCATGTAGCCTATTATCTTAAAAAATCTCTATCTCCCTTTTGACTATAGTGATAATTTCTACCACACACCACAGATTAAAAGAGGCACTGACCAACTAACACTTCATAATTACCTTTCTGGCATTTAAACGGGCTGTAGAAAAAACATATGTCTAACCATATTTAAAAAGCTATATAAGGGTATTAAAGTTTTCTGCAGTCATCAAATTAAGGCTTCATTTGACTTTTGAAATAACTTACAAGATCAATTCAAACATAAATGACTCATGGAAGGCTATTTCACAAAAAAAAAAAAAAAAAGAAAAAAACCCCCTAACAACATATGGCTCAGGAGAAGGAAGTAATCCTATCACTCCCTAAAAAGGAAACCTGAGTTACAAGACAGGAGGATGACATTAAATAAGTGCCTCAATTGCCTAGATATTAAGAATGCACTTTGAGAGCATTATAAGCACATCTGGTGGTAGGATGGCTCTATTATGGTATTGTAAGAACTCCAGAAATATAGGTACATATAATGCTTGCTCCCTCTCCTATAGAGTGCACTCACAATCCCAGATCAGGCAGCAGTTAATAATTTTCAGCTGGCAGGCCTCTATTATATTTTGAAGAGCTAGTTAGACTAAAAAACTATCTGAGTTCCCTGGATATTTGTAACCTTGACAAACGCATTCTTGGCCTTTTTGTACCTCCAGATAAACTTGGAGATGGTTCCATGCAGACTTTTTAATATCTCACTGTGGGATGACGGGAGGAAGCAGCTGCAGCGGGGTATCAGAGGAGTGGCAAAATGGACATTTTTACAGAGCTGATCCTGCCAAATATAGAAAGAGTAGGAGATCTTTCCATCTCGCAAGATCTTTTTGCATGGAGCTAATCAAAAGAGTAATGTTGCAGTTCTTCAGGTTACCGGAATAAACAGTGCAAATATGTAATGCTTCAGTTTGCCAACACAAACGGAAAATCCCACCTAGTCAGATTAAATTGTGCTGATGGCAACGAGAGGTTTATTTCTTCTCAACTTTAATTTCCAATATCTGTCTAGAGGCTACCAATCATTTATAAAAAGCCTAAAGTCATTGATTTTGCATGGGCAAAGGACAAAGTTTTGTCTGAGTGAAGAATACTTTTGTATCAAGTGTTTGACTTCATGCATGTGGTACCAACATGGAATGAGTCACAAAGAAAGAAGCTTTGTGCTGCCTTTTTCCTGCCAGAAATGGAAAGAAGCAGCCCTATTATTTAAATTATACTTTGGTATGGTACCATAACCCACGCTGTAGCACTGCATTGTTAAGACCATGCAAATACTACATGAAGTCTACCATTAGAAATTTTTTCTCTAGATCTGGTAATCTCAAAACTTCATCACAAGTGAGTTGATTGAAATACTTTTCAGCATTACAAAGGTCAAGGGACGCAAATCACTGCATTTTTTGGACTTCACTGGTAAGGTACGAGCTTCATTTTGTCACCCAGGCAAGAAAACAGGAGTTCAATATTCCTCCATCATGTGTTTGTTCTGCACAGCCTCTGGAAGTATAAATGTCTCTTCATGCATTACATGGCATAACTAGTTTTCTACTTTAGGAAGTTAGTTTTCTGAGGTTAGGTGGTGAATATTTTCAAACAAAACTCAAACAAAATCCAACTGTATTGATAGGACAGGCTTGCCTATATCTGTCTGTCATGCTGTCACATCTTTGAAAGGCAGCTGCTCATTCCACACTTCCATGTGTTAAGCACACTCTATCTACACTATAATAATGAGTCTGTGTGGCTTGAAATCCTTTAGATATTTTGTTTATTTAAAGTAACACTCTTAATAAAATAAAACTTTGATATTTGTCTTGAGCAATATAAATACCAACAGTAAGAGTTACTGTGCTACCTCTGTTCTTTCTCAGGAAAGAATGCAGCTAGAAAACTTAGTTATAATTAGTGCATAATTCTGACTTTTACAACAATTGTTTTTAAAAAATCACATGGCAAAAAAAATCAATCAGCATATTTAATTTGCAGTATTGATTGAATTCAAACAAGGAATTAATATGCAAAGATCCAAGAACTTCAAGCTGTTAGTTGTGAATAGACCCTACACCTGCAGAGAAACCTCATGAGGTTCTAGGTGGGGAGAAATCTCTACCTGTGCCAAGAAGCATATGTGATATAGACAGGAATATTAGCAGCTCATACAGCTGCTTTTACAAAGTGTGTGAGGCATGGCTATTACCTACCCCTGCTCCTTCTTAGACTCAAGTTGAGAAAGTTGTGGCTTCTTCTGTCACCTCTTAAGGGAGAGAGGAGCTTTTAAATTTGTCATTTGTAGTCACTTTAAGAAATAGAATAAATCAGTGGAGAACAAATTATTTTGGAGAGTCAAAAATTAACATGTACAATAAAGGAGGTATTTTTTCTGCAGGCCATTGAAAAGTGCTGATCTGTGCAAAATGGGTGCAAAGTGATGAACATTACAATTTTTTTATCATGAAGTAAAATACTCTACATGTGAGTAATTCATGGAGGTAAATGTCTACACAAAGAAGAGAAAAGTTTAGCTAAAGGTCATCTTCCCCACAAATTAGTTTTCCACCCTTTTTTTATGTTCTAGGTTTGGATCACACGATCATAGAATCATGGAATCATTTGGGTGAGATTACCTTAAAGATCATTTAGTTCCAACTGCCCATGGGCAGGGAACATTTCATTAGACAAAGTTGCTCAGATCCTCATTCATTCCAGTCTTAAACACTTGCAGGGATGGAAAGTTCGCAACCTCTCTGGGCAACCTCAGCCTCACAGTAGAGAACTTCTTTCTAATATCTAATCTAAACCTACCCTCTTTCATCTTAAAACCATTCCCACTTGTCCTACCCCTATATGCCCTTATCAAAGTCCCTCTCTGTCCTCATAAGCCCCCTTTAGGTACTATACATAGTAAAGAAATGGATCAAAGTAGGCTCTAAAAAGATGTATTGGAGGAGAATAAGGTAGAGGGAATTTAAGCAGCAGCCCCACAGATTGCCTTTCTTTGCCTTTAACCAAAAAAAGGAAAGACTAATTTTACAAAAAATACATCCTTAGATTATGTAGAACAAGTCACTAGGAGGAAGGTACGTGAAATGGTGTTTGTCTTTCTGCTTAAGATATGTTAACTGCAAAATCTACTTTAGAGGGTTTGATTCAGGAGGATTAGCTGTTTGATCATGAAAGCAGTTTCAAAGACCATTGGTGGAGAAGGCAACTGTTCTTTGGATGGAGTAGAGGGAGGTAAACTGATTGCTCCCAAGGATTTTTGAAACTGGAATGAAGTACTGCTATCACTGCTGTCCTCTGAAATATAATGTCTATTCCATCCCTGTTTAAACGTGGGAGGTAGAAAGGAGAATCTATCACCTAAGCGCCACAAAAATCTCAACTGACTTTTATGTAACGATAAACCAGAACTCACTCCTACACCTTCCTGGGTGCCAAAAGCTCCAGCTGTCCTTTGTGCACCTGCCAAAACCTACCCTTTTTCTCAACAGCTGCTGCAAAGTCCTTGTACACATTCAGTGTAAAGCTCTGTAATGTAACATGAAGCAGATCATTTTAAATAAGTGAGCAAGTGACATAAGTAATTTCAATTGCCAGGTTCTGGTACAACTCCTTAATTTCCAAAGTCCATTTTCTACAAGTGATGGATTTTGGAAATATTTTATAATAACTAAGAAGACATTTAATACTAAGATTTATTTAAATTAGTTTTAATCTCTAAAATATATTTGAGATTTTTATGAGCATTTCTTTGGAATAGAAAATGTAATTCCTTCAAGTTATATTCTATGAGCACTTGCATTTATTTGTAGATTGTGCACTTCTATTTACTCCTATAAGTTTCTGAATAAACTATCATGAAAATATTATCTGTATGCATGCAAAAAAGACAAGCTTCAGCTGTATAACTCCAGGGATTTCTGTAAATTTCAGGAGTTTGACTTTCCCTAAAACTTGGCAGCATAAATGTACTATCTAAAAATAACAGGAATGTTTTCAAGGCCAAAGAAAGTTTAGAAGTAAACATATTTTTTTTTCTAATTTTGAAAACTCAGGGTTATTTTTTGTTATTCATATGTTTGTCTGTATCAGAAGAAAGTAAATTGAAAGATTTTAAAATAATAAAAGCAAAAGTAAATGGACAGTGGCTGACCGAGGCAGAATGCTTTAAAGACTTGATACTTCGGTCTTCATGACATATCATTTAGGTACATTAGAACATGGAATTTAGGATACTGACTGCAAAGACTCTTGCTTAGATATATGGATCCCTTAACACAAAAGAATAGTTACAACTGACACAGCACTCCTGTTTGTAATTTTTAAGGCTCTCTAGATATCAGGCCTCATATTTTAATCTTGTTTGGGACTCATGCCACTAAAACCTGGAACAGAAAACCGGATTTTAGGAAAGAATTTTTCATTTTCAGAAAATAGCTTTTATAAAGAGAAAGAATTTTTTCTTAAAAGAAGGGAGCTGATAGTAGAACTAAGACAGTTTGAATTCAGTTATTACTTTTTCATTCAATTATTCTTGAAGTTAACATGACTGAAAGGCTCTGCTGAAGAAGGAGCATTAAATCAGAAGTTTAGGAAATATTTACATTTTTAATCAAAAGGAGTTGTTGATGTCCACATAAGGAAGTTTTATTAAAGATACACATCCAACACAGCCCATCATGTGGTCCTTAAGACTTCTAAGGACCTATATATCATAAGTATGTAATAATTATTTTGGCAATGTAGACACTAACAATGTCAACCTCATTGTTTTTACTCCCCTCCTATGATTCCTACAGAGCAGACCTTAAAATAAATTGGTCACAGCAAAAAAATTTATCTTGTAGATCAGGAGATACACAATGAGAAATAATTTACTTGTATCTAAAGTAACAGCCTAATCATCAGATGTGGAGATGCAGATGCTAAACAACTTGTTGACTAAGGGAAAAGAAACAGGGCTTTCGTGCCAGTAAGCAGATGTGCTCAATAGACTGGCTCATAAGCGCTGATTTAGAAACAGCTGTTAATGCTACCATCATCTTTAATACAGCTCATTTCCCGCCACTTCCTTTGTTTTCTGTGCATACACATGCTTGCTCTATACAGTCAAGTTGTGCTAGTCAAAGGGTGGAGACAAGGGAGTGCATTTCAATAAACAGTAGGCAATCAGGACTTGATTCTGGGAGGTGGTGAGCACGCTCAGACCCTGCTGGAGATAACTTAGCCTTGAAAAATAGCATTAAAAGCTTTGTATATCTTATTAAGTTTGTTACATTTCTTTAAAGGATATAATTTTTTGCAAAAGTTGTGAATGTCACTACTAGTTCTTTCACTGGGGGAAATTTTGAAAATTTTTAAAGTTCACTTCAGTAAAGATTTTTTCTCTCTGCTTTTATTTCAGTTTTTTCTTTATTTTTCTTTCAGTCATTCAGTCACTCTCTGTCACTCTTGATCTATTCTATTCTATTCTATTCTATTCTATTCTATTCTATTCTATTCTATTCTATTCTATTCTATTCTATTCTATTCATCTGACCATGCTTCTGGGACTTTCAGATCCCAGTGAAATCTACAAAGAGATGTATTTATGATGTATTTATAATTTACAACTTGAAATTCAGACTCCATATTGGGCTTCCAAAAGCAGATGTGGAAGCCCAGTTCTAAGCATCAAAACCCCAATAAAATAGGACATGGTGGACACACTAATACTTGCAGAGACTGTGTAGACTTTCAAAATATCCTCATAAAATCAGACAAGGGTTTCTCCCCCAAATAGGTGTCTCCTCAGAACAACCTTGTGGAAGGGGAAGATTTGGGGAGGAGTTAAAGGAAAGAAAGGAAGAAGCACAGGAATAAATTCATTTAAAGTGCGCACAGGAGTCAGGAAACCTGTAAATACACCCAGGGTTATAAATGATAACTGAAGCAAAGAGCTTTTAAAGATGTGAAATCCACTTGCTCTGCCAAGCAGAGCTGAAGACAAATAAAGACTTATGATCTGTGTGAGACCGTTAGCTGCATGTTTGTCCTTGCCAGCACTGCTGTTTGTCCAGTGAGGAAGGTGGACTTTTTTGCTTCTGTGGAAAAGGTAGTGGCCCAGAGTGATACCTGGAAAGCAGCTCCTGTGCTGCGGCATAGCCCTGATATATATAAAATGAAAGGCCCGCTTAATTATAATCAAGTCTCAGACCTTAATTATCTGGAGGAGAATATTTGAGTGGTCAGCTCCTATTGCAGTTTTAATCACAGCAGCAGCATAATGAAGAAATTCCTCTCCTTCTGCATTATGTAAATATTTTTATGGGCTGTGTCAGCTCTTCTATGAGTGAGAGCTTGTTTTAATCACTTGAGAGAGGATCTGACTGACATAGATGCAGATCTGCTGAATATAGGAATGTGTAGTCTGGTAGAGTTGCTTTTCAGAGTGAAGTTTTCAGACTTTCCATTTCTTTCCAGCTGCTCTTTTGTTTCATACCTTTGACACAGCACACGTGACAAAGAGTCAATGCTTGAGGGGAAGGCTGTATCAGACTACGAACTGATTTGAAGGGATGAATTCACATGAATTATAGGACAACAATGAGACTTTGGTCATACATTTCCAGTGTATGTGGCAGTTTTTAACAGGGAAATTGAGGCAGCCATATTTAACCAGTACATTTTTACAGTTAATCATAGAACATTTGGCCATGGCTTGATAATAATCATCCTATTTACCGGTGTATTTATGATACTGTTAAACATACAGTTCCCGTGTCTTTAGTACAGAAGTTCCTTCCTTCCTTCCTTCCTTCCTTCCTTCCTTCCTTCCTTCCTTC
>JAYDZK010000113.1:29090991-29111265 GCA_034509185.1 Euphonia xanthogaster | reverse complement strand
ATTCTATTCTATTCTATTCTATTCTATTCTATTCTATTCTATTCTATTCTATTCTATTCTATTCTATTCTAATTTTCTATCTTCTTTGTTTGTCCTCTCTCCTTTATGTTTCTCAGGGTGTTTTGTTTTGATTAATGTTTTAGGCAAGACCTGAAAGATTTAAATGAGTTGTGTGTTTAAAAAGCATGTTTTTCCATGAACCAAGATAAACTGACACTCTGAATTACTTCACACAAAGTTTGCTTCACTTCCTTTCCATTACTAAAATATCGATGGTTCACATATCAGTAACAATTATACCCTCTATAACTGACCTTCAGATCTAAAGGAAGTTCAGAATTCCAATATCTAAATTTGATCTCTAGAGGAAATAACAAGTGAAGTACATGTCTCATATTATTAGCACATGAGCATTAAGGTCTTCATTTAGAGTCTGTTGAGCTGTATGAAAAAACTCACATTGACATCAGTGTACTTTGGATCAGATCAAAAGTGGACTTCAATACTTCATAATGGAGGACATAAAGAAATATACAGCAAAAAATATTTTATATATGTATAATGCATTCCCTTATATAAGAACCCTGCTGTACATTAACACAGCAAATGGCATCAAAATTAACTCACAATATTTTCAATTATAAACTTGACTATAAATAATTTCTAGCTTTTGAGAATAATCTTTGACATACCAAAAAAGCAATTGCTTATTTTATATTCTGTAAGTAAATCAAATGCAGTTTATTTGAAGTAATGAACAAAAAAAAAAGCCTTTTCCCCCCCTTTTTAACATTGTTACAGTTTTCTCTTTATGGGAAGGCTATACGTTCATCAGTGGTATATTTCCTCCTAAGCAATTGTCAGAGTTACTTTCTTCCTTCTACACTCAAGAGAGTGCATGCAAAGGGAGCCGAGTCATTTCAGCCCAACTTTCCCCGAATGCCATGTTTCCCATACAATGGATCACAATCAGACACAGCATTGCATGCTGGATCCTTGGAGGAATATGCAAATATGTCTCGTACTCATTCTTGAAAAGGGAAGTCATCATTCCTTAACTGATTTATATCAACTAATATGCAGATGCTGACCTCTACTAATCCCTGGTGGAGGCACGTTAAGGCATGATCTTATGAGCTGATCTGAAGGTTGGTGATCTGAGTGAAGAAGTACTCCCCAGCCTGGATTCAGTTACTCATTACCTGGAAGCTGGGGTCAATCTTTTGGATATAATGCCCAAGGAGACAGACTCCTCTCAACTCTGCTGTTGTCAAGTGGCCTGAATTATGACAAGCAGAACCAAAATGTATTGTCATAAAAAATGAAAACCAGAATAATTTATTAAATTACAGTAGAAAACAGTTAAAAAATGTCAGCTTAGCTGATGTGAGAATTAGTTTTGTCTGTGAGAGAACAGAAACGAGCACCTGTAACAGAAGCCAGGCAGTAATCATCCTGTTCACTCCTGTCCCATCCAGGACAGTGTCTGACTGGTCACAGGAGTATTAGCTTCAGTTTCTCAAGTATCCACAAATGAACTGACCACATCCAGAAAGCCTGTATGTCTCTTATTCCAGTAGGTTAAAGCAAGTTGCATCCAGGCTGTGCACTGAAACTTTTAGTTCAAATACATTATTGTCATTTTTCTTGAAACCATGTTTTCTATACATTATTATTACTCTGTTCTAGGCTTTGAGTGATGTGAATTATGCTGTGAATGTTCAAGGACATAAAAATATCCAGAGAATTGCGTAGACTTTTTTAACAATTACTCCAATCCTGTAATTTTTTCTTACCAAAGAAAATTATCTTGGCCCTTATTTCATAAGAAGTGAAATAATATCCTGTGATAATGGATCCAATCCAAAGTGTATTATTTTTGATGTTCGGATACTGCGTTTACTGCACTACCTGGCACAAGTAGAGCAGTGCCTTTTGCAAGGGAAAAGTCACTGTTAAAAAAAACCCTCAAAATGAAACAAAATAACAATATCACTTCTCCCAGAAAGCTGCCAGTGCTGTACCCTTTTGAAGTTGTTATTTCCATGGACACTTCTGATACCAGTTCTGAGTAGGATAATTTCCAATATCACAGCAGCCAGTAATAAATACCTTCCCTTTTGCACTTTTTTCACTTGGCAAGCTAGATTTTTTTGGCTCTGATGAGTTGACTAGAGGAAAAGATGTGCTCTAAGGCTTTAAGGCTCTTAACTAACCTGGAATATTTTTTCTCTGTTCCCAAGTGATTTGCTTTAACAGCTCACTTTGGCTTTAACAGGAATATAGAGTATTAAAAAATAAATAACCTCTCTTCCTTCCTATATATGTATACAAAGAATGTGACGCTATCTGTCAGTTCAATTTTAGTAAAATTTTAATGTAAAATTTAAAGCGATAGTAAAGGTTAAAAACTGTGAGGTTTCCTGGATGTGTAAGACAGATTCAGCAAAACAGCATTTTTGTGGCTCTATTACTCATGTAGTACAATATGTCCTGCTGTGCCTGTTGCTTGCTGATTCTTTTAAAACTCTGAAACTCATTCTGCTAAACACAGCAGAGCATATACCCACATTGCAAGCTTTCTTGCTTTTTTTCCAAGTTAAATGTTGAAGGCATTGTTTATTTTTCTGTGGAACCTTCATCTGAAGAGCTTGCATACACACACACACACACACACACACACACGCACGAGATTTTTCAGCAACATTAACTCTAAATGAATCAAATCGAACAATATTCTATTCATACTGTTCTCAGTGACAGTACTTGAAGCTGATCTGAAATCAGCCTTTAATCTGATCTAATATATTTGACAGCTGCTATGCAGAACTTTTTTTTTCTTTACTTTTCTTTGGCTATTGAAAAATATTGTGGTTTGCAGTGCAAATAATTTAGGTTTACTTTTCCCTCATATATTTCCATACAGAAATGGGGAGGAGCGGAAATGAGTTTCAGCTGGCATAAAATTTTGGGGTTTAATGTGACTTAAACACAGATACATTTTTAGTCTTCCATGTTATGTATTTCTTTTTCATTCTTATCTGAAATTATTTGCTATTTTTGACTCAATTTATAAATGCCTTGCCTTCTGACTTTGGGGGTATTTATTTGTCTAAAAAATTTGAACAAGGTCTATGGTTAAATGCAGCAGAATAAAGGATCAGTTGACTAGAATAATTTGAATAAATTTGTGAAATAGACAGGTAAGTCTTAAGCTCTTATAGTAAGAAATGGTCTTTCAGATACTTCAGCGAGTTAAAAAAAAAAAGGCACCTTTAAAATGCTGCACCTGAAACTCATCACCAGTTTACAGAAACAAAGAAGAAAGCAATGCCAAATTTCAGGCAAGTTGTTTTGAAGAGTAACTACCCTCTGATGAAGTGCTCTCTATTACTCAAAATGTATGTTCTTTTGACAGTCCCTTGATGGGAAACATTTTGTCTTTGTTTCTCTCTCTGACAAATGGCATTAATATGTTTTTCAAGAGTATGTGATCTTTTTAATGTTTTCTGAAGGGCTCGGAGATGTTCCTACAGAATTGTCTGTAGCAGATAGCCCAGCTGTCTTCTTAAGAGTAATCCCTTTTCCTCCCTTGTAGTCATTATCCCCAGTGTCCACATCCTATTCAAAACTGAATTGCCTGGTCTTCAGCAAAAGCTTGCTAAGCTCTTTACCATCCAGACAGAAAGGCACATTAGGAAAATACAATCCCCAAGTGCTGCACTACAGGTAGAAAGTTCATTTTTACTTTCAGTGACCCCATCTTTATTTTCTTGTTTTGTCTTTCTTCTGTGAAGGTAAAAGTTTGGTTCCAGAACAGACGGATGAAGTGGAAGCGTGTAAAAGGGGGCCAGCAAGGGGCAGCAGCCCGGGAGAAGGAACTGGTGAATGTGAAAAAGGGCACGCTGCTCCCCTCCGAGCTCTCCGGCATCGGAGCCGCCGGGCTCCAGCACACGGGGGACTCACTAGCCAACGACGACAGCCATGACAGCGACCACAGCTCTGAGCACGCACACTTATGATACACAGAGAGTGTCCCAGCTCCGTTCTCAGGAAAGATGCTTTGCTGGCAAGCCTTACACAGGCATCGTTTACTTATGCAAGTGACTCTGGCAGTGATCTTTAAAGTTGTTCTGGAAAATTCAGGCTTCTTGTGTCTGCTTTTCTCAATTCTTAGATGGTTTACGGTAAGTGCCATGTCTTAAAGGTGCCTCAAGAGTGGAGAAGTGTAAGACAAACTTTGAACATTCCAGATTTGTTTGTCGTTTTTATGACAGCGGGCAGGTATTTTTGCTTAAGCTTGCACTGAAAATTACATTGCTCTCAAAGACGTTATATTCTGAAAACCACAGTGCCACAAAATCACTATCTAGTGGATAAGAAATGTATTTTAACTCTGTATATATTTACCTTACAGCATTTTCCTGTCTTCACTAATTTTTAGCAATGCATTCATATTAGCTGATGGCAATAGTCACTCATGACAATAAATGGCTTTTTGTCTCTATATCTTTGTTTTGTTTTACCAAAGACATACAATACAAGCAGATACTTTTGTTCAAGTAGAGAACAATACAATAGTGTCTGCTAGGACACATCCTTGTATGACAGACAAAACAAACCTTATGTTGCATTTACTATCAACTGCTGCTAATAGGGTATTATTGAATTTACCTAGCTCCTCAATTCTTCCTATCTTATAACTGCAAAAAGTGATTTTTACAATCATAAGGATAGTCCAGTAACCTGCCAAAAATGTCATGTTCCACTCATGCTCAGTGGAAACTTTCCAAAGGATTATTCGTCTCTACTTTGTCATAATTGAGTACATTGATAAATGCTGAAACTCTGCAGAAATGTTGTTGCTTCATGTTCAGTTTGAAAAAACAGCAGATAAACTGAAAGCTATTATCAACTGCTTATGTTGGTAGGAATCAAAATATGAAGGTAACTCTATATTGTGTCCCATGTGTAAAATCAAGACACATTTTCTGTTATAAGCTTTTGTGTACATACAGGCAAATACCAAACCCCAAAATTTAATGCAAACTATTGATTGTACTTTGTAAAGAAATATGTTTAATAAATAATCCTTTTTAAATAACTTTGGTCTCTCTACAGTGATTTCATAGGACTCTAAAAGTGATTTTTGCCTAAGCAGATCTGTCCCTTTTTGAGTTTTTTGGAACTTCAGCTGGGGACAACACAAAGCTGTTTTCAGATTTAGGCTTTTAATCTTGGACAGACCTTCTACCTTGATCCATTTGGGAAACTCTTTCCTTTAGCAGGAAAAATTTAACTAGCAGCTAATGATGTCTTCAGCCAAAACCAACAAGAGTCCGTTCCACCATTTTTCCAGATTTAAAGCAAATGTAAAGGCTTATTTTGTAGAACTTGTTGAAGTGGATGAAAAGGAATAAATACAAGGAAGGGATGCATACTTATATTAATCATACCTTTGTTCAATAAAGTTGTTCATATAAAAACTCAAAGCATCTCCCCAAAAATTCAGAGATTAATTGGACTGGGTAGTGCAATAGAAGAAAGTATGTGAAAAAAAGAGGGAGCAAGAAATGTGCACATTCTAGCAGGTACTTGTGAGCATTCACTGAAACTCTGCTATGTGGAGCAGTAGGGCGTCATGAAAATTAAATGTAATCAAGAAATCTGTCTCTATTTTCCAAATCCTTTCCACAGTAAGTTTGATCTTTCTTGCACATTAATTGTTGTCTTGACCATTTCAGTTTAAAATATCCAAGCAATGGGTAATTAATTTCTTAAAAGACTTCAGAGCATTTTATTGATTCCAGCACTTAGGGGGTTTTGCATTTTTTTCCCAGTTCTTTTTCAAATGCCTTTGTAATACAAAAGTGCTGAGAACAGGAATGGGATAAGAGAAGTAAGCTAACTATTGTGAACACTTATATTTTTGATTTTATGTCTGGGTGGGAAAAGGTTTTTGGGTTTTGCAGGGATTATCAGAACAGAAAAAACTTAGAGTGATTCATACTAAAGCATACTCTTGGCTATTTTTAACTCTCCCTTAAATGAAATATAACTACATTTCAAAATTAAAAATTACAATGGAAAGTATCTTTAATTTTCAAATAACACTTCTTAACCAAAGAGATTTAGTCAAATATAATGTGACTTGTTTTGCTAGTAAAGGGGAGAGAAGATGTCTTCCAAGTACTGTTGGCCAAAAATGCCTTTCAAGGTTTGCAGAATTGTTTATTGCTGTCATTCATGAAAAAATTACAACTGCATCTGAAACCAGATCAACCAAGTTTGAGCTGACACTTTACAAAACAAATGGAAGTGCTTTATTTACATTACATGAAATGCACCAATGTGTTCCTAGCCCAAGGCATTTTGTGAGGTGTTTTACTCTGTTAGTGGCACAGGATTGGACTGGGTTATTTGCTGGGGGAAGCAGCCAGCTTTTCCTATTGAGAAATATAGTATTTTTCCATTTTCCTAGTTTTAACTGAATCTGCTGAGATTTAGAGCACAGGTTGAAGAGAGAGAAAGGTGCAAGTAGATTTACAGTGCTAGGAGGTGGTTACTTTTCTTTAGGTAAGTGAATGAACTTGAAACAAAGGACCAAATAATGTAACTTTATATTTCAGAACAAAAAGACAACTGAAAAAAAATTAACATTTCCTATGCTTTAAAAGCAGTTCAGACTTTGAAAATGGCTGTGAGTGCTAACTCTAATTTCTCAGATTACTTAAAGACCTCTGTTGGCTTTTAACAATTGTTTGTTGGTACACCATTGGTGCACACACTGTGGTGCAATGATGCTGCACTGGCAGCAGTTGAATCTATGAAGGCACAATGATCTTCCTAGTATGTTCTTGAAGGAACTTCCTTGCATGCTTAGCCCCACACAAATACAAACACGCTTCTTCCAGATTTCAGCTAGCTCGTATTCAAGCCACGTAGAGCAGCAACAAATGCCCCACGCTTTAGCACCTCTTTGCAGGTCAGCAGGTCTGCTCAGGACTCATCAATGCAGATGGTGTCTCATTTTCTTCTGAATAATCCAATTACCCAAAAACTCTCATACGGAAGCTCCTGGGATCAACCATATGCGGTAAGATGCCATGACTTTGTATCAAAGTTGTAGCACAATTTTGTTACTGAAAACAGATATGGTTAAATGCTTTTGAACTATAACTTAAGGGTTTTTTTTTCTTTGTTGTTTTATATCTGTCTGGAGACTGTTAAGTCTTCTACCAGTCTAGCCATATGGTATAGCTAAGACTTTACCATCTAACACATGGACAAAATCAACCCCTAAGATCATGACTTGCCCAAAGTTGTGCAAGTACTTGGTTATAGAATGAAATGTAAATGTGATGAAATCTAGTCAGGTTGGTTTATCTTTATTATTTACTATTATTAAATAGTGGATAATCACTTTTCATGAGTTGTTGTCAACGAATCTGACTTCTGATGAATAATGAGGATTTTGAGTAACCATAGTTTCGACATTGTATTTCTCCAGAGTCAACCTCTCTTTGATTTTCTGTTGGTGTGTCTCTGAGACAGATATAAAAATGTACTCAGGAAATATACACAGAAAATACAATTGACTGTAAAAAGACAGTGATGTTTAACAGTTTAATTTTCAACATGATGGATGATAAGAATTCTTTTTTCTCAGGTACAAAGCTATACATTAATTGCAGGGTTTCTTTCTCTTCCTTTATGACTGTAATTTTCTTATTTCATTATTTTGTTTATTTTAGCTTCATTATTTTAGATATTGAGATATTGTTAAAATAATACCATTGCAAGGTGGCTAAATTTATTTAATGACAAAAAAACTAGTACTTTTTGTGCAAAAGTAGAATCTTTTCTTGACTTTTCATTGGGTCCAAAAGTAGTCAGAAAAAAAGGAGCACAAGAAGACTCTATACCATATCTTTCTACCATAGGCCAAGTTTCAAGGTAGCTAATGTTTCTGGCTTTCTTAAGTGGAGGTTCTGACTGCTGCAATAATATTATTTATACAAATAAAGAAAGAAGCACTATTAGGACATGCACTCTTAGTAGCTATGAGGAGACATATAAATTAGGGACAAAATGTCAGCTTGACCCTTCATTTAGAGTTTCCTGGCTTCAGTCATTTGGTGTCTCTTGGGTGAGCTTGTATTTAAGAACGTACATGCAGTATTTAAGATAAACTACAAGATTCAAGAAATTTTAGAGAATAACATTTAACTATTTATGAACTGTAATTTAATATAATTATGTATGTGTGTGGATTGAAAAGGAGAATTCAGTACACAACCTGATGTCTACATTCATTTAAAAAAGGCAATGTAACAGATAACCAGCTGTAACTGGCATAGGGCTTCAGTAGTGATGGACACTATAATCAGATTAATAATGACTCACTGGAGCTCATTTGCTTTTATATATTTCTTTCCATTTTAATTTTAAGACCATGGTCTTTTGGCATCATTTACAGCTGAGAGCTGTGGTGTAGAAATCAGTTTCAATGTAATTTAAGGCCCCTGGCTGTTAGTCAGGGCCTCCATATGGCATAATAATAGGTTATCACATTCATCTGCAAAAAACTGCAAATATTTTAGCAGTTTCTCAGTCCTTTATTACCTCTGTCCAAGTTGTGCATGCAGGACTATAACCTGAACAGTAGACTTGGTTGAGATCAATAAACAGAGAAGACCCCACAAAACATTGTATGAAGAGTTTGTTAAATAGTAGCTGTAGTAGGAAATAACCTAGTTATTGTTTTGGTTTTTGGTTTTTTTTTTTTTTTTCCCACAGCATTTTTCTTTAGGAAAACTCCAAAGATTTTAAGAGGGTACTCAAGAAGAAAGTTGTACTGGCCACCTTGACAGACCAAGTAAGCCTTGTGGGATTAGATTCAGGGCTCTAGTAAATGTCCTGTGATGGTTCTTTCTTTTTAAATATTATTTGCCCCTTGAATACCTTCTATGAAAACCTATTCCAACTCTTGCAACACTCACTCCTTCCCTTAACCGGATTCACAAAAAAGAGCAAATATATGATTCTTCAAAGAAGAATTGAAAAATATAGTTAGGATAAGGTGTAAGAATGTGATTGAGGATATTAAATAATTATTAAAATGTTACTAATTCTGTTCAGAGGACTAATCAACAGGAATAAAGTGTGTTGCCACATTCCTGTTCTTTCTATAAATGATTTTTTTTTATTCTTGCTTGGAATTTGTGAACTAAAATCTTTAAAAATCTTTGTGTATTATGTTTATTAAGGTTATATACTTGAACTCAAATATTTAATTCTGTTGTCTAACAGAGATGATTACTAGCTCACAGATTGACATCTCCCACGAAAGGAAAAGTTTGGACACAAGTACTTTTCTTCTAATGTTTCTATGATTTTTGGCAAATTTTGAAAATTTAGTATCCATCAAGAGAAATTTTGTGAAATGTTATTTACATTGGTGACCAACAAATTAATGAGATTCACTGATCCTTTAAGTAAATATCACAATAATTGTTTTCTGCAGGAATTTATTGTCTCATAACCACACAATAATATAATGAAATTTGTATTATAAAAGCATGCTCCAAAACAATATGAAGCAATTAATGTGGCAGATATCTGAAGGAATAGTTTAGGAATTAGGGATGGATTCTCATCCCTAGTGTCACCATGAACATATAGACACTGTATATGTAACTTATCGTTGCTTATGGACTTCAGGGTTTTTTGAAATATGTCTATTCTGAATACTTACCACATTATTTGCCAAAAAAGTCACATGCACAGCTGAGAAAATACTGAAATGGGCATTTTCCCAAATTAAAAATGTATCTTGAAAGTGCGCTTAGAAAAAAATTATGAAATCACCACAGAAATGCATTTAAGGGAGTAAAACCTAGCAGAGGAGAAAAAAAGCCCCAAAATTTGGAATTACAACACACTGTAAATAATTTTGTATACATATTTCGATAATTCTTGTGTAGATATCTATTTGCTGGAACTGTGAAAATAAAATACACAACTTTTCTTCCATAAGTGGTACTAGGTACAACATAGAGCTGTCAGTTTTCTAATTTTAGCATATTTGTGTAAGACATTTGATTCTGATGACAATTTTATGATGAGATCTCACGATTGCTTTTATATGGAATATTTCTGCAAGAAAGAAGTAAAGCTTCTTCTAAGGCAGCAAAGGACCTCATCTAAAGCCTATAGATGGCAATGGAAAGATTACGATTGATTTCACAAGGATTTGGACTTAGCCCAAAGTACACACAAAAGTTCATACAAATCAGTGAACAGTCCAGGATTAAGACATTAGCCAATAATTTCCAAAGTGACTGCTGACTTTGTGCCTCCATTATGACACACAGTATCCTGATTTCAACAAAGTTTTGAGAATACAGCGAAAATTAGGACCATTTTATTGAAATGTGAGTTGAGAACCCCATATTATGGGGTTATGAAAATTCTGCTTTTGGTTCTAACAGGAGTCATAATGCAGGATTTGTATAGCTGGCAAATCATCACATTATGCTATTAAATTGTAGTTCCATAAGCAATAGGAAAGAATCTTGCTATGCTGCTTTCATTCTGCAGTTTGTGGTATTAGTAGATAAGAAAAATAAAGTGTATTATATAGAAAGGTAGGTTTGAACAGATGTTCCCAAATGGTGTGGGGGGTAGGGGTGGTGAGGAAGGTAAAACTTTCCTTCCATTCAGATGTCTGTCTTGAATTTCTCACAGTTTTTGCAGACAGTTTGGCTCACTGCCAACATACATCGTTGCCTGTCTGGTATGAAAAATGCCATCTGTGGTGTATGGAAGTTCTTTCTTTAAAAGTGGCCTGCTAATTATTCTTCAGGCAGGTGTTACTAAAGTGAAGTCAGGTGTCAAGCATAGCATAAACTTTAAATTGACTAAAATTGCTCTGTTCTTCTGTACTGTTCTTTCCCAAAAGAATAGAATGGAATATAAGAGAGAACTGAAATGTTGGTTGATACAGCATTGAGATGACTCATGCAGCAGTATATATTGTGGTGACACACAAAAACTGAAAGTTAAAGGATGTGGGTTGGATGAAGTGTATAGATTTTCCAAAACAAATGTCCTTCTGATTCTTACTGGTGCTTTACGTTTGCATTGCCATGTTGCAAAATGTTAAAAATCCTGATGTTCTCAGAAATTTCAGACAGGGTAAAAGATGTAGGAAAGAATTTCCTTCTGTGCTCTGGAAGACTGGGAAAGCTGTTTGACGAAAAGAGTGTGGAATATGGCTGTTTTGTGTGAATGACACCTGCAAATTCTCACCTACGTTCACTCTCCAAACCACTCATGCCTTAAAGCTTTTTGAAGATTAATAGGATGGTTAATGGGCCAGAATCAACACATGAGGGCTGCAGGCAGCCATTCAGCTGATCCATGAGTCCCAGCTCCCAGGATAAGCACTGCTGCTGCCTCTCATTTGCAGCAGTTAGTGTGCTGCTCTGTTCCTTACATGACATCAGCCCTCCCAATTGAAGATGAAAACTCACCACACTGAGCCAGATGTTACAACACTTCTCTCTCCCTAACAGATGAGTGTTGTTAGATGGTGAGGAATTACTAGTATAAATGAAAGACTTCCCATTTTCTATGCCATTTTCAGAAGATTTTTTGAATAAACAGTCCTTTTACTCTTTGTAATTTTGGTGTTCAGACTGACTGACATTGTTAGTGGTTTGAAAAATGAGGATGAGGAAAGCACAGGCACATTTACTCCTTTTGACAGAAAGAGTCTGCATTGTTTGCTTTATCAGTGATGAAAGTAATCCACTTTCTCTCCTGCCTTAAGCAGACCCTTGACAAAATATTTACAATAGACTGATATGATGCTGAGATAAAGAGCAGTCCTGTAAGTAACTGTGAATGTAATGCTGTTACATTGTTGATCAATCCTGAGACATCTGGATGATTTTGAACTACTGGTCTTCTACTATGAAGAACAGTTTTACTTCCATAAGGACTTCCTCTCGTGTTTTCAATATCAGGCTTAGCCTCTAACGGCCTTAGCATATTGTGATAATGAGATGTACACAAAGCACTGGCATGCAGCATTATTGAGATGATTTCCTTTTTGGCTCAGCCAGATTCCTGTTAAAAGTTATACGGACTCTTAAGAGACTAGCAAAAGAAGAATTAAAGATCCAGCAATGGCACGAAGATAAGCCTGATGAAGCTGGAGTTAGGCTCTCATGAAATTAAAAGCAGACTTTGTATGAATACATTTATGAAATATACCATTGCAATTTCATTACACAACAAAGCCACAAAGCCCTTTTTTTGGCCCTGACTGAATACCTATCAAAATCTCAGTATTACTTTGTAGAGTGGGTTCTTCATTAGCATTCTTCATTGCAGAATAGGGGCTTGGATAAACACATTACAATCAGAAAAAAAGGAAAACAAAGCTGAAATTTGTGCTGAAATTGTTTCTGTGCTATACTGCATTAATGGCTAAATCCCAACCCATACCTGTTCACAGCATAAAATAAATGAGGATGAGCTATAAGTTTGTGATCAAACCCATCCTACAACATAATTTTAAATTATATTGAGAATAGAGCATTTGACAGTTCAATACAGAGACTTCTTTTCAAGCTAGAGGGAGACTATAATCTCCTACCATATTTGCAAATATGCGAAAATACCTTTCAGTGCCTTGCAACAACAAAATCACAATGATTTCAAAAAGGGCTTCTTCCCTGAACACTCTTTATGGAGTCAACTTTGATGAGTCTGATAAAACTCTGAGGACAAAGGCAGATAAAATTTTCTTAGAAATTTTGCCAGCAAAAGATTGTATTTTCATAGTGATATTTAAATTGGCATCTAAGGAATCATGTAGAAAGGTATATGCAGCTTTAAGCAAACCATAGGGACCTCTTATCTGTGCTTTTGCCTATCACTGCTGTGCAGCTCTTTCTGAGGAGAAACTTCACAGATGTACAACAATTCAGAGAATGGCACTGGAAGAAATGAACAAGAATGATGATGTATCAACCTGCAACTGCACTTTGCTAGAATGTTACTTGCATATTTCATTTTTGTTCCAATTAGGAAATTGATAAGATTTTGCTCTGGCTCCTCACTATTGCAGTGGTTTAGGCATCCTGCATAGGTATGATTCAGAAAAATAAACTCAGATTAACTACTTACATAAGAAATGGAACAATTCAGAGAATTTCAGTTGCCCAAAATAGCCAAGAAAAATATTGTAGACCTCATTACTCTTATATTTTGAAAAAATAAAATGAAAACTCTCAGCTTCTGACATGCCAGTTGGCATAAGCTCAAAGACAGTATTAATATGATACTGTCAGTAAAATGAGATGCCTGTGGAAAAAAACATGGAAAAAAGGGAAGGATTCCTTTAAGAAGCCTTTACGCTGGCAGTTTAGTTTTCTCTCTACTTTGAAGCAAAATTTGGAGTTTGTTCAGTTCAAAAAACTGAAAAATTATAAAAGAAAAAAGTGTTGTGAACTAAATTGGAGATGTAGATTTACACGTTTCAAATTCCTTCAGCTTTCTGACAACACCTGGACTCAAAAGGCACACCCATATTCAGTGGAACTTTCAAAATGCACCTGATGTTAATAAATATTAACTTTCTCCTCTGAATTCTGAAGAATTGATAGAGGTAAGCCTGTGTTAATTCTCAGTTTCCTGCTTCCCATTTCTTCCACTTCATGCCAAACATGAAGACAAACCTATCCATGGCCCAAAGAAAAGGACTAAGGAGGTTACAAAAGTAGCTAAAATGTCAACAGTAGTTTCAATGACTGAGAACCATGACCTAAAATCTTCACACATTCATAGGTTGAAAGGTCAATGTACATTTTTTAAAACTGAAATGTACTATTTTTAAATTGAAAAAATGTATTTTAAAATATAATTTACTTAAAACATTTTATTAATTGATTCAGTCCAACTATTCAGATTATGGTAGATTTTGTAGTCTTTTAACTATGAACACATTCCCCAGGTACCTCATGAATCCCTTAAAATCTAGAGAGCTTATTCATGTCAAAATTCTGGAATTGATTCATTGCAAACCTACTCTAAGTAGACAGAACTGACCTTGATACTTGCATCTGGACTCTTGAAGATCTTTTTCTAATTTTCCACTATTTTGTCTTCCACTATCTTGGAAAACTGCCCCAAAAAGCCTAAAAACCCCTAAGCATCCCCCAAAACACTATGCTTACAAATCTTACCATTCTGATTTGGCTTAGGCTCAGATGTTGTAACAGTGTTTCAGAACAGGTAAACAACACAGCAAGGAAAACCATACAAACATCTTGATCACAGCTGCTGTATGTTACTCTGCAACACAGGAAGGATTCCCCACAACTAAATATCAGGGAATACATTCCATACTTATGACATATGAATTCAAAGCCTATTTCATTCTCCAAACATAAAAAGAGATTAGAAACATTCATGAATATATGGGAACCTAGAATGAAGGAGGAAAAATTAGGCATTCCCTAAGTGAATTTTGTAGTGGATATTCCTTTCTTCCCTCAAAATGATGTACATCCATAAATGAAATTTCATATTGCTTTTCACTTACAATCATCATATAAAAGAGAGGACCAATAAAAGCAAGAAAAAAGCTTTTGCTATAGTAAAATGTGACATATATATTACCTCTAATTTGATCGATCATACTAATTTCAATAATTTGCTTTTATAAATAACTTATATGGTTATTGTTGCTTTTTGTATATTAAAGTGTGCAGCATAAAATGAAGTATCAGGCTTGTAAAATGAAATTCGCTCAAAGATTGAATACATTTATCCTGAAGCTTAACAGACATTTCCAGCTCTTACATATTACAGTAGTCTTTAATTCAGTAGTCATAGCCTACCTCGTACTGGGACCTCTAACTAGATTACTGGTCTAGATTTCAAATAGCCAAAAAACTTTGGGGTATTAATGAATTTTCACTTGCTTGCTTTCCTGTAAGTATTTTTTCCTTCCTTCTTTTCCAGCTAACAGTTATTTGCAGGTTTTGGTGTATTTATTAATACTTTTTAAATTCTTCTTCAGTCCACATTTTAGCATTTAGCTCTTTCTCTAAGTTTCCAGGACCTGCTGGAGCCACAGCTTCAGCCAGTTATTTTCTGAAAGGAATCCTGTTGATTAAAAAAAGACCTTCAAAAAAGGAGCCTCTGTCTTTATCTAATGGCTGATTAGGAAAGAATGTATTTAGGTCAGCAGGACTTACTTAGCAGAGAACAGATATTTAGTTAGCAGATATCTGGGCAATTAAAGAGCCAGCTAAGCTGTGGAGAGTGTGCAGGAAATGTCTCCAGGTAGGATGCAATTGTACAATATTCCAAGGTTTAGTTCTCAACATGTGACATATAAATAACCTGGAGTATCAAAAGAACTGGAGCAGTGAAGCATGTCCTTATTCCGGTTTAGGCTGCAGGGAGCACCTGGTACTTCTTCCTGCGGTGGTCTCACAGTGGGAAGTGGGCTTTGGCACTGGGTCAAAGGAGAAGTAGGAGCATGTGTCTGACCATGTGGCTTCAAGGATGGCAGGCAAGTGATGGGAAATGTTTTCACAGTGTCCCTGGAGCAGCATGAAACAAATCAAGGGGAGCAAGAGGCTACTTGTGGATGAGTGGTGGATGGAGACCCTCTGAGTGGAGAAGGCTGTCAGCTTACATCTCTGGGCAGCAGGAGAAAGTCACTTTCTTTGCCCTCAGACCTGAATTTGTGGAATTGATGCATTGACTTAAAGGTGAGGAGGGAGAACAGACTCTGCAAAGCAGGATCACAGAGGCAGCTGGGCCAGAAGTGAGCGTTCACTCTGGGGTGGTAGGGGACAGTGGCTGGGGACTTGCTGAGGGGTGGGGATCTGGCAGTGTCCATCTCCATACAGGCCTACTGGCACAGGAGGCTTGTTGCCTGCCAAAGACCCTGGTAAATTATTCCTTGGAAGTAAAGGGAATTTACACCTTTCCATAAGTATTCTACTGACTTTGGTAGCTAAACTTTGTAGTCTTTTTATTTTATTCAAACACATTAATTGGACTCAGCATTTATAAATCACTGTAATTTATTTAATGGAGTCATACACAGAAAACAATCTGTTTCTCAAGGATTAGGGATTTGCAGGCTAGAAAGTAGAAGCTATGTGGTTTTCCTAGGAAAGAAAAATTATTCTCTGTTCCTTATAGTAAAGAAAAACAGCTGATTTAAAGCCAAATGAGTCTTGAAGATATCAAGCTTTAAAATATTACCCAATGACTTTTATAAAGTACATCTGCTGCTGATACAAGAGTAGATCTTTAAAAATGTCCAGTGTTAACAGACAACAGTCTTTCTGTTGAAGTTCATTTATATGTGCATACTCTTCATAATTCTCTATGACTGTTCTTTATAAAAACAAAACAAAACAAAACAAATCAGCATTTTGGTTAGCCTTGCTTGAAAAGTTGTACCTTCTATGCTTCCTCTTAGAAATTACTCAGATGATTCCTACTTGTGCACAGGGAGTAAAATGGTAGCATGTGCTATAATCCAACGTGCGCCTCTCATGCCATAAGATGTTTGATAATTTTGGGTCTACCTAGTGGTGATATTCATCTGTTCTAAATTACAAAAACACGAGACTGTTCTGGTGATAACAAGCAGTAACAATCACTGGCCACGTGACACAAAGAGCTATTAAACAGGTTATAACACATCTAATAAAATGATCTGGATGTATGAGATATCTATCCTGTAAGCTACATAATGATGACTTAACATGTAGTTTGCAGCACACAGCAGCCTGAACCCTGGTGTTCCTAAAAAATTAAACTAAGTTTTTCAGAAATAAAAGCGTGAGAAATTGCACAGCAGAACACGCCAGATAAAATTTGGAAACATTCACAACAGGTGGGCAGGCTGTTCTTCTAAAGTTACTTACTTGATAAGTCTGCCTTGAAGATGGAATTTATTTTTCCACTAACTCCCATCCCATTCCCTCTCACACAAAAAAACCAAAACACATTTTTCCTCAGTTAGAACAAAAGGTTAAATAATTTCAAGTGCATACAATGATGGAAAATATTACAAAAAAAACCCCCAAAATAGTGTCTGCCTTATTCTTCAGCCTGCTTGAGTATCCTGATGACTGCTCCCTGTTCTATGGCTACCAGTCCTGTGTAGAAGAAATGGAAAGTTAGCAGTAAGTTGCCAAGTGCATGGCATAACACTGATTAATAATCACGAACTCCTCTATCTTTGGGTCTCTGGAGTCATTAGCTCTAATTAAGACTTGTGTATTGATATATATATAGCTGATAATAGAAACAAATAAACATCTGACTTTTTTTTTTAATGGTAGGGTTTTTTAATGTGTTGTAGGGTTTATCAACGAAAAGGCAGCACCAAAAATATTTTATAATGCCAGTTTTATAATAATACGGATACATTTAGTGCTCCTGTGATGGCATCCACTGCAAAGCACAAATATAGGTGCTGTATACTTGGAGTGGTGATACAAAAAATTCTGACATCTCCTTGTGTACTCATTTAAAGTGTACTCCTTTAAAGTTCTTCTATTCACAAACACTACTACATAAACAGAGCATACTAAAGCCAGCTAGGTTCTGGATATGATTTAGTTTACTGTGAATGACTGCCAAGGCAGACTGTATGGCCCATCCCAATCTCAACCTGCCCTAATTCCCTTTATGACTTTATTATTTAGTGCTGTTTTACTGCTTAGAGAGACCTAAACAGGAAGACTCTGGGCGTTCTCTGTTAGAGAAGTGGGTGGGATGAAGTTCTTTAGAGAAAACAAAATATGATCCACCTACAGATCATGTTAGGCCAGCTCTCCAATTTCCTCTAAATAGAACAGAGGCCTTTGTTGCCTTAGTTACTGGAACTATCTACTAGTCAACAGTAGGATCCCAGTCTCCATCCAGAACATCCTCCTGCATTCTTGATGGCAGTGTAGGATGGGAAATATTAACTTTTCTGTTTGTTGATTTTATTGTAAAGAGGAAAAAAAGTAGATTATCTCAGTCTTTGCAGAAAATATAGTAATAAAAAATCAACTCTCACAAAACAATTCTGCAAAGTGACTGAATGGGGGGAGCATTGTGTGGGAGAGGCTTAGTACCTTCAAGGAAGCAACATTTCGTAATTTTCCATTACTTTCTTAACATCAGAAAGAAGGAGCACTGAAAACTGCATGCTAAGTTCAAGGCACAAGTAGACAACAGCAGCTACATTGGCAGAGCCAGACCACTGAAGCTTGTGAAACACTCATAAATGTTCCAGATAAGATTTCAAACTGTTTCCCTCACCTGAAATGCAGGTATTGTAGTGCTATCACCGATTTCGTCTTGGACATGGGAACTGGAAAATACAACCCATTATTTTCCTCTGTGAAGCATGATCAAGCCCAATTTCCATCCTTCCTGTTTGAAAGCAAGAGCTTTAGTACAGTCATATTGGGGTGACAATTTACAATGACATGGGGGTCTAAAATAATCTTTAAGAAAGTAGAAAGTCCTAAAAACTTGATGGGCTGTCTTCTCTCCCAGAATGGTGTGATATGATGTAGTGGTTCCATGGTACTTAAAATGTATCTTACCTTGTGTGGCCATGGGCTCCCCTGCCCTGCTAATCATTCTCACCCCAGAATGGTCCCCAGTGCTCTGATAATTTTTGTGAGGTTAAGTGTAGGCCTTTTTAACTCTGAAAGCTGACGACGGAGCAAGATGAACAGCAGCACAAGACCAAGGAAGGGGTTTAGGTGAGATGGTATGGCTGAAGTGAGGGTGAGTTAAAGGAGCTTGAACAGGAGAGTAATGTCATAGAAATACTGAGGCTAATCTAAATGAAAAAGGAAATGTATTGCCATTGCCTTCAATGAAGATCTAGTCAGAATGCTGTTGATTTGTGTGATTTTGAGTAAATTTGGAATTTTTATTAAGATTAACTCAGATTTTAGAATTTATCAACTAGAGTTTTATAAGAATTTCAGGTTATCATAAATAGCCAATGAAATTGAGAACACTAGGATACAATTTTAAAGCACTTAAATAAATTTAATAATTTTTTACTTATAGTATTAGTATAAACTATACATGATAAGAGAGTGTCCAACTCTATTGCATCATGAATGCCCATTAGAATACTTCTGCTTTGTTCAGCTAAAACTAGAATATTTTATTGGTATTTCCAGTAATTTCCTGACATCCATTCTCTACAGAATTGCAACATTATTCAAACTGCAAAATATTGTTTAAGATGACCTGCCATGCTTTGCTTTAATGGAAACTTATTTAATACAAACATCACAAATGTGCAATACTTCAGTTCTTTAAATGTCAATTTCTTTGCATTGTGCTTTTCCTAAACAGAAATTCAGTTGAAATTACCCGGCATAGTTCCTTTCCAAAACTAAGGGCTGATGCAAAGTAAAATTTTTTTTTAATGACTTTCAGAATTTAAATTGTGGTAAAATCTTTTACAGCAGGATTTGCAGTCCATTTCTTCTGCAAAGACTGTTAGTGGAACTGTACATTTGAGATGAAGGGATTGTTGAGACGTGTTATTATATTTTTGGTTAATCTATTTCATCAGAAATCCTATCATTTGGACTAACACCAAATATCAAGCGTGATTGACAAACATTTGACATGCTCCTGAGCTTCGGACTAAAGGTCTTGAATGCACAAAGCCTGTCCTTAATTGCATTTCTAAAAGTAATTTTCTTCAAGAATCTAGCATATATCTCTTTTCACCATTTCTATTTCCCTAGTTTTCATTCCTTCATAAATGAAAGCATAATAGATGGCTTCCAGAGGCTACCTTCAGTGCAGTGATGTTAACTGAAGCTATGTAAAATGGAGCCATGATAAGCCCTATTAAAAAACTAAAAGCTTTTAATGGGAAGAATGCGGGACTAATGCATACAGCTGAACAGGAGTCTACGAGCACACCTCGGCTTGTTTCTCAAAACCCTCAACATTTTATTTTTATGGAACTCCAAACCTGAGCAATAATTTCTATTTTTGTGTAGAATTCTGTCTAAAACTGAGAAAGGGTGACTTGAGCTCTGCATATTTTTGAGGTTCTGAGACTTTTGAGGGTGAGAAAGAAGCTGGGGTGCGTGAGAGCTTTCTCCCAGGTGCCAGAAGTGGGCCAGGCAGCGATGACACGTGCAAAAAAAAAAAAAAAAAAACAACCAGAAAACAACAACCCCCAAACCC
>JAYDZK010000113.1:29052374-29087749 GCA_034509185.1 Euphonia xanthogaster | reverse complement strand
TGTTGGGTGGTCTGTGGCATTTTCTTTTCTTTTTGGTTTTTGTGTGTTTTTTTTTTTTTTTTTTTTTTTTTTTCCCCAATTCTCTCACAATCTACAGATGGGCAGGCGGAATGTGATTTTTTTTTGTTTGCCAAATATAGTTTTCATGAACCATAAATTTGCTTTGTACCTTGCTATGGTCTGAAATTATCACTTGTGCTCTGTAAAGACTTCCATGAGTCAGACTTCTGAAGAGACAGTCCTTCTGCTGAGAACTCCAAAATGAAAGCTTTAATAATCACTGTTTTGCTTTTTGATTTACCCTCTTGAGAGCCTAAAGAATAAGTTCACATTTAAACTCAATTCACATTTTAGGGTTTGCTTCTAAATAATGAGGCACAGAACTTTCATATTTAGTTTTACTTGAAAGTTGGGATTTTTTACATTATAAAGATCTGGGACTTTAAGGAAACAAAAACTGTTTCAAGAATTGCAATAAAACTATGAGTATATGCTGAATTTCAGCCTAGAATATTATTCTTTGCAACAGTATAACATGGAAACTGATTTTAAATGGTCCTTTGCTTTCTGTAGAGTTGGTTACTTAAAATGGAACCCTCTTACAAAGTACTCAGAGTAAGGCTTTCATGTTATGGATCAGTTATTCAGCTAAACCACAAGCTAATGCAAATCTCCATTAGAGTATTTCTGCTGTTGGGTGAAGAGGAAAAACCTGGAAACAGAGAGAAAGAGTAAAACATTTATGGACAGAAGATATCAAAAGGATCTGGCTTATGTCACTGACTTGTAATATCAACAGTGGCTATTTCTTAGCTTTGTGCCATTTTGTTTATAGAGACAACCTTTGAAAACAGTTGTAGAGATAGGCATCCTCAATGGGTTCCTTAAATGTCTTCACTGTCCTGTTAACTTAAACCTCCCCCCCCCAAAAAAAAAAAAACCCAGGAAAAAAGAAAAGTAGTGGTTAGGCTAGTGAGACTATTTTCTCTCTTACTGTCTCCTTTGTTCCTGAATTATTTGCATTCTTCTTCTGTTGCATTACATCTCATCCTATCCCTGTGGGCAGTTTGGGTCAGGGAATGCCTTTTCATCCTCCATGACAATAGCTGTCATAGAAACATTAAAAATGCATCCTAGCCTAGATGTAGTTGATCCCATTGGTCTGCTTTGGCCCAAGCTTAACGTAGGTATGTGAAAGAGATGTAGTAATTTCTCAGATAGTAAGAGGTATGCCATAAATCTGTTCTTTTATAATCTCCTTGATGAGCAGAAGGTTGAGGATGTCTCAATGTTTCTTTATCCTCCTTGCTATGACACTCTCCATTTGTGAGTCAAACAGTGGCACCAACTGCCTGACTGTTTCACAGCTTCACAGTGGGAGGAAAATATTTAGTGAAGTCAAGAAGATAGAAGTTCTAATAGTGTACATTAATATAAAGTCAAGTATTTCAACTGTTTCAGAGGTTGCTAGGTAAAATGATTCATCACATGGAATGCAGACATTGTACATTTCCTATTAACTGTTTTTATTTCATTAATTAAACACCAACAGTTTCTCTGTTCTGAGCCCATTCAATTTGCTCCGCAGCTTCTGCTGTTCCATACCTTAAAACTCCTTGTAGTCTGTGCTAGAACTGCCTTTTAATATTGTCATTAAGTGTTTTGTAGTTTTTCGTATTAAATCTCTCTTTTCTCTGCTGGAGTTTACAGCTGTGGTCATCAACCTTTGTTTGCTGAGTTAGGAATCTGTTATTTGATTATATCAATTAGGAAAAGTACATTAAAAGTCTTGTCTACTTAAAAATTAAACATATAGAGAGCAAAACAAGGAGTATTTATATTTTGCTAGTATGTTTCATTGGTTTCAAATGGAAGGTTTTAGGGTTTCCTTACTCTTTTATAATACATCTTATTATTATATTATTTCTTACTAATTCCAAGTATTGAATGATTTGCCACATTGGTTTTCTGGGGTGCTGTTTAGGCTTTTTGGCCTTTACAGGTCTTCCCTTTCTTTCTAGATTTTTATATCATCAGTTGGTGCCTATCAGATACAGCCTTTTAGATGCCTAAAATGATGTTACAGAGTAAGCTAGGCACCTAAATTAAAAAGTGTCAGGTTGATATTAATCTCTGTTCATCTGTTATTGTAACCTAACCCTGTGCTGCTGAAGTTTATGAACTTTCACATTTTCTAGACGCTATAAATCTCTTGCTGTTTGGATGGTTTGAATCATCCAATTCTTCTTGGACTGAGCAATCTGGTCTGTATCCATCTTAGTCTCTTCAGTGTCCCAGCCTAGTAGGAATTCCCAGATCATATCTCACTTGGCAACAAAAATGAGCGCCCTCCAAAATGTGATGGTATTTGCAGAGACAACATGTTTCTATTAAAATGTTGTATGGGCAGGAGCAGCCTCTCTTCTACAGCAGTGCAGTTTGGAGGGTTCCAGGCACTGAAGCTGTAGGTGTTTGCAGGCCATTTGAAGGGAGCAGAAGAAGCAGGAAACTTACAGGGGCAAGTGTGGTGCCTCCCAGAGTAGTGCAAAACTGGTCTTGCATTTGTCTTGCCCTGTAAAACATGGTGGGAATTTTATGCCTTAATATAACCAAAAAACAGTTGTCTAAATGTCTCAAAGGTCACCTAAAGAGCAAGGGAGGCTGTTGAAGGAACATTTGCTTGCACAGAGATCTTATAACTCCTTCCCATTTTCCTTGCCACAGGCCTTCTAGATTTTGGTGGTGATGGCTAAAACACTGCCACTGCCTAATTCCTTCCACATGTGAAGTGTAGGGACTGTTAGGACTGCTGTGTTAGTTAAAAAAAAAAAAAATCTCTTTGACTTACTGTTACTCAAGCCTTTTTCTTGTTACCTGAGATGATAAAAAATTGAGAACAGGTCTGACAGTCCTCACCAGTTACACCTTTCTCTAATGGGTGCTGTTGCTGTGCATTTTCAGCTTGTCTTGGGATAGAAGGTGGACAGTGAGAACTGAATCCCAGACAAAAGCAATGTTGTGAGTGAGAAATGTTCCAGTCTTGTTCATCATTTGTTCACCTTGTTCTTGCAGAAAGGCAGAAAACTATTTTGCAGTCAGTATAATCCAAAAGAAAGAGGGGAACACTGTATCATTGTCACTTGGTCTGGGAAGAGAACATGGTGTATGGCCCAAATTGGAACGGGCTGCATAGTTATTTGGTTCACTGATGAAAGCACGTACAGAAGAGCTGTTGTTGTCTGCAGTGAAAAGCATAACAATAGAAATACCAAGAAGAAAGAAACTCACTTTACTATATCTTTCAGATAATAATGTTGGGTACCAAATTCAGTGGCTGAAAACACTCAAAAAACTGCATACAGTATCAAATCCAATCCAGATTCTGTTCTACTTTGTGGTTAGAGGAGTCCACAAATATTGGTGCTCTCACTGATTTACTTAAATATGAGAAATACAGGTTTGGAAAGACTTCTGTGTTTTGTTCTGATAATGTTTGAGTTTATGTGTAAAATATGCAAAAGAAAACATTGTGGGAGGAGGTTACTGCAATAGATTCATGCTGGTGTTTTGGATCAAGTGGTAGCCTTGGTTGTTCTGATTTGTAAGGTCTGTGTTATGAGCTTTGTTACAGGAGTAGCTACTAAAGTGCCAGCCAATCTAAGAAGCATCTCACTGCATAAAATCCTGTTTGGAAAAGTGTATCTAATTTTATTTTGTTGTGACTTTTTGTTTTGTTTTGTTTTTGCAAACTATTTTTAGAGTATTCCATTCTTCATTACTTTTATTGGGCTGGAGTTTGCTGTCAGCTGGATTCAGAAGCGTAAGCTGCCAGGTCGGATCAATGATGGGATAAGTTCTCTTTCCTTGGGTATCCTGTCCCGACTACCAGAGTGAGTATATGAGTGCAGCCTTGAGATTGTTTTGGTTTTAATCACTAAGAAGGAAGAAAATGTAATTATGTGTTGAAGTTGTTCTTGCTAATCCAAAATGATCAAACAAGGTATCTGGACCTTTCTTTATGCAATTAAATTTTAGTGACGTGTATAAAATCTTTCTAATCTGTAAGGCTAAATAAGGGTGTTCTCCAGCTCCACATTACCAATTAATTATCAATTATATTAATCTGTTATTGGACCTTGCTGTCACCTTTTCCTGTTTCTGGGACTTCACCTGACTTTACTATATCTTATGTTAGACTAGATTTTAGAATCTGGGTTTTCTTTTATTAAAATACGGAAAGACAACAAAATAAAACCAACAAACCAAGTCTATTGGTTTTGTTAGCCTTTAAAAATAAAACTAGATGCATATAACCAGATCAATAGAATTGTGAATATGCATGTGATCCAAAGTGCTTTGAAGACAGTCATAATCTTACCTTTGACTTCAATGGATTTTAATTCCCAAGAGAATTGCTGCAAACATGCTCATATAATTCAGTCTACAATGTAAAGGCCGTAAGATTTACCTGAATTAGCTTGGTGAGCAGAGTTGTGTTTTAAAGAAATAGCCACTGTGGATTAACTGTGAATCCCAGTGAAAAAATCCAGCAAATTCTTTATAAAAGCTGCTCTGTTTTCGAGAAGTTTTAGTTACTTGTAAGTAATATCATGTTTTAGATATGCCTTTGCATGATATGAGCTTCCAGATGATAGATTTTCTTGCATCTTTTCTTTTCAAATGGAGCTACATTTCTATTCCCCATGTATGAATTTGCAGGTGACCATCAAATTGTATATAATCTCTTCATTATAAGAACAAAAGCTTTTATTATTTGAGTTTTACTATAATGGTATTTGCAAGCCTTTCTGTTATTCCCCCACCTTTTCTTCAGAATACTCTGCAGTTTTTCAGCCTTCTTAGTGTTGATGTCTCAAGTGCACTCCATATTTCAGAAATTACTACATCAGTGCCAAATAATGAAGTCATTTGTTCTCTATTTCTACTTGTTGTTCCTCCCTTTATATATCCCAGATCCTTTGAGCTGTCTTTCATCCCTGAATACTTTCTTGGATTCTGTGGCTTACATTCCTCATTCATAGGCAATATGTTCTTATATTTGGCCACATAGAAATACGTGGATTGTACATTTGGTTCTCCTGAAGTAGCCTGAATCCATGAAAAGTTGTCTTTGTTATCTGAGGTCCCTGGTTTATGTCACTGCAAATTTTACTAAAAATCTTTTATTCCAAACCAGATTCTTGATCAAATACATTAAAAGAGCATAGCAACAGCAACAACAAAAAATTATCCCTTCTGGCTAGTAGAACTCATTTTGTGAAATGTGTAAATCACCCACTTTGTAATTCATTGATCATTTGTCATTTGATGATTTTTTTAAGCTTTCTAATCAGTACAGTCTTCTACAAGGTCCATTAGATACAAAGACAATTTCTGATAGATTATGTTAATTCTCAGTAGTAAATATCCCTGATGAAACCTTTTAAAGACACGGTCCAAAACTCTTCAAATATCTAAAAATGAGAGGCATGAGCTTTCATTTTCAGAAATACTCAACCATAAAGTTATGTCTTGAAACAAAGTATGTGTAAGTTATTTGAGAATTTAGTGAAGTTATTTTTGCAGCTAATGTACCTATATTGAAATAATTTTTTAATGAATTGTGAGCATAATCTTGAAGGAGCAACATTAAACTTTTCAATATGTTTTATGAATTAATTAAATATTTATGAACAAATTAGATTTGTGTGCAGCAACACACAACCCTGATAATGGGTTACTGTATTCTGCATGAAGCTAGCATTAAAATAGATCAAATATTGCTTCTTCAACTCAACCTAAATTCTTTAAACTTGACAGACTTACCATGCTGAATATTTAACTCTATTCGTCTGAAATATTCAGAATTGATTAAGTTAAAAAAAGGACCTGAGATACATGTAAAGTAAGTTTGAATGGTTTTGCAAGTTCTTTTGGCTTTTTTTTAAGAATACTGAAACGACTGAGATACACTCATTCCTGGAAGAAATGCTTGCTAAGAAAACTGGTGTTGTGTGTGTGGAATGCAGCTTTGCAAGTGCTGGGTACTTCTATTATTTTGGCACTCAGTCCTTTGCTGCAGAATTTGGCTTGCAGGCTATGCAGTTTTCCTTTGCAAGATTGTTTCAATAGTTCAATTGATTCAATTGAAACAAATGATCCTTAAGGACTGGAAAGTTTGCAGGGTCAGGCAAATCTCAAAGATCGGCACACCTCTTTATTGTTACACCAGCGCAAGAAGTCTCTTCCAGGTTGCTTGTGCAGCTCTCATGACTGGAAATACCAGACCCTCCTCAGCAGTTCTTTCTAAAGAAGAGTCCTGTAACACTTTTAGCTTTTTGGGTGAATGTGAAAGAAGCAGGCAAAATACAGACTTCCTAAATTATTTAATCTCATGTTAATATTGCAATTCTAATGGTGACTGCTTAGTGTAACACCTCTTCTATAAGTAAGAGGAGTTGTGAATAACAGACTGGCTAAAAAGGCTTTAACTAAAAAAACTAGAACACTTTACCCTTCTGTCTCGTGCTTCCATGGTGTGAAAGAACTGGGTCAGACAAAAAAAAGGGGGAAAAAATAGCACAGGCAAAAATCTCTTGCTAAGATTTTCACTTCACTCTGTCCCTTTCAGGAAGAAAAAAAGGTAGGGAAAGTTGACAGAAACTGCTAAAACAATATTTCAGCAGAACCCACAGCATCAGGGGAAATAGTAGTGCAAATCATTAACAGCTGAAGGTTAGATTAACACACCATTGATTGTATCCTCTCCCAGGGACTAATTTTCATTTTCTCAACTAGCAGCAATGGTTTGCCACTTCCTTAAAAAAAATCTGTGGTTGGGTCTAAAATGGTGGCTTCAGTCTATTAGTTAAAATGAAGCTTCAGATGTGTCATTGCAAAGAGGTCTTTATATTTAATGAAAAATTTAGGAGTCACTAACCATAGTCAGCCTCTAAGTATTTTTTCCATTTCACAGTCTGTATAACAGAACTATTGCATGTCTTGAGGGCAAACAGTATTTATTTAGTGTTTCATACTTCAGCTTTCTGTTGAGAAAGTGCAAATCATAAATTGTTGATACTTGTATGCCAAATGCTAAAAATGTGGGTGCAAGAGGAAAGATCTAATCAGACAAGGTAATGTTTTTGTTTTTAGGCTTATTAGACTGAACAGCATGCAGTAAGTTGAATGGTTTGTACATACACATTATCTCTTGTAAAGTAGGCCATACATTTCTTAAATATAATTTTCTCTACATTAATGCATACTATGCATTCCTCTGTATGTATAAATACTAAATGTTGTATGGAATGAAAATTAATTTGGGAGAAGCTTGTATTACTAAGTTTACTCCCAGGCTCCTAAAAGTTAGTAAAAAAATTCTGACAACTTTTATTCTAAATAAATAAATAACTTTTCTAGCTAACCATTGCCAAGAGACTTTAAATGCTGCTTTAAAAATATTCTCCCAAGAGAAAATTTATTTTGGGTATGAATATCCATTTTACAAGTATGTGCATTATTTCATTTTGACCCATGTCTTCTTTTAAAGCAGCAGAACATAAATCAAGTCAAAAAGTGTTTGGGGGATAACTGAGGTAGGTATGTTTTCAAACTAGTTGGGCAAGTATTTGTTCATTATGGTCATGCTCAATTGCCAATTTTTAGTGTTCTGCTCTGCAACACAGTCGTACAGTGTATGAGTATATATGTATATCATGTCTGACACAGTTTTGTCAGTCAAGTCTGCAACGAACTTCTCCATTTCAAATGAGAATATTACAGCCTGTATACATAATTTAACTTGATTTTTGAATCAGAGGAGGTTGGAGTTCTTTGAATTGTTGAACATAAGAATGGAATGAGTAAATGCTTTTTGATTAGTTCATGCTAGTAAGTATGTTGAGAATCCACACATCAGCAATAATTAAATCAAAGGAGTACAAATCCTGTTTCTGCTGTAGACCAGTGTATTCAGTTTTGTAAATCATCTGGATTTTAAATAATCTTTTTTCAGTAGCTGGATTGAAGAGGCAGTTTCATGTACATTTTAGACAAGCAATGCTCCCAAATGAAGCCCCTTTGATTGACTGATACTTCTGGTTGCTCATTCCTCCCTCTGTACCTTCACTCCTCTTTGGCCAGCATCAGCGTTTGTGTCGCCCTGTGGTGAAGTGGCTTGGGAAGCACGTCCACCACCTCCCCATCACATTAACCTGCATCAATTCTTACTATGTCTGTGCACAATCTTGTGCTAGAACAAGAAATGGGATTGGAGAAGAGCAGCCAGGGTTACAGGACAAGAAACACACAATGCTTTTGTAGTGTTACTGAGTTACCTGCTCTATAACATATATAAAATTGCAATCTGAAACCAAAGGTTTTCAGTTTTTAAGAGGAACAAAATGCAGAGCTGATTAGAATACACTTGCTTCAAGTTGATGCAAGTTATTCACAGCCTTGTGGAGCTAGGAGTGTCTTGACAGAAGAGAAAAACGTTGCCTGCATGGATTTAACCATTTGAAGTATGTGCTGGTTTCCTGAAGTATCTATTAGATACATTGTATGTGACTATAGAAATTTATAATCTCATAAATTATTGATTGCATTTCTTAGAAGAAAATTTGATACATGGAGTTTCTCGTAAATTATATTTTCACTTCAAGACTTATTAGGTACATTTTTTCTCCACATCTGTTTGACTAAGATTTTGGACAGATGTTTGTTTAGAGCATGGTCAGATGTGTTGCTTCTGGTCCAGCTGCCCCCTTAGATCTGCCAACATAACTGCACATTTAATTGCTCCCTAACCTGGTCCTGACAAAGTGATCTCGCTAAAAGCAGAAACAAAAACCCCCCAAGAACTATAAAAGAGGTGTTTAAGCTCAGCTGCATTCATTTTGACAGAGCCAGGTCAGGGAGCAGCTATGCATGCAATTATGGTGGCAGGTCTGAGGGCTAGTAACCACCACACTTAGGGCAGTGATGAGCAGATGGGGCCAAACTGGAAAGGTAGTCACTTAACCTGGTTAAATGGGAAGTGGAGCTGCTGTGCCATGCCATGCCCTTAAACCATCTGAACTTCTGGCTACTGCACTTCTGTCTTTCTTGTACTCACTTACATAGTCCTCTCTTTCTCTTGTGTTGGTTCATGTGCTCATCTGATCCCAAGTGGAGTTATTTTAGTTCACTCTCTGAGCAAAACAGTATTTGCTTTCGGCGGAGAGACAAGCAAATTGTCTGGGAATGGAAAAGGGACAGCCAAGAGCTGTCAGGCTTTAGGTTCAGTCTCTATGGAGCCTGCAGTCGCAGTCATGCCTGCAGCAGCTAGTTATGGCAGTTTAAGGCACTGTCAATAGATGTGTCCAAAAAATGTAATTTTTAATAAGTAACAGGCCTGAAAAGACAGAATCTGCTCGCCTACCTATTCCTCCCACTCTCCAAGTAGCACTAGGTCGTTACATATTTCACAAGAGCACTCTCCTGGCTTCACTCTCCCATATACACTGTTGATTGTTCCCACATTTTGCCAAAGGTCACAGCCCTCACAGCTCTGTCAAAGGAACAGGTTTTGAATTAACTCACTAATCTTCTGTAGGTAAAGCAGTCAGATTAAGATAAACCATTTCAGTAAGGGAGTGCAGCAGGATCTGATAGGATTTTCAGGACATAAGCCTGACTCTGGAAGGGGATTTTCAAAATCAGTTCAACTAAACTCATGGCAGTGACTGTCTTACCTGAATGGTTTTTGTTTAATCTAATTAGATTGGTGGTTTTTGTTTTTGTTTTTTTAAATCTGGTTTGCACTGATGAACCAACTGGGACTAAGTAAGAAAATTAGTTACTCCTGTGTGGATTGATTATCCTGTGTTCCTACTGTATCACTTTAACACAGTTTATAATTTTGGTGTAAATCATGCCATGTCTTCCAGTAAATCCAACTCCAGCTGTGCCCAGTAAAGATGCTAGTGCTTCCTGTCTGCTCTCTCATGCTCATCACTACCTCCCTAATTCCCTTTTACTGTCTGCACTCTTCCCAGGCATACCATCAGCCTTATCTTCAGAGGTTTAGAAGCATCAAAATTGTAGAATTTAGTACTTTAAAATTTAAAATTGTAGAATTTTGGTACTCTGGTTCCATTTGTTTGAAGTAGGCTGGAAAGCACATGTGGGCATAGCTGCTGGCAGAACACAGGAAGTGAGACAGTGCGACTTTTTAGTGATGACTTAGGAAAGATCTGAGCCAGAATTTAATCTCTGGAGTTTCTGGTGAAATTACATATAAGCTACCTTGCATTACAAGGAAGGATTTGGGAGAGCTTGGATAGTCTCAAACTAATTGACTGAAACAACTGGTAGACTCTGTGTTCCATAGTGTTCTGCAGATTGCTGTATTTCACACAAATCTGTTAGGGATCCAATTACTCTTCTAGGTTGTCATCTCTTACACAGAATGCATGTTTTTCTACATCCTTAGTATTGTATCATGGTCTTTTTCTGTACAGTGGGGCCAATAAGTGGCTTGGTGATTGCCCATTCCTAGTGTCACAGCCCAGCTTTACACCTGCTGTGTCTTTAGAAGCAAAGAGAAGCTGTCAGGGTACACGTTCAAATATACTTGTGCTCTTCTGTGAAGGTACTGTGAACTGAATTTACCCTTATTGAAAATATGGTATTACTCTCAGTAGTCTCTGTAGCTCACAAAATACACTGGTTTCTCAAATCCGTTAAATGTTGTGCAGATTTTTTATTCCATGTTTTTGTATTTTCATTAATCTGAATTGTGTCATTTTCACACATTTTGAAAAAAGCTCGAAGAAATTGCTTGGGTATAGAGTACCCTTCTTACTGAAGGACATCTCTGCCAAACAATGAATTAATCTTAAATCAGAACTCCACTAGATGGAGCACAGGGGTAGCATTTTTAGAGCTGGCCAATCTAGTTTCTTGGGTCAACATTTATAAGTTAGGAAAATTGTGGAAAGTGTCTCTTAATGATTCAGTAAACCAGTGTTCCAGATCTGAAAAGAATAGACTTTCACTACTGTGTATCATGGAGAAAAACAAACTGTCTTTTAAAACATTCAGAACTATGACCAAAAGAGTTCAACATAAATGCTCATGTAAATATTATTCCTTATTTCATCATGTGATGTGCTATGATGTTTCACTGAAGCTATTTCACCATATTTTTATAGACCATAGGAACTCTTACTAGTTCCTTTGGTTTTTCTGAATCTACCTAGAACACCCTGAATTGAATAGAACACCCTTTTCTCATTACTTGTTTATATGTGACCTTTGAGAATATTAAAGGCTTGTTCCCAACTGAACTTAAACTATAATGCAGATTTGCTCATTTCAGTGGAACAACCAAGTAGGACAGATGAAAATCAGACTCTCAATTGGAAAAAGGTCCTATTCAAGCATTTGTATTAAACTCATGTGGTGATACTTGTACAAAAATTGAAAAATTAGGAGCATTGCCTTGTAGGAGATGACATTGTTGACTATTCCAGTCTGGTGTATTCTGAAGATACTGGAATATAATTTACTGCCCCCAGTGCTGGGCAGGTGTAAATAGGTCTAAAAAAAAATACAACTTGCATTCTCATAAAAGAAGAATAAGCTGCAGTGCCAGAAGATCAGTTGTACTGAAGGTTTTAAACTAGGCTTTAGTCTTTTAAAGATACCATGTAATTAAAAGTGTCTGAAGACCTTTCATAAATTTAGGGCATGAGTTGCTACTGTGAATTATATCACTGAAGGCAATGGAATTTCTCATTAAAATATCTTTGTTGTATTTTTAACTGATCCAATTAAAATTTTACTTATTTTTGACCAAAGATAAACAAGTTGGATTGTGTAGCAAGACTAGGACTTAATTATAAAGAAGTGTAACTCTGTTGCTATTTTTCTTCCAACACCTGTTGTTTCATGCTTTGTGCCACCCACTACTGTAAATTAATATTAGTGTCATAAATTAGAGGATAAAAAGTGAACTGCAACAGGAATAGGTTTGGTGAATAAAAGGGCAGCTCTGTCAGGCAAAATATTGTGCAGTACTGTGTAAAATACAAGTAGTAGGGATACCTGAGTCACCTCCCTTTTACTTCAATTTGAATTTGATGTTTTCCTTGAGGAAAATTGGAGATTTGTATTGTTTAGGCTAAAATGCTGGAGAAGAAAGCCACACTGAGGAAGAGGAGAGGCTTTGATTCACTTTTGTGTCTGGTGGGAACATTTTCTAAAAATGTAGGTGCTATTTCCTGTAATCAAGGGTTTTCCAGAGCCTGATAATAATTTCCCAGCTGTATCATTTTGGTGAATTATTCTTTAGCCTTGGGTTTTGCATATTAAGAATGGGAGAGGAGATCATATTCATCTTGATGATAGAAAACAGGGAATAGAACTCCCACAGCTCCCTCTCCCTTTCCCTCCACCTTGTGGAAAGTTTGGCTTTGTGCTAAAGCGTGAAAAAAGCCTTGACTGCAGTGTGTCAGGCATATTTCAGCTCGATTTGTGTCAACCCTAATAAGTCAGCTGACAAGGTAATAAATTGGGTGTCTGTTCAAGACCTGGCACCTGTACAGGAAATAAAAGGGGATTTCAGTTGCACTGGATTTGCTTTGTTTTACAAATGGATTTTTTTCTCAAGGCTTCTCTACCTCCTTCCCCCTTCTCTCTTTACTGAAATCATGGTATCAAAATGTTTATTTCAATTGTGGCTGGAGCCAGTGTTTCATCAGAAAAAGAAAGCTCTATGAGTATCCTTGGAAATGGAAATCTTCATGATTTCCATTCTGAAATAAAACCTTACAGAGCATTTAATTATTCATGTATCCTGCTGTTACATAAATGGTCTGAATAACTTCGAATTATTGAGAAACTGCCTTTGTTCAACATTTTTAAACTTTACATTTATATTGTTTGAATCAGGCTAGGAAAACAGGATTTATTTAACCCAGGGAAACTGTAGTAGTAAGATCTCACTATTTTTAATGATAATATAACCTTGTGACCAGGGTGTCTTAACATGCTTCCCTCTGTGCCTGACCTCCAAGGATGCAAGTCTGCTACAGCCCTTGAGAGCACAGCTTTTGTAGGTCCAGCTGTAGGGTTGTGTTTTTAGCTCAGGGGCACCAGGTCAGTTCCCAGTGTGATGTGAGGTGGTGACTGCAATAGTGGTGAGAGCTGAGGCAGTTTCCTTGGACTGTTCACTTTTGGTTCACAGATCTTCCTCCATGCTTGGAAAAGAGACAACAGCTCCTGTCTCTGACCCTTTTCATTTTTCGTCATTGTCTTGGGCACCATGGAAGAAGCTTCCTAAAGGTGTGGTTTCCAGCTCTATGGCTGGAGGAAGCAAAACAGGACCTTGTATTCTTTGAAATGGGCAGCTGCCTTTTCTTCCAATTGAATTTTGTCCACCTTTTCCCTCCTTCATTATCCCATAGGGATCTAGAATAAGTAGATCTTCATTTCCACACGGAGAGTTCATCTCCCAGAATTTCCTTCTTGGACTTTTTTAATTAGAGGAAGTGATAATCTGACCCAGTGGAAGGTGAAGGGGGAAATGGTTTATTAAAAACAAATATTATTGCCATTAATTAAAGTACATATGATCTTTAGAAACAAGGAGACAAGAACTCTCAAGGTCATAACAGTTACCTAAGTATGCTTTGCACATAATAAGAAAATTTTCAGCAGCAATGTTCAAAATCCAAGAGGATAAATCTATGTAATGTATATAATAAAGTTTTCTATAGTCTGTCTGTTTTAGGATTTATTACTCTTTATGCAGAGGATTGGACTAGATGACAAATGCCTTACCTGTCCACCTCTATCGCATTTAGGGTTACAACATTTAAATAAGGAAAAAGTTTTCTTAAGTTCTCCTATTATTTTCAAGAAGTGAAAAAGGAACTTGAGGGGAAAAAAGGGAGAATATAAACCTTTAAAACTCCAGGTGAACTTTAGGAATTGTAATTGAATGCAAGCTCTGGTCCTTCCTATCACACTGTAAATTTAAAAAAAATACTTAGTTAAGCAACCCTTCTTTCTCCAGCACTGCCTAGTAATATGATGGATTACTCTAAATTAATTACAGTAATCAGCTAAAGTTATGTGCTGTAGAGTTGTGATTCAAGCATGAAGGAAGGAATGCAGAGCAAATTGCATATATGAAAAATGTGTTGCAGGGTTAGCTCAAGGTTTACACCTTGGCCTCAGCCTGTGGAAAAAAAAAAAGGACTCGAGAGTGAAATACTGAAACCTGATCAAAAATGGAGGAAATGTTCCAGGTCACATATCTTTGGATGTACTGCAAAGGCGTTATATGTTAATAAAAGCAGAAGAATAAAGTAAGAAAACAGTACCTAATAATAACTGATACTCTATGTTGCAAGAGGTGTTTTAAATTTCCTGGTCATTGAAAAGATGTTAAGAAATGCCCATTTCTTTGTGTTTGAATAATATCAGCTCCCTTCTGACCTGTTGTGAAATGGATTGAGAATTTATACTGAACTTTACAGATTCCTCATGAGGTGAATTGCAAAAATCTGCTTGGACACATATAATCTTCTTTAAAAATATTTATAGAACACAACTCTTATGAAAATTAAACATGTTCCAGGTGTGTATGGTCCACTTTCTGGGCACAGCCAAGTTGTTTTTGAAGTGCTAGATACACCTGTTCTTGCTAGTCAAGAGAATTTCTTCATGGTCAAGCTGCTAAAGTGAAATGAAATTTCATGGGGTTTGTTGTGTCTTGGTTTTATTCAAGAGAAAATCTTGTATGATTATAGTAAAGCTGGGAATGAGTTGTAGGTAAGATGTACACCTGGCTGTGGAAAAATATTAGTTCTTTTCTTCTGAGCAGCAACTACTTGCAGTGCTTCAGCTCTCAGGATAAAATGGTGGATGTGATGGTGGGCTATTATGCTTGCAGGCTCTTATTGGGAGGTTGGGATTTTTAAAATATGACTTTTTTTCTTCATTAATAGTGAAACTAGCACCACAGAAACTCAAGGTGTTTTCTAGCTTTATTTAAAACACTTATGGGAAGAGGTGCTAATGCCAGGTGTATAAAAGCCCTGAGTAAAAAGTATAAAGCAAAAAGATGGAGCTCATCTATAGCACAGGGGATGGCTTGCAAGCTGAAACAACCATGTTTGCTGAGCTTCCCTTCTGTTTCATTGCAGCTGCCCAAAAGGATAGGGCATGGCCAGATTGCTTTCAGGGATGTTTTCCAGATGTGTGAAAAAAGTCTTTAAAGGGGAAAGAGTTTTGGTTTTGCAGATTCTAGTATTTTTCTGGCCATGCTGTCAACTATATCAGAAGAAATCTAGCTGAAAAGAAATTAGGCAAAAAAGGGAGGGTATTGAAAGAAATATCTCTGAGAAGTGGTACTTGAGGCAAGAAAGAGCAGATGTGACAGAGATGCACAGGGAATCTTTCAGCTGATTTCACTGTAAGGTGAAGTTCTAGATGAGACTAAGGTGAAATAGAGATGTTGGTCTCTCCTTTGGGTGGGATTTTGCATGGCCGAAACACATACGTGCAGTTTGTTTCCACTTCTTATTAAGTAGTGTCTACAGGTGTGCTATCTGCAGTGTTATTTGGAAGCTCCCTGAATTTGTATCCCAGAGTCTTTCTTCAACTATGAATATGCTTGATAGATTTTAAAATTCTTGCATGACTTTGTACAAAGATGTTGCTGATAATTCTTCTACCTCCCCTTCACAGAATAGCAGCAGCATAACATCTGAGAACCACATTTTGTGTGTGTGTATTATCTTATTTCTTACTCTTGGGCCCTAAACTGAGGTGAATGTCAGCCATTGATATATAAAAAAAGGATATTTGTGACTTTTCTATGACTAGTATATTTCCCCTACTTCTCTTTTTTTTTCCATTTTCTGCTTTTCAGAGGCTGATTTAATTCAGTTTACCACTGTTTCACTACATTTTTAGCAACACAACAGAGGAGAGTAGTAGGAGACAGTGTGAGGAATCTGCTACAAATCCTGCTGTGGACTGGTTTCTTCTACAGAATTGCCAGTTTATATATATGTCCATCTGCATCTGTGGCACCATTTCGCAGCTATCTCAGCTAATTGTCACCTGGGTCATCCCAGTGCCTACAGCCTCTCACCATTCAAACCTGGGTTTAATGCTCCCTGATTCACCCAAAATCTCATCTAGCAAAATCAAAGTAATTTTTTTGGAGGTAGCTCAGGGCCCCGATTGTTGAAATGAGGTAGTAGGGTGCTGAGAGGAGGGTGCAACCATGGCAACCCAAATTTCTATTAACCTGAGCAGCTGTGGAGAGTTACTACTAGGTTTGGCCTGCCCATTCCAGAGCTACCTTCCTTCTCCTGGTCTCAGTGCTGAGCCTATGTTAGGCCAGGGACAGCTACTCTGTCCCTGTCGTCCAGGAACTCGGCAGCAGTGAGAGCTGCCTGGGGGCTTTCCTTTCCTTTGCGAGTTCATTATTTTTTTCTTCCCCTTCCTCAGAATCCAATTGCCCTTCCCCTTCTTTTCAAAGGCGCTGGGCTTTGTTTCCTCCTGCTGCATTTATCCTCTTTTGAAGTGAAGCAATATGATGACCAGATTAAACATTTCACTGTTCCCAGAAGTCTATACCCTTCCATGTTCTTTCTTGTAATGGAAGAGGTCAAGGTATTTTAATGTAATACGTTAATGTTTTGGCGTAATTGCTGCTACTCTTCAATCACTTCTGACTTACTAGTTACAAAGTATGAGTTTCTTCCAGTCTGGGGAAAACAGGAACACCATAATGCCTGCAGAGTGCAGGAGTGCTGCTTCAGCCTCTGAGTGTACCTAATGCCCCAACATAGGTGGTGAGTGGGTGGGAGTTGGTTTTAGAAACCTTGTAGACATTAAGCAAAGGTTCCACTGAAGTCAATAGTAGTGTCACTTGACAGAGGTTGAAGAACTTGGAGAGTGGTTTTATGTGTTGTAAAAAGATTTCCAGCTGGTTAATTGTAAATATATAAAAGGTTCTGAAATTAAAACTGACAAAATTACTGATAAAAATTTCTGCATCTCTATTTCAGTGTTTTATTCAGAAGTATTGAGTTAATTAGTTACATACACGTATGGAATAACTACAGACTCTTTGAACTGCCTTGGGACTCTCCATGGACATGGTATTTGACACTTCTGGGAGTGGACTTTGCATACTACTGCTTTCATCGCATGAGCCATGGTAAGACTTAACAAGTTTTTAGTGTTTGAACATACAAAATACATTAATATCTATTAATAAAGTGAGGTATTCATTTTTGTTTCTATACTTGATCTACTCTAAGCATATATAGCTGCTCTTCTTCCCAAGGGTTAGCAAAGATAAATTTTTAGCATGGGAAACAGTTAATGCATCATACTCTATACAGTAAACACGATGCTGTGAAAGGATGGAGTACCATTTTGAAAGCAGTTCAACAGAGAAAGTGAAATATCATGGGAAAAAGTAAGGAAAAAAAATAATGAGTACATAAAAAATTTAGTTCAATATCCGTATATACCTGTATGAAAAATCCAGCAAAGTACAGATGACTATTTCAAAAGAATCTGGTGGGTGTACAAACTAGAGAGCAGGAAAAAGGAAGATGGCCAAAATAATGGAGCCTGTGTAAATCATGTCAGCCTTTTCTGTCCATATATGTCTGTCTCATTACATATTTCTGTTCCCTAGTGAAAACAAATATCAGTTCTAGCCTTTTATACTATATCTGAAAATGCAATAATACTTTCTATCAGTCCTAGCTCTGGGCCTGACCTAAAGTCTGTAGTAATGAAATAAAATTCTTTTTGTTCTTCAAGAGGATTTGGACTGGGCTTCTCAAAGCTGAGTGCCCACAGCTTGCAGAAGCTGTGGGATGTAGTAATGGTACTTTATGTAATGTGCTTTCAAAAGGGAAAATGCTCTGCTGCCAGCAGGTCAGTGGAATATATGGAAGTAGGTAAGAAAGGAGCCTGAGCTGCTGCAAGGAGTGGGAGAGAGGAAGGGTCCCTCCCAGGTGGGGATGGCAGGCGGGTGTGAGAACAATGCAGGGTGGGTGTAAAGGGATAACAATGGTGGGGGACGGGGCGGGAGGCGAGGAAGCAGGGGGAGCTGGAACAATGTGTCGAGGGGGACATCACGGCCAGGAGCTGGGAGCCCTGCGTGGGTGTACAGAGACTGGGAATACGCTTCACAAACAATGACATTAACAGTGCTGGCAGGGCTACAGCCTCAGGCTAAGAACTGCATAAGAGCAGGAGGCTATTCCTGTGTTTTAAAATAAAAATAATTGCCTTCAAGTGTTAGAAAATCACTAGCTTGGCTGTGCTTTCTCTGGAGTCAGTGGTAAAATTCCCACTGGCAGAGAAGGGAACAGGGCCATCTCTGCATTCTCTAAAGCAATAGATATATTTCTGTTTCCGCAGCAACTTTGCATTTGCTCTTCTCTGCTTTTGTTTTTGACGGAATACTTTGGAATTAGTAAGTGTTTTAGAAATAAAAACAAGCCAATTCTATATGTAATGGAGTTGAAGAAGCTGTAAGAAAATGCTGCTCTTCTCTTAAGAAGGTCAGTGCTGAGCTATTCGATAAATGTTAATTTACTCTTCTTCAGGTTACAGAAATATTTTTCACTGTTAGATCTGTGCTGCTCAGCAGGGAACTGATGAAAAATTGTAGAAAATCACTCGAAGTGGAGATTTTAGTTTAACCAACACTTTTCTCTGGTCAAACATTGATGAAATCTGTAGCACAGCAACACGGCTGCTAAAGTCAGCTGCACTGAAAGTTGCTGAGGAAATTCAAGGAGATGGTTTTAAAAAGTCAGGAAAAATATCTTTGCAAATTGAGAAGAAAGGGCACTGGAAAAGTTGCTAGTACAAGCAGACAAAACACACCTTTGCGCTAGAAAGTGACAGGGCCTGGTGATTCAGGCTTGGATCCTACAGCAAAGTTAAAAATTAATAGCACATGTATATCCCAGGACTTTCAAGCTGTGTGGGCTAGCTCTGATTGTTTCAAACTGAAAAACTAAAATTCAGATACATTTTTTAGTTGTTTCTTAGAACGTAATGTAATTTTGATACTAAGAATTATCATCATCATGTAGCTTTTCCTGGCTGCAAGCAGTAATTTGGTAACTCAATCCCCTGGCATTTTTACTACCTTTCTTCATGTTGTCCATCAATAACTAGATTTTTCATACTACTATTTCATAAATTGTCTTGAATCACTACAGATTTTAAAGTTTCTTCGGTAGGAGAACCCTACTTTGCAATATAAAATTTTTACCCAGCATTTGAGGAGATATTTTTTCCTCTTCACTATATGCATGTAATAGCTATTATCCTAAACTGAAGTTATACAGCAACAAAAGGAAGTATTTTTAGGTGTGATCTCATTTTGCAAAGGATAGAGTTATTCTAAGTATGTACTTGTATTTTCCATTGTTTGCAGTAGCCACTGAAAGGTTAGAAAATAAAATGCTTCAACACTTATTCCAGCATCCTTCTGGGTCTGATCCAAAGGCGATGGCAGTCAACGGGTCTACTTAGACCTTGCTCTTTCTCGTGGCATTTTAATGAATTTATAAATCAATGTAACTTTTCCCTTTGTTTCAGTAAAAACACCCATTATATCTGTACTACTAAAAAAAGTATGCTGTACAATAACAGGTTTTACTTTAAAACTTTTTTTTTAGGGAAGGATATATGTGGGTTTGAAGGATTTTTACCAGGTATTTTAGTCTAGCATATATGGATTACTCCTCAAGTTTCCTCTCCAGGTGCAGAGACCTTGTAGAGTTAGTCCTGCTAGTAAGGGGGATTTGGTGGTCCCAGAGCAGTGCTGAGCCCCAGCACGCCCTCCCCGCGCCCTGGCCTCAGGGATACTCCTGTTGCAGACAAATAACAACCGCAGTAAGGAATTTGGAACCTCTGTAAACTAATTTCTTCAGCAGCCACACCTTTTAATCACAGGGGGGAAATCTAGAGAATTCCAGATCCATGCAGAAACACTGGTGATGGTGCAGAGCCCAGGTCCTGGCTGTGGGTGTCTGATGCCCGGCTCTGGTGTGGGGGGCTCTGCTAGATCCAGGGCCACCCCTGGCCTGAGCGGGTCCCTTGGCAACAGCTGTGTGCTCAACCCTGTGCTGCAGTGGGGAATAGTGGGGGGTTGCAAGGCTCTGGTGCTCTGTAAGGGAGTAGTTTTTAATCTACACTTCCTGGAGGATCACATCCTGCAGAACAGTGTGTTTCTGTCAGCTGGGGGAATCTCGTCTCCTCTGTCAGGGCCTGGAAGAAGCTGTCTCTTCTTAACAGCAGCTTCCAACACCTCTTTTTTTGTTCTCCTTTACTGCTGGGGAATTTCCATTGCTTCAGCGTCCCTCCCCTCAGACAACCTGGGAGAAGTGAGTTTCCTTCAGCAGGGCCAACCTCCGCAGCAGCTGCATTGTTCTGGCTGGGCCCTGCTGGCCGGTGTCAGCCGCTCGCCCCATTGTCCGCTGGTGGCTTCCAGCCGCCCTGCGGGATACGTGACATGGTCCCTGTCAGCGAAGGGCCGAGCCAATATGAGCTGATGGTTTGAGTTACATCTGAGGTCATCAAGTAGACCTCAGCTGATGAGTATATCCTCAGCAGATTCCCCAGCTGCTACATAAAATTTCAAGTTTATGGTGTGTCTCTTAATAATTCTGAATTTATTTATAGCGGATGAGAAATGAGCCTTCTACACCAGGTGTATTGTGGAGCAATAGACTCCAAGCTTCTCAGATTCTCCCACCTCACAAGACTGACCTTTTGGCCAAGTCCAGCTTCTGAAGGGTCAGAGGACAAAGAAAGAAATCCTGAAAACTAATGTTAGCGTTGTTGTTCAAAAGACCATGCCTCAGACTGTGGCAATATTTCTCAACTGAGGATGTTGAGAAATTTTTCTTTTGAAGACTTCAAATAATTGAAAGTTTCGTGAATTTTTCAACTCCTGTTTTAAATAACTTCTTTTAGAAGGGTGTTTCTCTTAGCCATGACTTGCATTGCTTCTGCCTCTTCTCCCTGTGGGCGTCTTTTGTTACAGTTCCTTCAGCAGCAGAACTGACTTCAGAAGTTTCTGGCTGCTCTTTCCTACACCATGCTGCAGTTCACAACCCGCTCAGTCCTGAAAAAAATATCATGTGTGGAGACTGTGTGCATAAGATCACTGAAATAAACCATGTTAAAAACAAGGTTGTGTTGCATTTCTTTCTTAACAATTCAACTCAGTAGTCATAGGGGTCAATTTAACCACGGAACAGGACAAAAGCCAGATGTGCTAGCTGAGAATCTCTGGGATTAAGTGGAGACTTGAGAGAGAGCAGACAATTTTCTGAGTCAGTAGTGCACAGACAGGTAACTCATTGTTTTATAAGGAGCCAGAGTGGATAAATAGGCACAGGTAGTGTCTCAAGATAGATGCCATTAAAACAACTGGAATGTGCAACAGTAAAGCCCAGTCCTGTTCTTTCTGATAATTGTATATGTATTGTGTAGTAATAACAATCCTAATGTGTTACTGAACACTAGTGCAATACTGTGTTTGTTGTTGCATGGGGAGATGAGTTTAACCTTGTTAGAGGAAAACACAGCTCAGAGGCTCAAAGTCTCTTCACCATCTATATTTACTGATAATTTTTGGAGGGTACATTGAAATCATATGATTGTACTGTCTGTATTTATCTGATCCATCCCTGCCTTTGAAGTGCCTCTTTCATCTGCATTTTATCATGTACTTGTCTGAACTCGGTATTCTAGCATGGACTTGTTATGTAGATGTTATATTAGCAATTGATGCTATATTGAAGTAATTTTTTATTTACAGGGTTTTGGATTTATGGGAAATTCATTATAATAAAATGATGTCTGACTTTTCTTACAAGTTCTGCTTTTCAGGAAAATCTGTATTCCTCTAGAAATACAGCAAATTGTGATGCTCTTTTACATGCCAAGGTGGGGAGAGGGTAGGGTTGGTGGTGGTATTTTTAGGGATATTTTTGCATGTGGGAAAATATTGCTGTTTACCTAACTAGAAATTCAGTATAATATTGATTATCCAAAATGAAACAAATTTAATTTCACCCCAGTGAAAAATAAAAAATGTTGGGAATTGTCAAGTGACTGGAGGAGGCTCTGCTCTTTTTCTTGTCACAGCTTGTGTTGCTTGCAAAGGGAATTGATACATAATCATTAGGAGACAAATATTCTCTTCTTGTGTACAGAAAACATTTTTTTTGCTGTTCTGTCAGTCGTTTTTTTCTTATTTTTTAAAGGGGTTTGTGAGAGCAGGATACTAAAATGCTGTCCTTACTAGCCTCACAGAAATAGCAAGAGCTATTGTCATAGCTGGTTGTCATATTTTCTATTCCATCTTCTGATTGATTCTAGTCTAATACCTGAAGACAATACATGAATTGAAAATAAGTACATGGGTCAGGTGATTATGACTCATTCATGCCCATTCATGTTGACTGTAAATAAACGACATATTTTTTTTTTTTTATATTCTTGGTTTTTTAACTTGTCTTTTACCATTCTCTTATGTTTTCACAAGAAGAGGTGTTCCTTTAGTATGTGCCTTTTAATTTTTTTGAGTGGACACTGAATTTATAGAAGACCAAAGTCAATCTTAGCAAATCAAGATGTTGCCATTCGTTTTCATAATAAAACATACATTTTCTTGAGAAAGTTCACCTGAAAACTACATCAGCTGCAATGAAGCTTCCGGATATGGAATGTCTAGGGTCCCATAAAATTATAGGAGCCTGCTTGTATTGTTTTCAGGTTGTTATTGTTCATAACAATTTCCTGTTGTCTGAAAGACTGATTTCTTGTGTAGTGGCAAGAGTAATGTCCTGATATGAGGTGAGGTTGACTCATTTAGTCTGTTAATTTCATTGTGGCATATGCAGATAACTAAAGCCTCTTCCTATTTTACTTTACACATGGTGAGATAATAATTGACTTTCTGAAAATTCTTTGTAACCTGAAGAGCTCAGAAGATGGAAATAAGAGGGAATCCACTAGAGAGTTTTTGCTTAGTTTTAATTTCTGAATATCCTAAAGACATTTACAGGTGAATGGATTTTCTAAGTATTTTAACTGTCAGAGATAATTAAGAATAATGGTAGTAACAAATCTGCCAATAGGTTGGATGTCAGACAAAAGTGATTGGCTGTGGATTTTTGACTCTTTCTAGCTGCTGTAGGATGTGGTCTGGAGTGGGAATACAGTGTAGTGAAGGGTAGGGCATGGCTTGTTGCTGTAGGTGAGGAATTCAGCTCCATGGTCTAGGTTCAGCAGTATGCTTGGCATGATTCTTGTTGGTTTTCTGGAAATATCTGGTAATGGATTTTTTTCCCTGTGGGATGCTGGGAGAGAAAGGCCTGACTGTTATGAATTAGACCTTGATAAAGTACAAAAATGATATTTTAAAATTTTTTTTCTGATTCCAGACACAATGTATCTTAAATATCATGAAATACATGGTAATGAAAGCATAAGATGACAATGTATGACACAATTTTTATGCCAAAATTCAGGTGCTAATTCCATTGCCTCTCAGCACTATTCATCTTCTCTCAAACTCCCACCATGAAAAGACCTGGAAGCTCCCCAGTACAAAATGAAAAAGAAACTATTCTTCTATTTTCCTTGTTTGTCATTTTATGGTTGGGAAAGTGGCCAGCACAAGGTTAATAATGTTTTAAAGTATTATGTATTTTCCTACTTTGAGGATTTACATAATACATTGGCATTTTAGAGGCTCTCTCTCTGCATATGCATTAGTTAGATGTATGGGTGTCCGGAGTGTAGAATTTAATCTTTTTTTCTACCTGCAGTGCCTGGGTTTTTCCTGAGTGCACAGATTAAGGAAAAAGTTCTGGATCTGCTTGTACAAAAGCAAGTTTGCAACATGCTTTTTCAGTAAAACATTAGAAAATGTGGTGAAGTGGGAGAAGAAAGCTTGTTATAAATTAGCATGGGTTGGCCATTCAAAAAATCAGCTGTCTTCACACATTCATATCCTTGGCTATTGCTGCCCTCTAGGCTGTGTTCAAATTCTTCACACAAAAAAAAAATCCTTTTCATCTGAGTGGAGATGTGAGTACGAAAGCGTCCAATTCACTGTGCAGGGAAACAGTTCATTTGGCATACTTTTTCAAGTGTGCTGCTGAAAACCAATGAAATGGTGCATAACACTTGTGTTTTTTAAGGTGTTACAGAACATATAGTAAAATGTGAATTATCCAAGTTCTAAAGTGAATCTTTTTGTAGTTAGTTAGTTAGTGTGTTAGTGTGGAAGAGAAGAAGCTAATTCTTCAGAATAGTTTGAAGATCTTACTGGATTTTTGCCTGAAAAAAGGTTTGAAATAGATCTCTCGTATACTGTTTGGCTTCCTAAATGTTATAGAATCACCTTTTATGAGGCGACTTCATAAGTTGAAGAGAGAGAACTGTACGTTTGGTAGTTCAGCTACTCATTCAAGGAGAGAAGTCCAGCTTTGTCTATCTTCTCTTCCTTTTTATTTTTTTTTTTTGTCATAAACTTTGGATGTGTATCTTATGCTAGAAACTTGCATTTCACATGTAAGTGAAAGCCCACCTGAGAATATATATTTCTGTTTCCCTTGGCTTAATTTGAAATCAAGTTACTTACTTCAGCTAAAGGTTAATATCTATTTCCTGAAGAAGTTGCAAAAAATCACTTAATCTAGGCTCATTTCAAACCAAAACCATCTGCGGTGATTTTGGAAATGCCACCTCAGTTTATGATACAGCAGCTCTGCACACTGTCTTGCTAGAGGACTATGTCACCTCCATGATACAATCTGTTGAAATCAGCAGATCAGTAGTAAAAGGTACCATATAGAACAACTCTTTTTTTAATGTGTGATGTGAAACTGTGATTCTGAGGATTTAGATTTTGAGTAAAGCACACTCCATATAATTGATCAAACAGCCAGCAGTGGTAATTAATTTTTTGTCACAGTTTTAAAGCGGAAGCAGAGGCCTAGAAGAATGAAAGGCATTGTTGAAACGGATAGCCCACTGAGATGCTTGTGCTTTCTCTGTTACAAAAAGAAGTCTTTTTCTCCTTCTGTGCTAGTAAAAATTGCCTGGTCATTATTGCTCTGCCTATCAGTCTGTATAGTTTTAGAAAGGAGAAAGAAATGAGCAGAACACTGTGTCTGCATTTCCACTCTGAAGCAGCACTTTAGCTAATATGCACTGTGAAGATGCAACTTCACGCAGCTCTTTTGAAATTTCTTTTCAAACTGTGCAGAATTTATCTTTGGAGCCTCTTGACAGTCTACGTGCAGGGAAAGGTAAGGTGGTTCCTGTGGCACATATGTGATTGTGTGACTGGGACATGTGAATGGGTGACTCAGACCCAGCAATCCTCCTGGGCAGATGTGCTGCTCTGAAGGGTTTGGAATTACATTTCTGTTCTCCAGTAGGACATGGCTAAAATATACCATTTCTACAGTATTCGGACCAAGAACAATAAGAAATTTTTAATGCCTTTTTAACCCAGAATAAAAGTGCATTCCATCCCAAGCCTCAAAAGGCAAGCTGTTCCTTTCAGGATATTACTCAAGTTTCCAGAAGCTCCATGTCTGTAATAGTTTTCCTTGCTTGCAAAAAAAATCTAGTGAGGCCATTACCATTTAAGATACTTTATATTTCAAGATTGGCAGTTAGCATTTAAAGTGTGTCTGGAGCAGAAAAAACATTGCCCATGTCTGGGCAATGCTCTTTGCATGTTTCCTTCAATGCATCTTTATTGCCTTAACAGTATTTAAACTGCCAAAACTGCTTTTTGAGTGTAGGAAATACAATCTTTTCTGCATCACACTCTATCTAAATTGATAGCATGCTGGTGGAAGATGTAACTTAATAAAAATTATCAACCAGATTTTTTTCCTTTTTTTTTTTTTTTAGTAGCTAAAATTATCAGTAAATCCTTTTCTGGCAGAACTTTTTTTTTTTATAACCGACACTATTTCTCAATTAATTTTTCTCAAAGATCAGTAAATGTCAAACCTGAATAAATTCATCAGTGCTAACTATTTTAAAAGTAAAATTACTTTTTTATTATAAATGAAGAAGTGCAAAATAGAATGTCAGCATCCTGTTGAGAGAAAATATCTAAAAGTTCACATGTATAAAGCCGTATGAAAGACAGTTATCTTAAATAGGAGTCACTCAACTGTTTTATGGTCTTTATAGTTGGATTTTGTAAAGTACTTGCATTTAAGTACTAGATAATGGCCTCTGGGCTACTTATTTTGAGGGCTGCATGGGAAGAAGAAATTTCTTTTTGCTACTGGGAAACAAAAATTGCGACTAATTAAATTATATTGGTATGTATGCGTGAGGAAGTGCAGGATTTTTTGGGATACAGGAGGAGAATTCTTTATTCTATCTAGTTACTAATTTTCCAGAAACCCTTAAAAATTTTCTATCTGAGAAAACTGTGGTCATTCTCAGCCTTTCTGATGAGGACATTACACACACTGACAAAATGGTGTAAAATGGTGTGGCTATTGCTTCAGACTGCATAGTGCAACCTGGACATGTGACCTTGTAAAACACAGGAGAGATTTGCCTGTGCTACTTTTAACTTCTATAAAATTAGAAGAATTCCTTTCAGTTTAATGAGCAAATATTGTAAATATCACTGTCATTATAAGCATACCTTGCCATTTTATTTTTGTAAGTTCAGGAGGGTCAAAGCTATTGCCAAGTATGGAAAGGGAAGTGCAAACTCTCAGCCTGTAGTAACCCTATGGCATGTGGCATGTTTTCACAAGGAATCATTTCAGACATCAATGATGTCATGTTCATGGCTTCCATCACCTGGAAACTGGCCTGTTAAATTGAGGCAAAAAGTAGGTTTTTATTGATTTTACATCATAGTGGTTTAAGGAAAAGATATGCTTTATATGTGCATCATATATTTTACATGCTTTTATACTTTCTTTTATTTTATTTTAGATTTTAGTCACTATTAACACATATAGCTCCTGAGATCCTAAAATTTTGTAGATCTAAAAATAAAATCTTGTATTTTTTAAAATATGGTAACCTATACTGTGTTACAGAACTAAAAATAAAAGGAGTTTTCCACCCCAAGCTCTCTTTTAACTTAATGTACTTCTGACTGGAGCTTAAGATATTTTAAAAAATCCTCAAACAATATAAAAAAGGAATTCTTCCTGGGCTGTTCATTGGCTAGAATGGATGTGAAGCAGGAATGAGCGAACCTCTCAAAGCCAACACTCTATTTTTTCCTACTATTTCCAGATTTGCTCTTCTTCTGATGTCTATTACCCACTCAGGCTAACATGACTTTTTTATTATACATGTTGTTTTGCTACTTAAACATGGGGGTTTTTTTGGTTGATATAAAGTTGAAAAATATATCTAAAATATTGTGGAGAAATGCAGAATTTAGTATGTAAGCTTGTTGTATCATTAGCAGATTCCCTTGGACCATATGGTTAAAATGAATCTGAGTCAGGAGCACTTAGCAGCATTCCTATGGGATGAATGGCAACATGCAAAGTGTTCAGTATACATATACAAATACATACCAAATGATTGAATTTTAAGAAGCCATAATATTAATTTTTGCTCTTTTTTCTCTTTTGTTTGCCTCACTTGTAAAAGCACAACTTCACCAAGCAGAGTTAAGCTGGAAAGCATGAAGCTGGTTCAGAGAAATTATTGGGAAGCAGTGCATACAACCTCAGCTGAACAAAAAACTTCAAAAAAACTCTGTACATTGTTTGAATTTTTCATTTCTTGTCTGAAAAATTTTGCAAAGCAATTTCAGATTGGATATCTGAACAGACATATGGAAACTTCAAATACAGCAATGTCTAAATTACTGAACAGTAAGAAAAAAAAGCTGATTCAGAAATTGTTCACATTTTCCTTTCCTCAATATCTGTCTTTGGTGATAATAATTGAGTCCCTTGTGTGCTTTGTTTTGGTAGCTAAACTGCAAATGTTTTTCAATGGAGATGACTTTCATTGTTCCCCTCTGTAAAAGAGGGAAAGGGTAGCATCAGCAGATAGGACTCTAATAGCACAGTGGCAGAGCAAGGGACTAACTCAGGGATGAGTTCTTCAGGCTGGAACCTTCAGACCAAAGGCAGTGCCAGGCTGGAACCTTCAGACCAAAGGCAGTGCTTCCATTACAATAATTCTGAAGGTGAAGTTTTGGGTTTTTTTACTTAATCATACATTTCCTGATTTTTGTCTGTCTGAAGTTTAATTGGTATAAATTTTGCTATATAGGCTGTTCAGAAATCATTCTGTATTCTTACCTGTGATTTGAGTATGTACTGGAAGTATGTAACGTATATGTGTATGTATATCTATATAGCTATATATATATATCTATATAAAAGCTTGTTTAAAGGTGTAGGATGTTATGCATGCATTGCAGATGTGACTGTATTATTACTTCAATTGCATATGTATGCACTCTGTGACTACAGAAGTTCATCGTCACAGAATAAAAACCACAGTCAGAGGAATCCAGACTGCTTATTTTTATACTTACTGATATCCCAGGGAAAAAGGTGAAAAAGCAGTTTATAAAACCTGGACAAAAGAAGGATGTAACTTTTTTTTGTACTCCCTTGGGCTGAATCTCAGCTGAAACAACTGACAGTTTTTGGACTTACTGAAGGAAATGATGAGTGAAGATAAATATCCAGATGTTTGCTGGCCAGATGTGTAAGGTTACATTTTGGAAAGCATGAATTCTCTACCTGTGTCTCCTGAGGAGGAAGTGGTAAATAGTAAACATGCTATATTTTTATTTCCATAGTTTGGGGGGAAAACAGGGTTCAAAATAAAACTTCATTTTGCCTTCAGTGTAGTGTCTTAAGAATGGATGTAGGTTGAACATGCAGATTGGCACAGCATGTGAGTGGCATTTTTTAAATAGCGATTATGTCTGCATGACTAACTTAGCACCCTTTTTGCATTGTTTCTAGTTCAGGGGAGATGCAGCTTATGGAACTGTCTTAATTTTCCAGCAGTAGGATAGAGGTGTGTCAAGTCACTAGAAGTTTCCTATTTTCTATTTCCATGTTTCAAACTTATGATTTATAACAATGAAAAATGCAAAGCTTGGCTTTTTCTCCTCTTTTCCCAGCCTACACTGTCTCTCCTTTCCCACCTAACATACAGATCTCCTTCTTTTCAAATAAATAGTTGGAAGCGGCTGCCTGCTAATACAGCAGCACAGCTCATCTCAGCCTGTGCTTGCTCTCAAACTTGGGAAAAGGAAAGAAACGTCTTGTTAAAGTCAAGTAAATAACTTAGCTGCTAGGCAGTAGGAAAGATATTGGATTTGATTGTGTATTATTCCCATATGGGTGAGATATATTTAAAATCGAAAAGGAAACCACCTCCCTTAAAACTTAAAGTGACAGATTTTCAAAAATTGGCAGCCAATTTTCGCCTATAATTGTACTTAATGTGGAAGGGATTTTCCTCTGCTGATGAGGGATAAGAGGGTCTTGCCACCATATTAGCAGTGAGGCAGAGGAGGCCCCTTTCACCATGTAAAATTTGCTGGCCAGATATTTCTCCACTTCCTCAGGCTAAAGATCTCCTGAGGGCTGGAGACTGCTTCAGTGCATGGGAGGTGTTTAACTCATTTGTGTGAACTCCCCCCTCCTTAGGAGCTCCAAAACAAGCATGCAGAGAGCGAAACTTTAAGAAACAAAACTAAAAACAACAACAACAAAAAACCAGACCAGACCAGTAACAACAAAAAACCCCAAACAAAACTGAAACAAAACGAAAAACCCAAACAAGAAACCCCCAAAACAAACAGCAAACAAAAACCCAAAGAAACCTCCAACCAACTTTTAAACAGGGTTATTCTTCTCCTGGGCAGGCCGTGTTGCAGCATGTTCTAGCACTGTAAATTCACTTAAATGGCATTGCCTATGATTTTAAATGCAAGCACCTGAAAGGGTTTTTTATTCATGTGCTTATGTAGACTTATTTTTGTGTTCCCATTCTGTCTTCTTATAAACATTAGAAAATATAACAGACATATAATTACAGTAGCCAGCCTTGTCCTCCTTAGAAAACATAAAGAGCTTTTCCAAATACTTGTTTTGAAGTCACAGGATTTACAACATCTAATTTCTTCAATGACTTACTAATTTGTTCGGTCGTGTATGAGAACAAATGGGCTCTGGGGCATGACCTGAAGATTGGAAATTGCAAGGATGTAGAAATAACTTGTCTCAATTTCTGTGTAATGCTCAAAACATTGCTGGAAAGTGTTATGTGCTCAGGACGAGGAAAGATGTTAAAAAGTGCAGAATGTGGAAGTATCACCAGATGCAATTCTTGCTGAGTCTTTGCATACGAAGAGGGAAGGGGAGGTGTTCAGAAGAGAGAGAGATGGAGAGTGACCATGAAGAAAAAGTGACTATAGAAGTGGTTTAATTCTGTTCCCAGGAGTTCATCCCTGCTCCTAAGGTAGCTGCTGCTCCCCATGAAGAGAGATCAAGTTGCTAGACTCTGGGAAAAAGCTCTTCAGCTAAAGGCTGAGTAGCCAGGTGGCACTTGGAAGCTACCCCAGGCCCATCACTGCAGCTGTGGCAGCGCAACTCCCAGGGGAGCAGGGCTCTGGACTTTGCCACCACTTGCAGTGGTGGTTTCCTTTTACAGGTGGGGGAATAGGAGAACAGACTGACAATGTTGTTCAGATTTGCTACTCAAACTAGTAGTTTCTCAGATGTGTCATGGCGGTTTATCTTCGTGAGTTGCCAGGTCTTGCAATATCATCCTCTCTCTCAAAAACATTTTTTTGTGGTGTTGGCTTTGAAATAATTCTGAGAATATTTTTCCTTGACTTTGATTTTTGCGCCTATAGGACACACTTTCTTTGGGGTTTTTTTGCTTCTTGGAATGAAATAATTTTTGTAGTAGTTGTAGGGTGTTTTTTTACAACTCAGAAAAATGTTGGTTTTTTAAGTTGTGACAACAGTGGAAGCACTAAGAAATTTTGGATATCACGACAATTAGAAGGAGAAGCTGAGGACAGGCCAAGTGGGGTGCTTTTAGATAGGAAAATAAGTGCGAGTTGAATATGAAAGCATTGCTGGATGGAAAAGGGGGTTGTGAAAGAAAACAGTAGGCATTGAGGCAGTACAGAGGAATTTATGCAGAGTCAGGATGAGTTTAGGAGGAGTGAGGAAATTTATGACGGACTGATTTATGGCTACTGTATGACATAGTTCAGGGATAAAACCCTGTGCTATAGAAGCTGTTAGAGGCCTTACTGTTAATTAATTACAAAATTAGAGTTTGACCAAAACTGAATGAAAGTCTTCTTTTTATATTAGACACTAAGAATAGCATCAAACACCTGTAATAGCTAAGATGCACTTTTGCCATAAAGTTGGGCAGCCCTGTTTGGTCTGCTGAAAATATTCTTGTTGCTTCCCAAATAGTTATGCTTCTAAAGTTTATGATTGCCAAGGAAATATAATGATTTTCCAATGTTCAGAACTAGCAGTAGTAGTTTTTACTGGATGAGTTGGGTAAAATTGCTCTCTACACTGTTACCTCTACTCTGTTATAAAGGAAAAGGCAATGGCAAGTAATAAAAGGCTATACTTTTATGTATACTATGTATCTTATTCTTTATAGTTTTCACCTTTGTGTAGAGGTCTAGGATTTTTAAATTTTCTTATGTTCAATAAAAGTCTGAACAAACATTTTTTAGTTACGTACAGATGTATTTCTATTAGTCAAGTAACACGAGCATCCCTTGAGAGGTGGGCTACTGAGCATTAATGTAATTGCTGAAAAGTTTCACACTTATTTTTTAGTTGGAAATAATATCCAGTATGTAGTGAGGTTTTGTGTGAGATGATAGCACAACATTTTACATATTAATCAAAATAATTCACAGAGCTTACTTCATCTTCCACTCTAGTAGGATATGGTTACTACACAAATAATTTTAGGACAGGAAGTAAGAATAATGCTGTAATTAACTGAAATTGCAGGGGAACTTAGGTAGTCAGAATGTAATTATGCAATACAGAACTCAGTCAGGAAACAGGATTAACTCTCCTGTTCTTTTGAAAAATGCCAGATGATTGCTAATATTTATAAATGGTTTTTACACGTCAACTGAGTGATGATGCCTGTGACAGAGGAGCTGCCTTTAAAATTATGCTAAGCAGTTGGTTCCTTTCTGACTCAGTGATAAAGATGCTTCCTCCAGAAGCAGCTGTTAAATTTCCTTCTTGCAGCACAGATTTCCTTGACGGTGTCACATTCAAACATCAGCACAAATTCTATTACTTTGTCAGAATTAATTTGATTGCAGTATATCCAAAGTAAAGTCAAATTGAAAATGACGGAGTAAAACTGTTTTGTTTTAGAAAAAAACCCTGAAAGTGCTTGTTGTGTCTATGTTATGTCAGACACTGACATAGGAAAGTTCAGTTGGCAGGTATTGGTTTAATAGTGAAAGGTACAGTTATCTCTAACTTTCAAAGGGTTACTAGGCCCCTGTTAACTTTGGTAGAGAATGTTTATATAACCTGTATCATTGCTGAAATTGTTTGCCATGTGGTTCAGAAGTAGTGCAACAGAAGTCAGAAATAAACTGTGCCAGAGGACACAGAAAGAAATAGAAAACAGGATTAGCTACTGAGTAATGACAACTAAAATACAAATGCAGGGAATGATATCTAGTTCAGGAAGAAATTCACTGTATGTGTGATTTGTTCCAAAGAGAGCTTTGGAATGCTACTTGTTGCCAAAGTGTTGTGGGCCCTAAGTTTGACTCAGGTAAATGCTGTATTGGCAGTGGCTTTGAATGCTAAACGCTAGCACAGTCAAATGGGCAAGAGTGTAGTCCAGAGTGTAGCTATTCATTCCCATACTTGAACCACAGCAGCTTTAATTGTTGACCTGATGTTATTCTCAAGGCAGTTCGCCTTTGATTATTTTGTTTGCTTGTTATTTATGCAATTTTGTTTGTAATACTTCTAAGGATTTGAAATTTAAACCATAGACTGCTATGTTAAACTTTGAAAGAGTTCACAGTTGTAAGCTATTTTGAGATTGGTATTTATTTTAAAGTAAAATTATTATTTTTTTCTACTAAATTACTGCTCTATCCTTAACTGAGAGTAACTCCATGAGTTCTTTATGATTCACAAGCATGATGCACTTCATTTACATGTTGCCCATTACATGTTATTTTGTTAAAGAGGGCATGATGTAATGCTGATTACAATCTAGTAAAAAATACTTATAATACTGCAATCTTATACTTGATATATACATATATATATTCATATAAACAAGAATATTATTTGCAATGCAAATTAGTATTGTTAATTCTGCACCTAATTTCACAATTTTGACTAAGTTAATTTACACGGTAAAATCCCAGTAAATCCTCTGCCCTCTTAATGAGAGATTTGTTCTGCTTTTGGCATGTATATTTGGATGGAAATAAGATTTCAGCAAGCAGTGTTATTTACATTGCATGCCTAAGGTCCAGTCTTTCTGATCAATCAGCATCCTGAACTCAGGGTTTGAGTTATGACAATTCTGTACCTTGCTTTAAGGAGAGGTTAAAGTAACCAAAAGGTTACTTTTGCCTCAGGTTCCCATAGTGGTGAGCAGATGAGGAGAGAGATAGAAAATATTAATCCTTCATACTCACTAAAGTATGTCTGACATCATGAGCTTAATTCTTCAGAATTTCTAGGGGAAATGCTAGCTGAGACTGTAAAGAAAATGTTTTTACACGGAGCCTTACTTTGTTCTGACATTTATGCAAGGACAAAATTTGCCATGAACCTTTTAGTCTTCCTCTTCCTTCAGAGCATAATGAAAGGAGCCTATTCATCCCGGTCTCTTGCCATTTTTGTGGAAAAATAATAGTTCAACTGCACAGGCCCACTCCTCATCAGAAATATGAGTAAGTCCCGGAGCTGAAGCAATCTGTGCCCACTGCATATTTCTACCAGGTCACTGGATCATTGCCATTGTTAATAAGGTTGAACCTCAACCCACAAATGAAAGAAATAGATAAAAAAATACTCGTAAAGTATCAATGCTTGTAGTATGAATATACAAAAGATCACATTAGAAAATGTATGTTGTATAACTGTTTATTATTACATAAGGTTTTAAAATATTTACATTTACAGAAATGGCCCTCACTCATTTTGTAGTTGGGGGATATTCCTTTGGGACCAATGGCAGGATGTTTTCTGTTAACCTCATTTATTTTATTTTAACTAGAAAAGGAAAAACTTTTTTAGCCAACTTTTTTTTTTTCCTCCCTGTAACTAGGTAATAAACTTGTATCTAAAAAAACACTTGCTAGAAAGTGCTGTTATCTGTTTAAAATTTACGGAAACGCTGCATTTTAATGGTACAATAACTAATGCTCAATTATAGAGGAATTCCTCCGGAAGAACAAGTCATGACTGCAAGTGCCAAATAAATCTAGTGGTGTGACATGGATAGTAAAATTTCATAACAATAGTAATGTGAGGGCTATGTTTTCAAAGCAGATTGTGTTGATAGTACTACAGCTGACCTAGCCATGTTTGATTTTGTATGTGAGGTATAATATTACTAAATCATTGGAAATTGAACACGGTGACTTACTGTATATTAAGAGAAGGCTCATGAAATTATATCTGAATTAAGAACTTAAAAGAAAAAATTATGTCATGGCTATAGGATTGTATTAAAAAAAAAGGGAAGTCTCATGTTTCTTTCAAAAATCTGTCTTTCCTCTGATTAGTACCCCTGCCTGCAGTGCTGTAACCCAAATGGATGACCATTGAAATAACACAAAACGCTTCTGGAATACCCTATAAGAACAAAGAATATTTAAAAATTGAAGGTGAGAAATCAATGAGGAGAAACCTTTTCAAATTAGGAATATTACCATATATCATTAATTTAAAACCCAAGGGGTAATGTGCAGGAGAAGAGTCACAACTTCTCTGCTACTGTAAGTTGCAAGACTGTTACTGTGATTAGAATTGAAATTAGCAGGGAAATGGGGATATTTTTTTGATTCAAAATGCCCTCCCTGTTCTTGTATTTTTTCCCCTAAAGATTCTTAAATCTTAAAAAGTGAAAGCTGTTGTTTTCAGAGAAGGTGTCTATGTTTAAATGCTTATATTTTTACTAGATATTAAAGAGAACTAAATATTAGCTTATGCTTTTAGATAACATAAAAAGGATTTATGTTGCTGAGAGGTTTTGAATAGATCGGAAGAGCG
>JAYDZK010000113.1:29031513-29044225 GCA_034509185.1 Euphonia xanthogaster | reverse complement strand
GTAAGTATTCAGAAAACACCAGGTATGTCAAGTCTTGCTTTGGCAACAAATTTCTTGGAGTTGTCATTGCTTGTGACTAAAGTTGTGAGGTTAGAATGAGGAACCAAAACAAAATGCAGGATAAAGTGGCTTTTGATATCTTTCTATCCAACTTTTAGGTAGCCAGTCTTAAGACTTGAATGAGGAAAGAGACCATCTTGAGTTAATCAATGTAATTGCTAGAGATTTAAATACTGTTGCACACAAGTAATTTTTTATTAAAACTGATTTGTGAGAGTCTGCATTTAATATAAAAAGCAGGCTTTTCTGCTGGCATGGGAGTGAGAACAGCAGCGTGATCTATGATGACAGCACGTGACATGTCCAGTGTTCTAGGATCCAGTGGTTGTTTTGCTTGGCCAGTGTCACACAGAAAATTCCATAGGATTTTGTACCCCATTGACTGTGCTGGTGACAAGATCTGAAGTCACTCAGCAGACAGAAAATCAACAGCTATTCAGCATATTGCTTGCATGTGCTTGAATCTACTGTTTTCTGTAAAGTTTATTAGCTGCTTTCATTATTTTTTGTAGTAACCATTGCATTTTCTGATCCAGAACAAGTTTAGACAGCTATAAAAGGTGATTTTGTGCTGCTTTGCGTGGTTTTAAGTGTGTTTAAAAGTAGGAGCACATGACTCTTTATTGACCTGCATTGATTTTAATGAGTTTTCAATAGGTCATCTTGGGTATTTTTTTTTAAATTGCAATTCCAGTGTGAAATCTCCTCCCCAAAGCATCTCAGTGAGTTGTCGATATTACGCTGTAAAATGAGAGATTTCCTTTTTCTTCTTTACTTGTAAAAGTTGGCCTATTCTTTTTTTCTCGGTATTTGAAAAAAATTGCCCAAATACCCATGTTTGTTTAAAATAATTTCCAGTTGTGTGTACTGGATCTTCTATGTCTGCACCTGTGAAAAAGAGGCAGAGAACTGGAGTTGAATTTTCAGCCATTAGCAACCAAAATTCCATTTTGATCTGTACAGTGATTCATATGTAATGTTTTTGTATAGCACTTACAACTAGAATATCTCATTACTTCACAAATTATATAAAATATTTCCTCCCAAGGGGACATTTTCTTTTCACAGTACCTTTTGCAAACATCAGTGTAAAAATAAAATTATGTATACTTAAATACATCTTTCATTTCAGTATTTGTTTAAAGACAACCCACTTCTAACAGACAAAACCAATTTCATTACATATCCTGTCTTTATTAGCAAATAATGTGCTCCTAGGTAATGGAGAAGCATTTTGAAATAACATTTAATGGATGACGTTTTTGCTGTTATACTGATTCTTATGTTAATTTATGTGTAAAAAGCTACTTTCAAGCAAGGGTACATATATATTGGTTAGATCAAAGTGGCTTTTTCAGTAAGCAGTAATTCATGAGTGCTGGTTAAAATGAGGGATTTAACTCTTCAATGACAAAGAATGTCAAGTGGTTTTTTACTGTGGAAGGCCCAGGGATTCTTTTATGTTGCATGTTTTGGTGCCACATGTGTATCAGTAGTGAAAGGAAAATGTCTTTTCTCTTAACATCTTTACTATCCATGGTGGGAAGCAGCAAATGAATGCTGGGAGTTATTCTGCTCCTCCTGCTCGTCTCTTCTCCGACAACAAAAAAACCACGTCCATGTAAAGCCATCCATTGGCCAGCAGGTTGAGGGAGGTGATTCTCTTCCCTCTGAGGAGATCCCACCTGGAGCAGTGCATCCAGCTCTGGGGCCCTCACTACAAGAAAGACACAGTCCTGTTGGACCGTGAGTCTGGAGGAGGGACACAAAGTTCACCAGGGGGCTGTTGTACCTCTCCTCCAAGGAAAAGCTGAAAGAATTGGGGCTGTCCAGCCTGGAGAGGAGAAGGCTCTGGGGTGACTTGTTGTAGCCTTTCAGTACCTCAAAGGAGCATACGAGAAATCTGGAGAGGAACTGTTACCAAGGACATGTAGTGATAGGACAATGTGGGGAATAGCTTCAAATTGAGAGTTTAGATTAGATATTAGTCAGAAATTCTTTACTGTGAGGGTTGTGAGGGACTGGAACAGATTGTCCAGAGAAGCTATGAATGCCCCATCCCTGAAAGTGTCCAAGGCCATGTTGGGAGGGGGCTGTGAGTAATGTGGTCTATTGGAAGGTGTCCCTACCCTGGTCTAGTGGAAGGAGTCCAGGGGGGTTGGAACTTAAGTGGTGTTTAAGCTTCCTTCCAAGGCAAAACATTTTATGATTATATGATTTTTTTTATCCCCTCTTGCACTGACTCAACATACAAATATTTTGTAGGAACACCTGTCTTACTATTACTCGCATTTGATTGCTTTGTAAGGAACACTTGGCTGTGAGTAAGCCCTTACCAATATCCATAGGAAGAAGTATAGGTGCCTAGGTTGATTTTTAACAGTCTGAAACTTGGTACAGATGATAAATGAGCTGAGAATGGTCACTCAAAGACAACCATAAACAGATATGTGTTCAAGAAATTAAAAAAAAAATAAAAGCATGCCGGAGAGCAGGATACCTTTAATGTGAATATATATATACAAATTTCTGAAACTATTTTTTGTGATTTTGAAACAATCTGTCTTCCTTTGTACAAGATCTTTGGCTGCAGTTCTGTGATGAGTTTCAAGATATGGTTCTATTACTTTTTGTTGGTCTTTAAGTGTGCAAAATGGTTGACATTATTAGCTCTTCCACAATGACAATTAAAATCTTAAGTTGCATTTTGGAGGCAGTCTGGATTCACAGTCTTATTTAGGACTGGATAAGATTTACAATCCAGAGGTCTTTGCACCTACTCAAATGTTACTGTTTGTGGTGTGACCAGCACCTCTTGCCATCACACCAGGGAACAGCAGGTCAGTCATCGGTATCCAGCAGCATGACTTAAAGTCCTTTAAGTTGCAGCCTTTCGTGTGAGGGGTTCTGCTTTCCCATCCAGGGTAGAGATCTTGGGACTGCGGGGAAATGATAAAGCATAAAATAGGGTTTCAAAACTTCTTGTTCAATGTTTACTTTCAGTTGTCTTAAGTTCAGAACACTGCCTGCCTTCTAGGCATCCACACCTTTCCCTAAGGATGTTCTGAGGGATAAAAACACTCTCTGAACTTCATGCCTGACTTTTAGGTGTTTCTGTGCTCACTGCTTTTAGGACTGTATTTTTATAACTGGGTCCAAATACTATCCATGCTGGGAAGAGCAGGGGTTAAAAGGAAAGCTAAACAAATCACAGAGCCAAGGATGACAGTCCACTTCTCTTGTTTTACATTCCCAGCCAGAAACTAACCCAGTGAGCTGAATTACCCTGCTGAGAGTTGTCGTGAGTGCCAGAGTGAGCAAGCGCGTGTGTGTGGGTGTACAGCAGGACAGAGGGGAAGAGCAGCCAAAGAGGGACTTAGGATCATCACTCTGGTTAGAGCAAATGACCAGATGGCCTTTGCCGTGTGGTCTGACGTTCCCTGGAGCTCTGCTCCCCATCCCACAGAAAAATTTCCTTCTGTGCCTCCAGATGCAAACTGAAGCAGGACTTCCCACTTGGGGAGTATCCAGCACAGCAAGGGTAGCACAGGGGGAATGCCTATGGACCTGGAATTGGTATATTTGCATTGTGCCCATGTAGATCCTCATATTTCTATTATATTTGATGGATGCACAGTATTGAGCACTGCCAGGGGAATCACCAGGTATATGTAGAGAGAGCTCATAGCTTTCCATTGCTGCAACAGGCAAGTGCTAACCCCAGGTACCACTGGCAGAGGTGAAGCATCACCACCTCCTTGCAGGGCTTTGGAGGAGACAAACTGGGAAGGAAATCTGTCTCAAGCTTTTGAGAGGCACAAGTTTGTATCGGCACCAAAGCTTCTGATTAAAGAGAAGCAGCTCCCAATAGGGCTGGTAGGAAGAGGGAATGAAAGTAGGGGCTGGCAGGAGCCCTGGGAGAGGTGGGAGTTTTCCAGATCCCCAAATGTCTTTCTGTTTTTCTACTGTTTCCCATTTCTTCTGAGATACAGTTTCAGTGGTTGCTAAGCATTTTCCAGAATTTCAGCCGGATTTTTTAATCTTATTTGGCATTTTTGCCTGAGAAATTAAGGGGTGAGTTGGGTGGTTTGTTTGTTTTTTCCCTGTTGTTTGTTTTCTGTCAAAAAAAGTTTCAATGACTGTTCTGTTTCTCCATTAAAAATGTGCCACTGGTGCTTTAATTCTGTGGTATTCTACCAGAGGGAAATAGAGAGGAATTCAGAATAAAAGACCCAATGATAAGCAACAACTCTGACAGTATGTTTCCATTTTCTCTTATACTTGGTGTGCTCCTTCAGAGTCAGCACTTTTAGCATTGTTTGACTTTTTACATTCGTTAAAAATTTTGGACAAGCTGATTTCTAATACATCAGCTGCATAGAATGAGTTAAAGTTGGTTTTCTGTGCTGGCTTAAAAACACTTTTAGCTTAAAACCACTCTGTACCAGACTGGTTCAACACTTTTTAGGAGACTGTGTGAATCTGAAATAAAGTAACAGAGAATGATACCACAGGAAGACAGCTTGAGCTAGATAACAGAGGAGGGATGTGGGGTGTGACTACAGGAGTGTTGTCTGTGAGAAGCTACTAGAAGCTTCTCCCATGTCTGCCAGTGCCAATGCCAGCTGGCTCCAAGATGAACCTATTGCTGGCCAAGGCCAAGCCAGTCAGTGACAGTGGTAGTGCTTCTAGGATAACAGATTTAAGAAAGGGAAAAAAATAGGTGTGGGAGAAGTTGTTTCAACACTTAGTTTTTCTTTCACATTATCCTACTCTCATTTTGATTAGTAATAAAATTAAGCTTGTTTGCCCAAGCTGAGTCGGCTTTGCCCATGATACTAACCAGTGAGTGATCTCTCCCTGTCCTTGTCTCAACCCACAAGCCTTTTGATTTATTTTCCATATCCAGCTAAGGATGGGAGTTACAGTGGCTTTGGGGGGCACCTGGGATTCAGCCAGGGTCAACACAACCCACAAACAAATAATTTTAATTCTGTTGGAGGCAGAATGTTGACTTGTTCTGAAATTTTTAAGACTGTAAGGAACAGTCTCTGGCCTGCTCCAGAAAACATTAGCAGATGCTGGTACCCTAACACACTGTTACTGTTCTATTTTCTTCTTTACCTCTCAATGGAGCAGAAGTACTTAGTTTGTTTTCTGGATGTTGTTATTTGAAGTGCTTGGTGCAAGATTAAACTTAGTGGAATGCAGAAAATAAACTCAAGGCTCAGAAGATGTGTAAGTAGCCATAATTATCTCACATTTAAAATGTACAAGTGAAGTATTAAAGAACTCTCAAATAATCATTGGAGTTGGTAAAACTCAATCATTTAAGCACAATAAGCATTACCTTTAGATTTCTAGAATATGCTGTTACTATATTCATTTTTGGAACATATGAGAAAAGCCTACACATAAACTTATAAAATGTACTTCTAGTGGCCCAGCAGGATAGAAAAAAATATATCTGTTTTTTATTAGCAGTGTATCTACTAGCTGTTTGAAAAAAATCATAATATAAATGCACTCAGAAAGGAAATAAATATTTTATTTTATCTCTTTGTTTCTAATTTAAAGTTGAAAAGGAAAGTGAAGCTTTTTCTGTCAATAATAAATTCAGATTTCCTAGAAAGACACGCGGATTCTTTTGCACTTATCTTTCAATTTTGTACTCAATAACTCTTCCAAACCACAATACATCATAAAATATTATTTACATGGAACATAATAAAAACCTTTCCTTCACAACCAGGTATTTGTTATTTCTGAGTAGTCCAAAGGCAGAGACATAAAAAAGATAGGATCTCTGGTATAGCCATTTGCAGGAATGGAAAGGTCTTCTGTTTCAAGCCTCTGCTTGCTTTTATATGTCCTCTGATAAAGTCTAAAAATAATGAAGGTTGTTTGGTGCTGAGTGGTGGATTTTGGAAACAGAATTGAGGGTCAGTCTAGAGAAAATCTTGCAAAAAGCTCTTTGTAACATTTGGATTTGAGAAGAAAGCTGGCCCTGTTGCTTTACATCAGTCAGCAGAGCTGGCCTTGCCATCTCAGATGCTGCAGGTGCCCATGCAGACAATACACAAAGGAAGTATCCTCTCTTCAAAGCAACATGAAGTTTCAGTTTGTCCTGTTTGTTCTTCTGGCAAAATGACCAAGTGTTTAATTGTTAATCCAGACTGGTTTTAATCTTCCACAACTGAGATCCTGGATATTTTTGCTAGTCTTCTAAGCACCTTTAGTGTTTTGGCAGAGGGAGTTTGTACTGCACAATCTGCTGAGCAAGGAAGCTAAAAAGTACAGCTCCCTTCATTTTCCTAGGAGGCTCTGGGATAGCATGTGTCTTCAGAGCAGGGCTGGAGAACTTGGCCAAAAATCCCACTGCTGTGGAAAGATTCTGAAAGAGCAGTCTGTGAGGACAGGGAAGGTCTCCTGGGAATGGCAGCATTGGGCTCAGAGTGCTTTTCCCGCTGCCTAAGGTAGTTGTTTGGAAAAGCTCATCTTCCAAAGTGTCTTCCCACTGAACTGGGGCATGAACTGTTTATCTGTTTCCTGATTAAGGGAAAGGCTGCAGCAGGAGATGAAAAAAAGAGATTCAGGTTTTGTTCCATATGCAGAGGATTATCTGTGACTTTGGGGAGGACAGTGCCTGCCCAGCCCTTATTTCCAGGGTGTTTCCAGCCACACCAAGTACTTTCTAGAGAAGCCCCAGGAGCACAGTATTTTGCAGGAACAGGATGTAATTATTTGCCAATGAGTGGATTTAGAGACTGATCGCACTGGAAAATCTTGGTCTTAACCTTGGGTTTACATAGATGTAATTTTTGTGTGTATCCACACTGTCTCTATGTATATTTGTACACACACATTTATGTTACCTGCATACATATAACATGTACAGCTCTTGTGAGCTAGAGGCATCTGATTCAGGATAAGAAAGATAACACCAGGACAATATCGCTATTTTTCTCCTACACAAAACTTAAATATTTGATAATACTGCTTGATTAATTCCAGCTATAGCCAATTTTGCAAGTAAAAAGTAAATTTTTCCAGTTTTTTAGGCAAGCCCATAGAATGCTGAGAAAGGAAATTGTATCTGGCAAGTTAAAGTAGCCTGGATTGCTGTTCTTTACTTCCCAACAACATACACCCACACAAACTTTGAAATCCATTGCATCCTAAATTCCTACTGGCTGCATTTCCAAAGATTAAAATTATTTCTAATAAAAAAAGTCATCAGTGAGCATTTCCCTCTGAATTTTGAAATAGATGGTGTGACCTGCAGTTGCCACTTTCCAAAATTAATGGATGAATCATAAGAAGGCACACTTTATTCTTGTTTATAATTTGAAAATGTTGGCCCTTGTGTTTAGGAACTTCTTTTTTTAAAACTTACTTTTCATTATTCACAATTTCATTATTATAAATGTGGGAAAAGTTCCTAGTGGGAAAAGAATGCTTCAGACACACAGATCCCAAAGCCAACCCCCGCACTGCAATTTTCCTATTGCCTCACATCTGGAATGTGTAACTAGCAAACTCACCCATAAAAAGAATTATGGTTGAGCAAGTTAAAAAGTTAGTATTTAATGGAGAGAGGCATTAAGTTGACCCTGATAAGGACTTTTTTTTTCTTTACATGAAGCCACATATTTTTTTTCAAAGGAGAGGAAAAAGAAAAGACATGCTAAGTTTTAGCCTAACCCAGGAAGTTAACCCTGTTAAGAAGAGCTCAAGCTCACACAGCTGGCTTGTAATCAGGAGTGACTGAATTGCACATTGTCTTGCACATGTATCCAGTTTTTCTATCTTTAAAAATAATCTGTATGTTGCAGCTGGGATATGATTTTTTTTTTTTCAGTTTATAGTTCATAGCTCATATGTAGCGAACACTGTAATGAAGGGGTATTAGAGTGGAGATTTTGATTTTGTCTTCCATTAAACATAATTATGAATTTCTGTCCTAATACTTGGAAGGAGTAAAATAAGACCAAAATCAAAACAATGAAATTCACCTAAAATTATTTTATGTTTCAATGTATGCTAAGATCAGCAGCATAAAAAGTAACAGTTTTAATCTATTGTTGATATAACTAAATTCAGTAAATGTATTTCATAGGTGATTTTTTCCTTTCATAATTTCTAGTTGGACAGTGGAGAGTTATTACAATTATGAAAACATTTGCAAACATGATATGTCTGAAATCCTGTTTATAGATTTTGTGTGAATTGACAAAATGTAGTTCATTGCAAGTATCTAAATGTGAGTTCATCTTCACATCAGCTATGCAAGAGTGTATCGAAAAGTGAATCTAGAGTTGAATTCTCTTTTTGTATTCTCTAACTTATTTTAGTAGATAACTGTCGGAGTTTATAAACATTTAGTAGAGGATGACCTGAGCCTGATTCAACAGGCTCCAAGATTCAATCTTGCAGTCTTTGAAAAAAAATAATTAAAAAGAACAAATTGATCCAATTTCCATTTACCATGGTCAAAGTTAAGGATGGAAAAATTACACAAAAATTCCGAGAGTTAATAACCACCAAGTTTCATTTTTTCAAGGCTGATACTGCCAAGTATATATTTGATTCTTGCCAAAGGTAAACTCCATCCTGCAGGGGCAAAGAAATGGAAGGCTGAAAGATCAAGTAAAATGCTTGCTGAAGAACTGTAGAACAGTAGGAAATTTTCACTGTGAACCTTTAAGAAAAATTTCTCAGGAAGCGGTAAGTCAATAAACCCACAACGACCTACTGCATTTTGAAATAATAGGAACTGAGGAGGCAATAATTGAAAGATTTGCTTATATAAATATAACAATGTTGATTATAAGAAAGAAATATAATCAAGCAAAAGAAGACGAGGATCCATATCAAGCCATCTTGAACACTGAGAAATACAAAGGCAAAACTTTATGACCTTACTAATTCTGAAGATGAATAAATTTTTACAGATAAGTGAATTTTTACAGATGAGGTCTCTACAGCTACAAAATAATCTTTCTATTAGCTACTGATGAATTTACATTAGTTATTTTGTTAAAAGATGGAAAAATTCCTGACTACTGCAGCTTGATATCTACTATGTGTTCAGCACAAGTCTTTCAGATGTGCGCAATGAAAACATCATTCATGGAATAGCCCTCAAGCAGGAGGATGCTATCCTGAGAGCTTAAATCCTCTCTCTCCCAAAGTGGTCAGATCGATATGAAGACTGATTCTGCCTAGCTGTTTGCATTGCCAGTCTGTACGAGAACACTGTAAAATATGGGTGCACATAAGATTAATATATCAAATGCACACTGAAATTTGCTTATCATCTAAAGTTCAAACCATCAGTAGTTCAGTATAAAGATGTTTACATCAAATGACTCCATTTGGGGAGGACACAGTATCTTTTTTCAAAATAAGTTGAATTGCCTAGCAGCCTCCCCAAAAAATGCAATGTATTACATTAACCTCTCTGCAACTTCCTTTCAATAGCTCAGTTTATGGATTTGCTTCATTTGTTACAAATTCACTGATTGTTTTATTTGATGTGGCTTGGTGGTGGGGTTTTTTCCCAGTTAAACTGCACAGAGGCAGCTAAACAATTTAACAAGGACAGTATTGGTTATACAATAAACTTGGCCAAAAGAAGTGCCATTGCCCCTATGGGTGTCTAAAATGATTGGACGTGAACAGGAATTTGTGAATGATACAAATTTCAGGTAATTCCAATTCCAAATATTGAGTCTGGCACTAAATGTATCTGTGGTACCTATGAGCAAGATGGTAAAATAAAGGCATTTCCCTTTTCATCAGCTTTCCACTTCACTACTTTCAGTCAGGTTATTATCTTTTGGAAATCTGAAGCTGGTTTGTGCTGACAAAGAGTTTGAAAGCCATTAATATTATGGGCTATGCTTACCTTCCCACTGTACTGCAGAAAAGGGGTCAAACATCTGAATCCTACAGAGGCTTGGCTTTCTCAGGTCTGTGTGAGCATGTGGTGTGGGGGCTGAAACATCAGCTTCACCACTTCATTGTGCTTCTCCAGTATGCCCCAATAAACAGGAAGTAAAAAACCCAAAGGAATGTAAATCCTAAAATATTTGGTACTGTCTATATGTTTGACAGCCCTTTCCTGGCTGGTAGAAATCAGCTGGGAAATTAGGGACTGGTCTCCAAGGATGGATTAAAATGTCTAAAGAACTACCATGTGATGCTAGATAAAAAATCAAAGCTTGAAAAGTTGGATCTATTTATTTTTAATAAATGTTTTTTAAATTTAATTTTAGTGGGATTTTTAGTCTTTTATTATCTGCTATGGTGCAAGTTTGCAAGTTTCTACTGGTAAGGTACTGCCAACTTATTTTCATGATTTAAAGATGTGTAAAATTTTGAAAGGAAAATTTTGCCTCACTTAGGAAAAATCCCTTTGAAGAAGTTTTTGGAAAAAGCCCTCTGCATAGAAAAAAATTGCTTATCTTCTCTGCATCAGCAACAGCTTTGCTGTATTTTAAAATTACATAAACACCCATAAACCACAGCCCAACACCTGCTACTGGATTTTATTTGGAAATATAGCCATATGTTCACCATCTTTGTTATTATTAAAAAAATATTATTGTAGCAACAACCATGTTTCCTCACTTTTGGTTGATCTTGATTTTGAGTTCAGGTTACAAAATGGCATTTCAGTCTTTTGGAGGTAATTTCTGTGGTGATGAAGATGCTGGAAATGTTCGACGTAAATTTGATTTTTTGCTTCTACAAAGCTCTAGTAAATACTGAACTTAAGCCAGTAGAACTTTGATGCCAGGAGTTGTTTTAATTTTTGGATTATTAAAAATTTATTAAAAAATAAAGATAACTATGCTTTATTTTCTGATGTGTGAGAATAGTATGAAACACAAAAGTAAGATTGTCCTTTTTTTAGTATGCAAATCTGTTATTGACTCATAACAATTGTTTCTCTGGTTAACAAAGTATCAGATTTTTTGGATGTAGGCAAAATTTAAAATGAGGAGATATATACTTATTATTTCCTTTGTCTATGAATTTTTTCAATGCCTATGTCTTGTAGAAAACTGTATTCAGAATTTTAACTTTAAACAATAAGAATATTTTGATGTTGATTTTAGAGGAATATGTTTCCTTCCAATTTTACTTATCATAAAAAAATAATTCTAGTCCTAGCAACAGAAGAATTTAATAGTGACTAATGTAAGACCTTTATACCCTTATGGGTTTTTCCACATATGCATTCCATCTAAAGAATTTTTACACAAAACCCCCAGTGTTTTAAGTGAAGGTTGGGTGGGGTTTTTTTTTTCAAATTTATATATCAGAATTAATTGTGAAAATGAAACTGACAAAATCAGCCAGTTTTTTGAAAACTGTGAAAGTTGGCTGTCAGTCTCTAGGAGAAGGACTGCACCTGTGTAAAGTTTAATTTGTTGTCATGGTCTCTGAGAAAGAAATCTAAGGGGAGGGCAGAAAATAAAGTCCCATTTCTTTTTTCCATCTATCTTTAAATACATCAGTAGAATCTGGACATCAGTTTGATCTCTAAAAATCTAACCAGGGTTCAGTAGAGTGCTGTGAAGTGGCACTTTCAAAGCAGCAGTAAAAGCAGCAGTTGAATCTCCTGTGTAAGTGTAGCAAAGTGATGTCTCTAATCATGTTCAGGCTGACTGAAGAACAGACCAGAATGTTACTTAACAGAAAGTGGTATTCGGGTTAGAGGAGATTCAATTATTTAAAGATAAATATTGAAACTCTTCTTGCTCTGTGTGAGGAACACCTGCAAAATGTGTTCAGTTTTCCATTAGAATGCTCTGTTTGCTGTCGTCTTTGTCGTTACCCTACTTAAAAGATCCTCCTGAGCCCACTATGATCCTTTTCTTGCCTGTGCAAAATTTGGTGCTGCCTTGGCTTAAATGCACATTTACCTTTCAGTCTTAAAGGTCTTTTATAACCTAAATGTTTCTATGATTCTATGCCATCAATATTGACCTGGTGTGGAGTCAGGTGATTACATTCAGTTTCTGGAACAGAGGGAATGTCTCTTGTTCTTGCTTCACTTTTCGAACCGCGCCAAGTCCCACTTACAGCTCTCTGCCACACCGTTGTTCTCCTCCATTCGCACCCTCCCCCTTGCTATTTACTTCCCTTTTAAGTCCAGCTGCCATCTCCCCTGACTGCTTTGTTTCTCAGGTGTGCATCAGCCCTTTCCTTGAGCTGATCCAATTTATTAATCCACTATCCTGTCTAGGAAAGAGATAACTGTAATTTTTCCTAGGGATAAGATACAAACATACGAGAAATCTTGATCCAAAGTAATGTTTCATAAAGCTACCTTTATAAACATCTCTGAATAATCTCATCTAGCTAACCTTCAAGAATTTTGTAGGAAATAAATAAAGGTTTTTTGTTACTTTAATTTTGATATACATTGCATTATATTATCTTTCATATGAAATTAACAGAAGGGAAGATGTTACTTAAAAATTATGAACTAGAGAAGAGTCACAACATGTGTATGATGAAATTTCTTTTTTATTGAGGAAGCATTAAGTGATAAATGACCATTTATTCTGTCCATTTTTACATATAGTATTAAAAATTTCGGGCACTTATGTATGCTTTAGTACTTATAGTAAATCTG
>JAYDZK010000113.1:29009995-29031413 GCA_034509185.1 Euphonia xanthogaster | reverse complement strand
TAAATCTGGATAATCTTGTTATTGGAGTGATTCATGTTAGCAAGATAATATATACTTTTTTACTTACTCCTGTTGTCCATGGACCAACATGGTTGATCAGCTTGTCACCAGTATAACTTGTTTATATATATATATGTAGTTTATCAATTTATAAGTGCTCTCTACTATTAATAATTTCTTTGTTCTTAAGTTACATTCCCTTACATCTTCCTGACTCATTCAGCAGTACTGAGGATACATGTAGCAAATACATAGCTGATGCTTATTTATAAAGAATTTGCCCTATCCCTTCTGCTTGCCCCTGGAAACTTCTCTCTTATGACCTCAACATTTCACTCAGTCAAGTCCTATAAAATTCTCTTTGTGGGAAGTACTTTTTATCAGAGAATATAGTATCATTTTCCTTAGTTTTTGGCCATTGCCTTCACAATTGCTGTGGTAAATTTGGTTGCACAGATGTTGCATTTTGAGCTGAAAATTTTTCATGGCAGTTATGTAAGGCTGCCTTAATCACAACAGGCTTCCTCAGCTGTCCCTTAGCTGTGACCTATGACATCTTCACTCCCTTGCTTCTAAACCCATTTCCTAATAGAACCCAGCAGATCTTGTCTATGATAAATTGTTATTCTGGGTTGCAGCTGGAGGTCTCATCATACGTGCAGTGTATTCTGGGGCTTATTCATTAATCTGGAATAGTGGCTACAGGCAAATCCCTACATGCACCCTTCAAGTTCTAGAGTTCAGTTGTGATGAAAGCTGGCCTAGTAACATTTGTTATGAGTAGGATCTGTCTTCACACCTCTGCCTGTAAGCAGCGTGTGACTGTACTGCAGGGGAATGTCATTAGGTAATATATAGCTGCATTCTTATACAGAAGTACAGAGACTATGGGATGATTATGAATACAAAATCCTAAGTGCATGTTGCTCAGATTTCTTGATTTTAACATTTGTATAATTTTACCTTGAAATAAGCCATTGTGTTAAGAGGTCAAAATTGCAATCTCCTTGTGTGTTGTACATAGCCACCTGGCTCTTCTGTATTTTAAGTGATCGTGTACTGATCTTCTGGGCTGAAAAAGCATCAAATCCATCTTGATGTGCAAAGTGAGAGATTGAATACTTATGGCACTGAGGAGGATTCTTGTTCTTTGTCAAGGGCTTTATTAGTCAGTAAAGATGGTCATGAATACAAGTGCTTTTTGACCATGCTTTGATTGCCCTAAGTGAATAAGGGCAGTAAATTCTAGTTTCCCATGAGGATGTTGTTGGGGTAGTGCAAAGCCATGCCTAGGGAAATCAGCAGCAATGTATAAGCTGGAGCTGGTGACTTGCTCCCACAGGCCCTGGAGCTGTAATTTGGCCAGTCCAAAAACGTGGTTGACACCTAGAGTTCAAAACATTAGACATCATACCGAAAGGATTAACTTATACAGATTTTGGATAAAGGTTTTAGAGGAAATAAAAGCCAGAAGATCCTGGACAGAGCAGATATATTTCTTAATAATACTCTTACTAATCTTTTCAAGTACAAACTTTTCAAATACAATTAGTCACTAGGTTAATTTTTCTTTTCAAGACTTCCTCCAGTATTTTGGCTTATAACAAAAAGTTCTGAGGAAAGCCACTTTTTTAGTACTCTGCCATCAGCAAAATCTTTTCTATCCAGAAATACAAAACTAATGTAGCATGTTTCTGGAAGTGATAAGGAATAATCTTCTGGGTATTTATAGTTGGTGATAATATTCATTTATCTGAGAATGTAGTGCAAATGTTTGCCATTTGTGGTTCACTCTTCAAGATGCAAGAAAACCCCGCACCTGTGGATTTAGTGGTGCGTGAGGTCATAAACTGCATACTTCTTGGGTCTTGGGGTTGGCAATTTATACATAAGCTCCTCATATGCGTAGGACACCAATGGTGTGAAATTATTTACAAATTTACAGTCCAAGCAAGTTTTCTTTGTCTCACAGGTTTTATTATCTCTTGTTGCTCAAGTCTAGGACTGCAGCTCAAGAGAAGACAGCCTGGATGCAGTATGTACACACTGCTGAGGCCTCAGCACCTTGCAGAATTAAGCCATCACTGAAAAGCTGTTTGTCTGCTCTAGTTAGATAGAACAAATTATGACAAGAATACTTAAACTGTCTCCAAACTGCTGAAGTAAAATAAGGCAAAATACAGAAATATTAAAGATAGTAGTAAATCAGATCACTTTCTGATTTTGTGGTTTTTTAATAAAAAATAATTACAGAAACAATAATTACTTATTATCATTAAGCTGGAATAAAATGAAAATTTCGAAGTAATTTTAATGAAAAGAGACTGCTCAAAAATATTTATACTTTTTAAAAGTGCCAATGCTCACATCAAAATAATTCTCAGGTATTTTTTTTTAAACAAATCTTTGTCCCTGGTTAGGCTTTTGACAATGTGAGGTCTGATTTCACATCATTTCTCTTCTGGAAGCAAAGAGAGTTGAATTAAATGTGAACAGGAGGTTGTAACCTTGCTATTTATTTAGTGGTTTTGAGAATTCTCGAGGAAATGTGCTTTCTATGCTTCCAGTATTGTTCATGTTCATCTCTTGATCTAAGAGTCAATTAGGATATTAATAAACTTGACAATATGATCGAAGAGTCATAGAAGAGACTGTGGTGGTTGGCATAGAGTATGATGGTTTTATCTTTGCTTTTATGATTCAGTTTTTAAGTGTCCTGCTGATATGCAGACTGATGATGTACAAACATTCTGCACTTCTCCACTGCATTGGAACAGGGGAGAGTAAGTAGTCTACAATAAACATTTTCATTAAATTATGCAAAGACAGAATAGAATCTGTATAACTAAACATCTGTATATACAGTACACTAACACAATATTTAGCTGGATGATCACACAGGATTTTGGCTGTGCCCTTCAGGAGAAGCCCTCTACTATTTATCTCTCTATTTGGCTGCACAGTAAGTTCTTTCAGCTCAATTTTTTTGCATTAATGCTTATTTTATTCTTCTGAATGAATGAGGCTGGAATAAAGTACTCAAATGTATAGCATAAATATTGAATTGTTTCAGTTGTTCAGATACTTATACAAAGGCTATCAGTACTGTACATGGTGCAAAACAAAGACAGAAATTTTAAATCTCTGTGATTCTGATGGAACAAAACACTTGAACGCACAAATAATCACATTTCTATGTGAGGAAGTCCCAAGGTAATGACACCCTTCACATACTTGTCTGACTTCCCTTGAAATGAGAGAATGCTGGAATATGGTGAAGGCTTCCATCTCTGAAGTTCTGCCTTACCATAACAGTGGATACATTTATAAACTAGAACAAGAAATTCTTTGAATTCAGGTACTTAAAAACTTTGAAATGTGACAAAAAGCATGTACTGCCTGCCTGTTGTGACATTCCCGGGAGAGATGCAACTCTGAGACACTTATAGTCACATCCTGATTCTAATAATACCCCTCAAGGGGTTTCTTCCTATGCTACTGGGAAAGTCTTCTTATATCCATTGGTTTTAGCTCTGCTCATTTCACCTATCATTCCACTGACAGGCCAGCCTAGTATTTCTAGAAGAAATGTGCTGTGTGTTATTCACACAGTATAAATGGTAAACAAACCAGCCAAAACCCCATACCATGTGTAAATGAAAATGTTCACATGTCTGCAGAGCCAAGATCAAGAAAATTTGTGAAGCTGTTAAAGCTGTCCCTGAAATATTATCTATACTGGGAGCCACAGCATATTTTGAGTTTCAAATTCTTCCTCCAGCATTCCTCTGAAATAATTACAAAGAAACGAAGCAGCAATCAATAACTATGAATATCAGTGGCTGTGGGATGTACCACATTCTGTGCACACTTTAATAAAAACATATGAAGAAGAGGTATAGATAGTTTACACATTTTTGTGGTGTCTTCTAAGCCTCTTGATTGATGTAAACTGGAACTTAGCAGTTCTTCATGTGGCCTCAATGTGCCTGCACCTGGAGTGCTTGAAGAGCTTGGACTTTAATTGACCAAGATGATATTTAAAATGTAGATAGACATAAATGCAGAATAATTTCTAAAGTTTTATAAAGTGTATGATAGGCACAGCTTGCTTTGTCTCAGTGTTATTATGTGTGATACCAAATTACAGTGGAGAGTGCTATTTTGTTAAATAGGTATAGGTAGGTGTTGAGTGGATTGCTCTGAAGGCTGGTCATAATACTGTAAGTCTTTTTGCACAGTTAACTTTTTCACTAGATTATTAGGATCTTTAGAGCATCAGAGTACAGCCCACAGCTGGTAAGATTTCCTTTGCTAACAGTAATCCAGATCTGCTGTCACAGAAAAGCCACACTAATATTAGTCCAAAGTTCAAAATAAGCTGTAGCCCACATGTAAAAATTGCTTGTATAGTTTTTAAATAAATTAATGCAAATTGGAATCTTAGAGATGTTATTTTTTTATGTGCACCTGTGAAACATCATTCTGATTTTAAATTTGTTGCCTCTGAACTGTGTCACATGTTAGATGAAGGAGAGATTTAGACATGGTTGGTGAAGTTGTAAATTTATGGGTCATACAATCTCTGTGACTGCAGGTTAGTCACGCCCATTAATTTCCTTCCAAATTTCATATTTTAATGCAAGAAATACAATTTGACTTCACATTTTGTTTGTATCTAGTAGCACTTAATCCTCTAGATCAAATTTTTGGGGATTTTCTTGGGTTTTTTTTAATCCTTTTTTATATGGTTTGCTATGTAATTTGTGTTGTTAAATGCAAAACTTCATTACACCTACTGGTTTCTCCTCTGGGTTGGCAGCATTGTAAATTATTAAATAGAATTACAGACAGTGTCATGATAAGTTTTAATGTGACAATGAAGTGAGAGCATTGATCTTATGTAATTTGAGTCAGAAAAATCTGAACAGGTAAACTATTTGTAATTTCTTACAGCTGAATAGGAACATAAGTAATATTAGTAACAGAAAAAAGGCCATCTGGTACAGCTTGCCTGGGTTTGTTTGCCTGGTTGATCATAATCTCAACCACCTGCTTTTCCACTGAGCTCTACTTCACCAGCCCTATCTAATTCCAGAAACAAATGTATCTGTCTCTTGTACACCTTTATAAATCTTTCCTTATAACTTTGAATATTCAGACCTTATGTGGTCTTATGGCACAGAAGATCCACAGAATGCTCAATAAATGCACAGAAAGAAGTGCTCCTGATCTAAGGGTTTGAATCTAGTTTCAGAGGAAGTATGTAGATGATTAGAAGCCTATTGTAATAGAATTAGATTAATATCTATGTGGTGATATGATTACCATAGCCAGTTGCAAAATGCAGATGTTTGTTTTGCTTTTAGATTTGGAAACAGACACCTGTACTATTTTAATCTGCACTGATGTTATGCCAAAACATTTATTATTATTATAGCCAAATTTTATTAAGACAATACTGTCTTTCTTGCAGTGTTGGTGGGGGAATAAGAAGAGTATTTAGTACTCTTAAACTACAGATCTTTTTTGGCTAGTAGCAGAAGAAGTAAACAAAAGGACTGTGAAGTAAAATTTTCTTTGTATAAACCGAAGAACAAAAAAATATTCTATTCTGACCATGTCTTTCAATTCCCACTTGCTTTTTCAGATATGGTTCTTCTCTATGGCAGTGGTTAAATATTTGGGAACATTACTGAAGTGGGATTAAGGTTATTTAAACAATCAGTAAAAGTTTTGATCTGTTTCTGAAAGATCATGTCTATTTTTATATCCTTCAAACTTTTTATAAGCATATGTGAATTTACTGTTTTGATGTATTTCAGCAGCTGTCTCTAAGTTAGGTTTGCTTGTGTTTCTACAATGCCCCCCTACTGCCTTTTTTCTTAAATTCTTCTTTTCCCCTTCCTTTCTCTGCCTGGAGGTGAAATAAAGAAGGTTCCTGTGCTACAGCCACTGTCTTAGATGTTGTGATATTGGAACCTGACAGTTTTACTGATTTGGTTATCTATGTCCTGATTCCCTAGTGTAAGCTCTTAGCAATACCTCGGGAGGTTTTGGACTGGCAGAGGTGTGCTCTGCTTCCCTCTGGCCACTGTTTCGCTGTCACTGAGTGTCTCTTGGCTGGGAAGTTAAAAAAAAAAATTTGCTGGGATCTTCTATCAAAGACTAATTTGGTGGTGAGATGAATACAGGGTAGTCCTTTAACTTACAAGGTTTGAAAGCTCCCATGCTGGGTATAGAGATAATGGATACTGGAGTGCATATAAAATATCCTATGAAATTATACATAAATGCATACTGTTCAGTATGTCTTAACACACTGTAAAACTTTGTACTTACAAGTATGTTTTCCATAAAACAATCAACACTTTTCAGATAAAGAGAAAGATTCTCTGTTTCCCTCTCCTCCCCTGCTAATAGTAGGTGGAGATTGGCTGTGGAGTAATAGGACTTTTTTTTGGTAGACTAGAGTTGAGTTTGGCTCAACAGCACACTCGTTTTGGGTCAGTTCTTTTGTCTAGCAAAGGATTTTAACCAGAGATCTCAAAGCAGCAAAAAACCCTTTTGTTTTTGTATTGAAATGAAATACACTACCCTTGCCAGATAATAATCACACTATATAGAGTAGAGGAGCCTATTTTTCTTAGGCAGATCTGTTTCCTATATACAACTTCAGTGGTTGAGGTAAGCCACAGTCTAGTATCCTGCACTTCATAGCTTTAGTGCTGACTTTTGTGTGATTGGAAAGTACAAAGTACAACAGTTGCATCCTGCATTGAGTTTTCAGTCTTAGCTTGTTCTGTAGCTTAGAGCAAACAGATGAAGGATAAAAAATGAATGAATTTACAGTGGGATGTGTACAAATGTCATAATTAATCAGCTAAATTTTTTTTCCATACTTGCTATTTTCTGTCTCTGAAATCCTTTCCTTTCTGTTAGCTCTGGTACTAATTATCCAGCCACTAGCTATTGGCCTTCAAAGTCAGAAAATGAACATCATTCAGGAGACATGTGGCTGCCAAACCCAGTGAGCATGTAGGAGTAGTGCCTTTACAGGTCAAGTGCTAGAGCTGCTCTTTGACAAATCAGTCTCAATTAGCATCATAGGAGTCTGCTGGTATTCCTGTTCCCCCGCACCTCCGGCTTCATCTGTTAGTGGTTGGTGTTGCCAGCCATTGTTTTGCACTCCCAGACCTGCAATCTGTTTCAGTGCTTGTTAGTAGTGCAAGAGCACCCTCAGCTCTCCAAACTTATTACCAGAACGTATACCACTCATTGAAGGAGGATTCTGTGGAGGGATAGAATGTAAGAAAACAAAGTGCAGAAGGTAGTCTCACACCTGAGGAGTTGCAGCTGTACTAATTACCAAAGATTTGGAACAGGCCTGCCATATTGCGTCCAATAAGACGAGTGCTACAAAAGAGTGGATTAAGTAGTTGTGAAGAGAGTTGGGGTTTGTTTGTTGTAGTGTGAAGAAAGATGGAGTTGTTTGTTGGTTGTGAAGAAGTAGTTGGTGCTGTGAGGAGCTGCCCATGAGAAATCACTGAGAAGGTATGGAAGCTTTGCAATACGATGGCAACATGCACCTGAAACTCTATTGCACGTGGCTTCACCTGTCTTCAGCTAGTAATCATTTATCAATATTTTGGGGAGAGAAGAAATGTAATATAAAGTTACTCTTCTGACTGATATTTGGATACTGATACTCCTGATATTTGGAGTTCTAAAGTTAGCACAAGTAGCAAGGGGCAACCAGTAAACGGCTTTCTTAAATGCTGTTTTATGCCTTCTGGTTAAATGTGAGCATGTTGCTAGTACTTGTATCCCTAGGGATGGCTCCAATGTTAAGACCTATTTGTGGAGTCCTTATTTAGGTTCATGTCTGTTCCCTGTTGAAGAGACAGGACAGGGAGTGATGGGAGACAAAACCTTGGAGATAACATTCTGGTGCTAGAGGCATCCTCTAGATAATCCTAGCTGACACACTTTAGGGGTGTGCTCTACCAAGTAGATCCCAGCTGGTGGAGTATAGAGGCAAATTTCTACCTTTCTTCACATTTAAATTGAAGCTGCCTGCTTTGACAATTGACTGTGTTCTGCTCTCTTTATCTGATCTGTCTAAATGGATTCCCTGTCCTTCTTGTTAGAGTGAAAAAGGCTATTTAAGTTTTAGCATGCTTAATAGTGTCCCGAGCATCCATTACAGATGCAGCCCGAGGTAAATACTCGATGGATGCATAGAATCTGTGATCAGCTATATGCTCTTAGAAAGGGGAGCATAAAGTAAGTACTGACAACATTGGTCCAAATGTAGTTTGTGGAAGGGCAGGTCTCTTGGCACACATCACATATGCTATAAATGAAGTGGCGGGCTACCAAGTACAATGGAACTACCACTGTTTAATAAGCACAAGGCTTTCCCAATATCTCCATAAATTTCTGTAGATTTTTTTGCCAATCTAGTCTGCATTTCCACACGTCTATCATTCAGGAGCTTAGCTGAAGAAGTAATTTAAAACACTTTGGAAGAGATGGGAAGAGAAAAGTTGAGAACCAATTCCTATTTTATACCAGAATAAATTGACTTACTAGTGTTAATTCTTATAGTATCTAGTTTGAAAAAAATGACCAACCAAATAAATGAATGCAGGAAGTCAGCCTAAAAGGTAAAAGATACATGAAGGGACCATGGGTATCTCATTTGAAAAAGTATGTTTCTGCTTTTAGGTTGGAAGACTTGAAATCATTTCAGTTAATGTTTTTTTATTTTTCTTTTTTTTTTTTCACCCTTAAGTGTGTAGTTCGCTAGCATTTTTTGAATGTATTGTTCTGAGGAGCAAAAAAAGTAAGATTAATGTGTCTGAGTTACTATCAGTTATTGTTTTCTTTCTAATATCCTCCAGCTTTATGTTGCTTTAACGTAGGCACATTCAGAGTTTTGAACATTGTGGGAAAAGGTTTCACCGGTATCCATTCTTGCCATTAAAGTGCTTCCCTTCTGAATATTGTCTGCCAAAGTATGTGGTATCCTGCAGAGCAAGAGGATGAGGACGTAGATTGCAATGAAGCTGAACAGTTTGCACTTCCTAACAGTGACACCAGACATCAATCTTTTGTAAAGACAGCCCAGAATAGAGGAGGAGAACTCTCAACCCCACTCCCCCACATGGAAAAACAAAAGGAGAATTATCTCTTTTTTTTTCCCCACTTCATTTCAGCAATTTCCTTCTAAGATCCTCCAAGATGAATATGTTCTCAAATTGCATAAGCTGAAATTTCAATGGCTGAGACTCTTTTGGGAAAGAAAAAAAAAAGATGGAGAGACTTGAAGTAAAACTTGGGGTTTAGGTTTTTTTAAGTAAATTTTTTTCCTTTTAAGATTTTATTTAATTTAGTCTCAGTTCTCTTTTTATCATCAGGCTAATGGATGCAGCGCTGATTTTGTCACAGTTAATGTGTTTCACACGTTCATACCACAGTTTGACCTCAGTATTCAGTAACACTAAGTTACACAGGTTGGCAAGTGCTCAGAACTGAAGACTGCCAGTGCTGTAATTGGTCATACTGGGAGAAGCTTAAGTCAAGTCTGGAGCTTGTATGAAGTGGCACAGACCTATAGAAGTCATTTTGAAACAGCTGCTAGAGATCTTCTTTACACAGAAATTTGTTATAGGTTTTATTTTAATGCATAAAGGTAATTTCACAACATGATGATTTAGGGTTGTGAAATTAATGAGCCATATTCTCATCTTTGTAGTAAAAAAGGTGCAGAAAGGGCAAGGAGCTACAAAAAGTTTCTACATCAATGAATTTCAGAAGTTAAAATATGGTGTGTCACTCAGTCCGCAGTCTGTGAGGTGTAAGATGGATAAACCTTGCTATAACCAGGAGGAACCCTCACTGAATAAAGGGTATTTGAAAAAAACTGAGGCCAGTATTTGTGCGAAATGCTTGATAGTGCTTGGGACTGGGTTCTCAAAGAGGATTTTATTCTATAGTCTGGATATCCTTGACAGTGCCATGGCACAATTTTATTCTTTTTTTTTTTTTTTAAACAAATCAGAGCTGTTTTACCACCTTTACACATAAAGAATCTGTTATGAAATCCTTAACAACTGGAAAACAGAATACCTGAATCAAGCTTTATATACATGGGAAAGAGACAAGTGAAAATGCAACAGCTGCTGCCATCATGGTTCCTGATGGTGTAGACTCCTATCTTTGTTACAGAGATTGTCCGGAGTTCAGGGAAACAAAGCTTTGACCAGCTGCAGAGCTGCTCCAGACAACTAGAGCACTTGAAAATTGGCTTCAATAAGGTGTGAGAAACAGGCTGGTCAGGCAAGTTGTTGTAGCAGAATTTTTGTGAGACCTACTGTGGACTGAAAGACTTGGCAAATGTTCCACTATTTTCAGAGTAAACTTACATACACAGTGCTAAAACTTAATCCCTATTATATTTTTCTTAATTTTTTAAATTTTTCCTATTTGTCTTTGTGCAAGTGTCCAAATCCAACAATTGTGTGCTAAAACTTATCTTCTCAGTATCTTTTTGCACAAAGGAATGCATGTTCATTTTCTGTTAAAATTATGAGTAAAGTCAGTCACTGAGTCACTGTTATTTATTTCTGAATCTCACGTGATAGCCTTTATTCCTTTGTGGCTTTCTGTGGTGTATGTAGAAACAGACTGTTTAGTTCCTGGAAACTGTATGAAAAGCTCACAGGCCATGGTTTTACACTGTCCTAATGCAATAACTGATAGTCTGACTCTGATTTACATGGATAAAACAATGCTGCAAGAAGTTTGACTCATGTAGCTTTGTTTCCAAGAGAACTGCTCCTACTAGTTCCAAGAGACTGAATCTTCGGGTATGCTGTGTCTTTTTCTAGCCTTTCCATTGATATCTCATGCTTATGAGGATGCCAAGAAATAACCTAAGGCATGTATGGGTTGAAAGGACCATTATTTTTGACGTGCCCAGCCTCTGCTTTCCTAACCATATGATCTTTTAAGTATTTTACAGATTCAGAAGTGTATCTGGGTATAATTCACAGTGCCCTGGATTCTTGCTAGAAGGGGATAGGATCTGGCCTGTTGTTTATTCTGGGTAGCATGTGTAATACTTTGGCGTATCTTGATTCTTCCCACGTTTCCCCAGACCATTCTGCATCTTAAGTTTTGCAGATCTTATTGTGGACTTTTTTGTGTGGGAGCAGATTTGTGTTTTCAACTGGTGTGGCAGCAGATCAAGCAGGAGGTTTTGGCTTGTGCATACATTCTGGAGGCAGGTTTTGTGGAAGGTTGCTTGAATTTTTGGCTTACAAACCATGGGAGTATATATCATGTATTACTTGATTACAAGTTAGCCCACTCACTAAATACTTTGTTGACCACATGGAGTAACATAAGAAGAAGGCTGAAAAACAGATAATCCTGACTAAAGCTCAGAAAGAGCACATCTCACATCCCAGAAGGATCAGATGCTGAACACCAAGTGAAATTTACTAATTAAACTGCTGGATTGTGATTTTACAGACCACAGGGTGTCTCTTGGTAGCATAATTTTCTTTTGATACTGGCTTTGTGACAGGCTGTATGATTGCCTGTTCTGGCATTACCTGGATAGCGCAATGTGCATTTCATTGCAAAATGACCAAGGAGGACTAGGTAATACTGAGGCTGAAAAAATACATTTGAGTTGTTCCCCCTTGTCCTGACACACCAACTTCATGAGCAATGGCTAATATTTTAAACAGTGGTGGAGCTCCTACTTTCTAAAGGCTGAGAACTGATCTGGGTCCGTTCAGGGTCTGCATGGATAGGTGCTTCTCAAGAAAATGAGAGAAAGGTTAAGAAAATCGTTTGAAGGTCTATAGTAAATCAAGTCTAGTTCACCACTTGAACTCGGATCTCCTTACAGCCAATCTTTTGATTTACAAGTGTGATTATCTTGAGAATAGAAACTGCTAAAACTCACTGTAGCCATGGCCACAATTTAAGAATAATGTATCTTATTAAAAAAAAAAAAAGAAAACAAAACAAGCACAAAAAAGTGTACATTTCCCTGTATACATGCTTCCTAGTGTGTGGTATATAACAAAGCCTTCCAGATAAATTCCTTGGATCTAGTTCTGTTCTCATTAAACCAGCACAGCTCTGTGCTAACACTAACGTAACCGAGGAAAGAATTTTTCCTCTAAGAATTATATTTCTAATAGGCAGGAAGCAGAGCTTTTTGGCAAAATCAGCTATCCTGCAACTCTGCCTGAAGAACACTAAAACAAAAAACATAAAGCAAAACTGGCTCAGAAGAGTTGCAAAATAGGGGCTACACCATAACAGACTGGACAGAAGAGTTCCACCACAGTTCATGTCTACTTCTGTTGTGGAGATGGTAGCTAATCTGTTAGATTCTGGTTTTATGTGAGGTATATCCCAAATACGTCCCAAAATACAGTTTTTTAGGCAACTTTCATCGAAATAAATCTGGTAATTGTCCTTTCCAGTAACAAAATTTAAGTGGTACTGTATTGCAGGGGTTGCTTGTCCAATGCAAATGTAGAAACAAAGAGGGAATGAGATTCTGTGAAAAAGCTCTGCATGAGAAGGGATTTATTCAAATTCTTAAAAAACAGATCACCAGCTAGAGGAAGTTTAACAAAGACAAGTACTGAATTCTATACCTGGATCAGAACAGCCCTGGATGTACAGACAGACTGGGGAATGAGAAGCTGGAGAGCAGGGCCAAGGAAAGGGACCTGCGGGTCCTGGTCATTGTCAGGTTGAATATGATTCAACAGCGCCCAGGCTGCCAGGAGGGCCAGCCCTGTCCTGGGGAGCATCAGGCACAGCATGGCCAGCTGGGCAAGAGAGGGGATTGTCCCCTCTGCTCTGAGCTGGGGTGGCCTCACCTCAGGTGCTGGGGGCAGTTTTGGGTGCCGCAGTATAAGAAAGACATTGAACTGTTAGAGAGTGTCCAAATGAGGGCAACAAAGATGGTGAAGAGCCTTGAGGAGAAGCCATATGAGGAGCAGCTGAGGTCACTTGTCTGTTCAGCCTGGAGAAGAGGTGACTGGGGGGAGACCTGCAGTTAGAACTTCCTTGTGAGGGGAAGTGGAGAAGCAGACACCAATCTCCTGTTTTTGGTGAGCAGTCATGAAGCATCAGAGAAGGTTTAGGTTAGATATCAGGAAAAGGTTCTTCTCCCAGAGGGTGGCTAGGCAATGGAACAGGCTCCCCAGGAAAGTGGTCACAGCAGCAAGCCTGACAGAGTTCAAGAAGTGTTTCAGCAATGCTTAGACACATAGAGGGATTTTTGCCACTGTTCTGTGCTGGGCCAGGAGTTGGATTTGATAATCCTTGTGAGTCGCTTCCAACTCAGCATATTCTATGATTCTATGAACGCATCAGTTAGAAGAAGGCAGTAAGGTAGTGAGTAATCAACCAGTTGGGGTTTCTTTTGTGAATTGGAAAAGGTGATAGTTTAGAAGATAAATTTTTTAAATGCTATGTATTTTCCTGTCTTTTATCTTTTTAGGTAGGTGTGAAATGCATAGAAAAGGAGTGACTGACATTTCTACCTTCCAGGCCATTTTTCTTACCTCAGTCATGCTGGGGTTTCTACTAATTCTGACTAGAGAGAAGTAGACCCAGGAGAGGATCCCTTTTTGATTGCTTGAATGCGGCACAGAGTACCTGCCTCTGAAGCCCTGTGGGTTGTACCTGTTTAGGAACAACAGATTCCATACTGGGGTCAGCTGGGACCATGCCATCTTCTAAAAGATGGCTAGCATAGCAAAACTGAAGGCTCTGCTTAAATTTATGTAGGTGCTGAAGGGAAACTTTCACCTGTTCTCCTAGCTACAGTCAGTGTTCACTGTGAGAGAATGGAAATTTTATGTGAATCATCATCTGTATTTTTTTCCATATTACTTAAGATCCAGGTCTTATAAAGCTTGTATGTATATTTTAATTAAACGTTAATTTCTAATCTTTTTTATTTACTCAGGAGTCATCAAATCTTTACCATTTCACTGATTCTGAGGATTTCATAAAACAGCTGTTTCCGTTGAAATCACTCCTTAAAATAGCTATAGGTTTTTATTGGCATACATGTTTTCTCCTGTTGTTAACCAAAATGTGTTAGGCTATGGAAATTACTTAAAATTACTGAAATTAACAACAAAAAAATCTCATTTTGACACCTCTGTATTATGTGTTCTTCAAGAGGAATCTTATGTGCACAATGAACATTTCCTACTACTACAAAAGTAATGCTTCAGAAGTAGTGAAATATGGCCCAGACATTTGATCTGTCCTAGGGATTCATAGAATGGAACTTGATTGGTAATGAAAAATTATTTTTAAATTAAAAAAATAGAGTTTAAGTAAAATCATTGGTCACCTGACCAATATGATTTTTAAAGTGTGTGAAACATTATGTTTTTTGAATTAATTAGGAGGAGGAAGGAAGGGAGAAGTACAAAAGAAGGATAACATCGATAATCTTTCTTCATTTTGGAAAATCCAGAAAAGAAGATAAATGGGACTGCTGAAAAAAGCCTGGCTTCAGCTTCTTGTTAGCCAGTGCTTCATTGCTGTTACAGGGCTACTAGTAAGTTCCCTCAAAGCCTGTGCTTCTCCAGGCCAGTTCCCTCAGCTTCTCATTTTCTTTCTTCTAGTAACAGAATTTGTACATTGAACAAATGTTAAAATGAAAAATCTTCATTTTCTTTTGGACTAGGTTGTAGGCTACAAATCTCTCAGCTGCTTGGAGCCCATTGATTTTAGCAAGTGCAAGTCTGATTCTGAGGTGACATCAAGGAGACTTAGAGCTAGGATGAAATCTGAGGGCCAAATCATAACCTGCCCTTCATTCAGCAGTTTCTGTGTAGCACCAGTTTTCCTTTGTCACCTAGCTACATGGCCGCATTTATTCTCTGTTGGGATTACATGCTGATTCTTTAAATTGGGTGATGGATGGAAATATTAATTGATTCAGTAGGTGTCAGTAATAATAGTAGTAACAATAATAGTAAAAAATTCAACAATTTAATTACCATTTAATTAAAGTACCAATTTTTGGTACTCCAGTACCAAGATGTGGTTGCCCTGTTGTTCCCCAGATGAGAATAGCTCATCATGTCTCCATCCATTAACAGCTAACTGGGGAAAGCCACAACAGGAAAGGATGCCCTTGCTGTGCTGGGTTATAACTTGACTCACAGCTACATGAAAAGGAAATGCTACCTTTATCTTCAGTGACAGGTAGTTGTTCATAATAGCAGCAGATGCGAAGGTCTTCCGAGACCCAAGTGAGTTCAGGAACTTAAAGCTGGTCCTGCTGTGAGCAGGAGGTTGGATTAGGGACCTTTGGTGGTTCTGTCCCACCTGAATTACCCTATGATTCCATGAGGTTCACTCTCCTCAATCAAAAGTACGGGGTTTGTGTATAGTGTATTGAAGTTATCTATTTTTTAAATTGTATTTAACAATCACATTTGAATTATGAAACATCAAAAATTCCATTAGAACACTGTCTCAGAGGCTTCTCCAATTCCATCGCCTGCTTTTTTCCTGTGGCTTCACAGTAGGATTTGATAATTTTATAAAATGCAGTAATACTTCCTGTTTTCTGCATGATTTTTTTTTTTTTTAAATCTGTGTTGGTATTGGCTCAACCTTGCTTTCTTTATTGGTCATTATGTAATAATACATATGAGAGAGTCTGTGTGAAAGAGTCTTTTATAATTTTATCCTCATTCAAATAATTTTTTTCATTTTCTTTCAAGTTATCATCATTAGAAATGAAAAAGTGAAACCACAAGTCTTCTGTAGACGCATACAATTTCATTTCTCTTGCGGGCAGTTGGTGAGCAGTCAGCTTTATTCCATGAAGAATGCTCAGTCTGTTTCTTAGATTTGAGGGATGTCTTTTTGGCATTATGATTGTAGTATTTTTAATATACTAATGGTTACAGACTGAGTTTTGGGGTGATCTATTTCACCCTTTCATATTATTCTGCTTCAAATAAGTTCTTGATTATCAGTTTCTTCAGATTAATGTTAATACAGTTTTTTTTTTTCAATTGAGACTGCCTATTTCTCGAAGGAATTTAGCATAGACTGTGCCATTGGTGTCATCAACAATAGGATTAAGGAACAGGATTTAATTTACTTACCTATAAAAGAAGTCAGAAATAGCTGTAGCAGTTAAGTAACTTGTGGAAGAATTGTTTATCTCCCCAATATTCCTGTGGTGCAAACTAACATTTTGCCAATATTTGGTTACCTTATTCCATATACTTGTTAGTGTAAGAGGCAGTTTAACTGAAAAATGAATCCTAATAAAATGCCTTTTTAGTAATTCGTTTTGAAAACCATTTGACCTTAACTACAATGAAAGTAGACTGTAAAAATCATCATAGATTCCCTTCCTTGAACTTTTCATAATGCTGAAAAATGACTGAGGGAAAGAAGAAAGATCCAGTTACTGTACCCTGTTTGCACAGCTGTACTTCATTGAGTGGAGGCTTGTGTTACACACAGTTTGTGATAGGAAGTAAATGCTTTTGAAACAACTAAGGAGACAGGTCTTTAACCTCCACCTTTTCAGATGCCTTTTTCACTCATTTAGCTTCTGTTGAAGTCTTGAGAAACATTTCAAACACAAATTATTATTGAATACTGAAGCTCACCTGAATAATTCATTTCCTAGTGTGTTTATTAGGCAGAGATGCATTGAGATGAGGTTGGTTGGTGGTTTTTGGGGTTTTTTTTTGTTTGTTTGTTTGGGTTTTTTTTGAGAGACATCACTAATTGTTGATACAGTAAACACTTGTTCCTTCAGGAACAAATGCATTTAAAGAAGAAAGAATTCTTAGACTCAGTGTTAAGTGTTATTTGATAGTTGAAATTGCATATTTATTTCAGCAATTTTAAGTGTCTTAAAGGCCCTAGAGATAATTTAAAAATGATTTTGTGATGTTAACAACCAACTGTCAAAATTAACTAGATTTAAAAGTCTGAGTTGCTAGCATGCATGACTGTTACCTCCTGTTACAAGACTATCTAGTCCCCTAAATGGTAAAGGTATGTTCAGATTCATTAAGAGGATTTTTTTTTTACTTACTTTACGCTAGAAGTACATGTTAATCACCAGACCTAAACAATTTGATGTAAACTTGGGTGCAAATAATTACAGGACTTTAGGCAGCCATTATAAAATAGTTTTCTAAGTGTGATTCTAATGTCTGCCAGAGGCACTTCTCTAATGGCTCTGGTGAAACAAGGTCAGTGGCAATGGGAGTGTACAGCTGGCAGACAGCCAGTCAACTTTTAATTTCTGTAATCGGCTGAGGCTTTGTGTATACTTCATCCCTTGAAGTACATGAGACCTTAAATTAAGAATTATGATAATTAGGTATTATTTGGGCTACATGGACTGCATCCTTTTTCCTTTTTTTCTGTAATTAAGGTAATCCTTATAGCTTATGGCCATGATTATTTCTATTTTAATATCCCACTTCACACTGGCCAGATACAGTGCAGACAGGCTACCCAGGTCTGCACTTGTGTGAGAAAATGCCTTGAAATATAATCAGGATATTGAAGTATTCTTCATTTCAGTGCATTAGAGGTATCATGCCTTTGGAGGACATGGCTGACACGGATTTTGCCTGTCTTCCAGGTTTGTTTTTTTTTAGTTTTTTTTTTTTTTTTTAGCTGTAACAATAGAGCCATTGCTCTCCTTTGGCTGTCTCAAGGCTTCCCAGCAAGCATCAGTTTGTTTTTCCCATTGGTCACTAGTGGGCAGGCAGTTTTGTGGTCTGTGGCACAAGTGGGTTGAAGAGTCACACATTCCAGAAAGATGTAAGCATAAAAGCTGACACCAATAAGTTGTTTAAATTTGATGCATATGATTTTTGTAACATTTTGTGTCCCCTTTTAGTCCTTAAATATGTCAAGAGCAAGCATGAGAGCATCCTCAGTCTTTGTCCCTCTGAATCCCATACAGAACTCCAACTGACTCGTTACCGGAACTCAGATGAGGCTTTCTGGCTCTTTAATTCTCATCTCACACATCCTTCTGCTCTTCCAGCAATGATTTTAATTCCTGCTACAGCCTCTCTTTACTTCAGCATGAAATTTACACTGACTTGTGTACACTGACAGACATGTAACCCTGCCTACACAAACTCAGCTTTGAGCATTAGGTTTTATTATTTTGTGTTAATGTAAAATAGCAAAGTGTAAATTGGAGGATTAGTTGCTTCTTGCTTAAGGAAAAAAGGCCTAGAGAAACAAATGTTGCTTCTCTAGCACAAACCTCATTAGGAATTTTGTGTTTTGCAGAGGTTAATATACTGTGGGCTGCACACCAAGTACACCATAGTTCAGAAGATTACAACTTATTCACTGCCTTGAGACAATCTGTACTGCAGAAATACACCTCCTGGGTAAGTAGCACAAGACTTGACAAACAAGTTAATATCAACAAGGTTCAGTTAAAGTTAAAACATTGTGTTTATTTCCCTTCAAAGAAAAACAATTTTTTTGAAAATGTTTGACACTGAAGGCACAGAAGATGAAACTGAAGAATCTGATAATCAGTTATAAAATGTATTCACTAATGTTGTACAGCAAACATTAAAGCTACAAAAGTTAAAGAAGGCTAACTATATAACACTGCATTTATATTTTGATAACTTTTTTAGTAGAATGGAGAATTTTCATTCACTTATTCATACATGAGTACAGAAAAAAAGCAGAGTATAATTCAACTATTTCAGAATATGTCTGTCTAGCTAAAAGAAGCAGGGAGAGAAATCATCATTAAAATTTGCTTTGGACATGCAAATGGATTTATTTGTCTCTGCTCATTCATGTCATATTAGTACCCTTGTAGGTAAGAGCAGTATGCTACATAGCATTATTTCAGATAAAATTAATTTGAAATGGTGAGCTGTGTGCATATTCCTATATAGATTTTAAAAAGTATATTTCCAAGTGCATTCATAAATGTAACAAAATATTTAGGGTTTTGTTCTGCACTCAGAGTAACTGCTGATTTCCTAAGTTGAGCCCCCATGTTCTCTTTTGACTGTTTTGGCTTTTTAATTTTATTTTTAAAATCAGATTGTAGTTTGTCTGGTTGTCTATTATTCAAAATGCATAAATTGAAAATCTAATTTTCAGAATTAGAGTTCAAAAGGGATATTAAATGTATTTACATGTATAAATGCATACATATAATTTATATATATTCTCCAGTGAGGTATAATATGGGTGGTGAAGGAAACCCACAGTCCTTTGGCAATCTCTCTCTCCAGCCTGTGAGTGAATGACTCAAAGTCAAGACAGTGTGCTCACCCATGGAAATCCAGTATAACTCAATTAACTTGGCAAAGTGGATTTGTGCATATGTGACTGAACATGGACTTAGTCTCTAGTTTGTAACTGTCTTAAGTGCAGGACATTAAATTAGTTTAAGTGCTATGTTCCAGGGAAATTTTCTTCTGAAAATTGTGAAGCAGTACTATTTCCTAGATCTTTTTCTTGATGGCTTCTATATAAATTCGTGTTGTTTGTTTATAAAGAAAATATTCATCTGATGTTAGCAAGATTACCTAGAATTTAAATTACTGTAATGAACAATAGAGGAAGGGATGTCTGTGACAACCCTGCTTCCTCTGTAAATACTGCTATGTTAAAGATTTAACCTTTGCCCATTTACCCATTGGGACCATATGTGCAAATGCTTAACAAAAACAATAATTCAAAAAAGACAAAAAGCCTGTGTGTACATATGGGTGTGCATATGTGAACTTTGTCTGATAGCATGATTATGAGGATGATACTTTCAGAGAGCATAAAATACTCGGAAGACCAAGATTTCCTTGGATTCCAAAGACCATCCTCAGGACCACACTGGTATCGCTTGGCAAATAATACATGTGCATTGAAAATTCATATGCTTTGTGCAAAGGGAAATGAATCTAGGAATATATGCTACTTTTTTGTGCCAGGTTTTTTCACCAAGTATTTGATATTAACCAAAACATATGGTTAATGTAAATACTGTTTTGCCTCCTCCCTGAACTTTTCAGACATACACCAGTTTTCTTTCTGCAGCACCTTATTGTGCATGATCACAATTCTTGCTAATTCTTACAGAACTGCTATTTTTTTGGACTGACAGTTTTGTCCAGAATCATGGATGGATCTGCCTTGAAGCTGAAACTCAGTGAAATCTTTAGTTAATCTCAGATTGATCTGATCTTGTTGAATGTGTACTATACTGTTCAGTGAGTTTGACATCCAATTTTGTAGAGAGTGTGAGAAACTTATGGTGGATGGCGTGGAATTATGTGACTGTTCTGCTGCCAGCTCTGTTGTGTTTTAAGTTAAACATTGTAAGATAAATAAATCGGCATGTTAATCTATGACTGAAAAGATATGAAATGAAAGAGAATAGAAAAACATGCTTGACAATCAGTGGTGTGAGATGTGCTCCTGATTTTGGAACCGAATGTATAGTGCTTCATGTTGTTTGTATACACAGTGTTTCTGTTTCTCCACGGGCCATGGAGGAGCAAATCTACTGTGTAGACTGAGAGATATGGTTGAGGCCTATTTAGTGGGAAAAAGATGTCAAAAAAAAAAGTGTATTTATTTTTAAGGAGAAGACAGCAAGCTAAAACAAGATAATACTATATAAATTAATGTATAAGTGACAAAACAAAGTGCAGTTGTGAGAGATTTGCACATGTACTTTGAAAAGCTATCATTTAATGCTTTGAGTACCATTCTCAACTTTAAGGGTAAGATTTAATTGGAAATATTAAATCCATAATAATTTGATTACTTTAGACGGTGCATTTAGATAAAGTTTTGAATTATGCCTTGATATAAAAGCAGTGGAAACATCTACATACAAGTCTCGAAATGGAATAGGGAGCACAGTTTTCAGTGCAGTCAGTCACTTCTTGTCTACTGATGATTCTGCCAGGTCTGGGATCTCTAAAAAATGGGTTGGCTTTTTTGATTTTTTTTTTTTATCCTTGCCTTTAACTGCTGCAGAGCCCTCACAGGATCTCCTGCACACACGGACTTGCTGTCAGCAGCTGTCCTACAGCCCCCCCATGCCCCACAGATCCTCTGCAGCCGTATCGGCAGGTGGCCCCAGAGACCCAGCATGGAAACTCAGCATTCCTGCTAAACCTCAGGAGTTTCAATGCACTCCCTTTCTGTAGTGGAAGTGGTTATAACCTTTTACTTACAAGTGGGAGGGAGAAAGGAAGAGATGCCCACATGGGACAGTGGGCAATGGACCTTTCAAAGGGGCAGTGCCTTTGGCGTGAGGGCCAACAGCTGCAGTGCAGCTGCCCCAGATGCAAATGTCTCTGCACAC
>JAYDZK010000113.1:28990572-29003036 GCA_034509185.1 Euphonia xanthogaster | reverse complement strand
AAAGGGAAGGAAAAAAAAAAAAAAAAAAAAACAAACAAAAAAACCCCAAACAAACAAACAAAAAAACCCAAAAACACAAAAACCAAAAAAACCTTTAGTCAAAGGGCACTAAAAAACTAATTCTTCAAAAGCCACAGAATGTTTCAGGACTGTTACTGACAGACAGAAATACTCCATTTCAGTTTATTTTCGCAGGTGATTCAGAAGGTCTATGGCTTATATTAAACCATATCCTTCCATTATTCATTTATTACAACCAATAAGTTAGGTGTGTTTATAACCTGATAGACACCTGTGAAAAACAGAAATTAGTTTCTGTTGGTTTAGCTGTAATTTTTATGAGATGTCAAATTGTATTTAGAAAGTATCAACTGATCCAGTCCCTGATGGTAGTAATTGCAGCAGCAGATTATTCCTTGCCTATTTGATCTTTGACATGTATTGGTTTCTGTTTAGTTTTCTAATTTAAGGAAAGAATATGATCTGCCCTTTAGCATACTCACAGAAGTCAGGTTTTTTAAAACATCTCTTATTTAAGTCTTTCTACCTCATCCAGCTCTGGGAGCAGAAAAAGGCAAGCCACAACTATTAACCAGAAGTAACATGGGTGAAAACAGGTGAGGAATGGGAATAATTTTAGCAACACCTCATGCAGAATGGAGAGAGACATAAAATTGCTACAGATATAGGGAAAAATACAGTTGGTTTTATCAGAAAACACCCATTAGTGAAACTGGAATTTGCTGAGGAGGTGTATGGTACTTGTCAAAAGGATATTTTTCACTTATGCACACACATTGTGTACTGGTCTAAGTTTTTGTCTATGTCTTGTTTTACCTTTGGCTTCTGCTCATTTTTCTTTAAGGAAAAGCTTTGGAAGAGAAATTGGGAATTCTTCCTGCTTTCATGCCCTCTGCAGACCATCTGGGCTCCTTGAGTTGAAGTGAGCTCTTGTGGTCCAGTCCTTAAATTGTTGCATCAATCAGATCATACCTAAGAAGATGGCCAGATTCAGGAAAAAAAACTGTTTTGCTTTGACTTTATTTTCCAATAAGGAAATTAAACAGATTGAGGAACCAGGTGAAATAAAGGAAAATAGATAAAAAGCATATCTAAAAAAAGTAGACGTAAGTTTTTCTAAGTAGCAGTACACCTGTGATTACTGTCATATCAATAGCAAAAGCTATTCTTGAAATTCTAGAGGATTTATTTGTCTTTTTAAGCAGAAGCTGTTCGAGACAAAAGTATGTTGGTGAAAGAATTGGGTGAAAGAATCATAATCAGGATACTGTGATAAATGACAATATGAAACAATAGACAAAATATTCAGTTATGTGTGTCCAGGTCCTAGCAATTGAGATTGGTCTATTTCCTTGCAAATTTTATTTTTCAATTTTCTTGGACCTATTTTCTTTGCATTGTGTGCTGTAGTCTCATTTAAATAAGCAAGAAGGGATTTTAGGAGTAAAAAAAGTTACAAAGTCTATTTTATCTCTTTCAAGTACTTGCAGTCATTTTTTAATCCATTTCTCAAAACAGAAAAATAAATTTTATGAAGAAATAAGACTTTGGATTTAAAAAGCATTTTAACAAAGCTTATTTGACTATTACAAAACCTATTTGACTGTTACATGTTTTAGTGTTCGCATTGGAAAGAAAAGAGTTTTATTCTTGTGGTTGATTTGTGGAGTTGAAGGAAGGTTTTGGTAAAGAGCGAAAGTATTGAATAGTTTGCAGATAAGAAAGGAGATGCTTTGTTGGGAGGGAAACTATCTCTGGGCCTGGTTTACAAAGTCATATTTATTCTTTATAATTCATATATTTATTGTTTGTTTAGTCAAATATTTACAAAGTATAACATATAATGAATATATATATATATATATATTTATTCATTATTAGTTTACTGGACTGTGAATATTTCCTACAAGGTCAGTAAGATATGAGTCAAATTTAACACATGAAAGTGTTTGCAAAATCATGGCACACAGGTGGTATTGAAAGGATCACATTGGAAATAGAGTATGGTGGACTGATCTAATCTTCTGGCCAGGATAAGAAATGTCATTTTGCTTTTGTTTTGCTGCTAGTGTTTTGGTTTGTGTTTGTGGAGGGGTTTTTTGATGATTTTTTCTTGATCTAAAAAGTATCATCTGTAAAAGATACAATGAGTAATAATCCAATGTATTGAGTAGAATTATGAAACTGCAGTATCTCTTGAATTTAATTCTAGAAGGTCACTTTGAATTCAAAAACCATATGCCAAAAAAGCCTTTATTTTTTTTCATTCTAGTACCTTGCTTCATTTAATGAAATAATGGATTTCTTTCCTTTAATTTAGCCATGTTAGCCAAAAATAGACACAGCTCTGTCTGATGTTCCCTTTCATTTAAATTAGAAACACACACATCTGTCCCTGTCAGGTTACAGGGAATCAGAAACTTACCATTCAGAAGACTTTTGCTAAAAGTGATCAAAGGGATGAAGGTAATTAGAGGTGATTACAGCCATTCTCCTAGTCTGATGCTCAAGATTGTGTCAGTGAACATTCAATGACATGATGATTTAACTGGAATTCCTAGAAACAGGTGACATCATCCACAGCCTATTGAATACTTTCTTACTGTAACAAAGATCCAAGAAATTATTTTAAAAACAATAGGGAAAGAACTGTTTGTTGATTTGCATAAAGAACCAAACTCTGGTTTACAAAAGAAAGTTCTTGCCCCATTCCTGATAGCTGATGCTTTTATCACTCATAAATTCATTACGTGTCCACTGCAAACTCTCAAATCACATGCTTACTCTGGAGTGAAAGAAAGCAAATTCAAAAAACACCAGGAAGATAAACATACTTTCTTTAATGCAGACAGTGACTTTGTAGGTCCAGATAGGCTATATATGCAATACAGGCATTAAAACTTAAGCATGATTCCAAGAAACAGAGATCTCACTGCTTCAATCCAGCTTGTCTGCCAAAAGGGCTTATTAGATTTTCTGACCAACCTGTAGGATCAAAGTCTTGTCATCATTGCACTTGCCAGAACGCAGAAAAGGGCAAAGCTGACAGCACTATCATTAAACACAAATACTTGCAATAACTGTAAAATAAGTTCCAGTTTTCCATGTTTCATTTGCCCCATGAGGGGAGAAAAGTATTGTCTTTCTAGATATAAAAGGCATATAACTCTGCTTTTTGTTTTAAAAAAGAAGAATAACAAAAGAGAGAGAAAATAAAACATTCGTAAGAGAGCACACTGTTCCTGTCCTGCTAAGTGTAGGTTGTGCTTGAGCACAGTATAATCAGGAAAAACATAGCAGGATGAAGTTTGGAGTTCCTTCCTTGGTGCCTAAAAGCTCAGTGATGATTCAGAATGCCAATGCTCCACTTCAGTAGTGTCAGTATGAGCTTCCTATTTTAACTCTGTGTGAACTCCTATTTTAATAATGCTGTGCACCCAATTGTTGTGAATTCAGCATGCAGCGCAGGAGCCATGATCTTTTTCATTCAAAAGTGGCTGTTCCATGATAATTAGGGTTATGTTGGTGGTTTGCATTTGATGGGCAGCAATCCAGACAGAAGAATCCTCCCTGTTGAAGCTGAGTTGCTAGTGAGGCCAGAAATAAAAAGTTTATGGGACTGCAGTAACTGCAATTTGGATCCTAGTAGTTAAGTCCTAGAGTTTGAGTGTTGGCTTCTGTTCCTTTCACCAAAGACTTCTTGCAGGCAACAGCTGTGAAATGTTCACTTCAGCAACAGTGAGCTTAACTATTGTTAATCTGCCTGCAGAAACCCTAAAACCAAAGATTGTACTTAAAGAATTTTATTTAGGTCACTTCTGTCTATTAGGTCCCTGGAGAATTATCAAGATAAAAGTGAAGTGAGCTACTTAGAGATGTAACACAGTTCAGTATAGTCTGCATCCTGGAAAAAGAATCTAAACAACTTATTTAGCAAATAAGTTTAATGTAATAATGAAAGGATACCGCATTAATAATGTTAGAGATTCTGTTCTTTGTTAAAAAATGCCTCTTTTTCCATCTTAACATAGTACACATAATGCTCTTGAGTTTTTCTCATGGCTTGTACTCATTGAGAATCTTTTTAGTTATAGCTTCAAAGCCAACAGAAAATTTGAAAGACCCTTCTTTGTCAAAATCACAAAGTATAGACTGCTGACTATTTTTTTATCTTTTTAGAAAGGAAGATGAAGAGCCTCACTTGGCTATATGTTAGTTTATTTCAGGGCTGGCATACTGATTTATTACTTCTGAGTTTTTTTCCCTGCAATTGCCAGAATGTATTTGTCAGGCTGATGAAAAATACAGAAATTTTATAGTGATTTTTCTCCTGGAGTTTGTTTAATATGCTTAACTTGATATATGACTGAAAGTGTGACTTGCTCCATGCTCTGCTATTTGTAATGCTGCAATTAAACCAATCAGTTACTGTAAGTTTTTTCATTTTTAGTGGAAAAATTGATTGAAATTTCCTATATGTGCTCACCTTTCCCACAAGGCTTAACTGGACCTATAAAGAAAACAAAAAGGTTGCATCCACTTGTTGAAACAGTTAACTTAATATTCATGTAAGATGCCAATTTTATTCAAACCTTACCTCCTGGTTGAGGTGTAAAACAATGGAAAGTGACAACAGCCTGCCTTAAAGATAATTTATTATAGATACATTTCTTAAGTCTGTGTGTTTATTATATAAATATGCCCTAAACCAGACTGTCCGTTAAAACTAGGCTTTCATCTCCCATTCCTGCAATCCAGATTTATCAGAAATTCACCCTCTATGAACCTCTTTATGATCCCAACATGCCTGATTCCTCTCACTTGTTTTATTTCTAAACTATAAATATTGTTTTTTCACTCCTCAGTGTGGAAATTCAGCTAGATCCATTTTACATGCTTACTGGAGTAGAAAACTGCCTAATCAGATAGGAAAACAGTTGGCAGTGTATAAATCAGAGTTTGCCAAGGATTTCAAAGTCTGAAACTGGCAGACAAGCACATATCCTAGGAGTTCTGCCTTTCCTCAGCTTCCCTGTAGAGATTTTACATGGCAAATCTGGTCACCAGAGCCATCTGTATAAATACATGGGTGTGTTGTCCTGAATTAACACAGCAGCTCTACTGGGGAATGTAATTAAGGTCATATTTTAAAATTTCCCCACCAGGCTGTCTGAAATATAGATTTATATACCGGGAATAAGAATCTTACCTTGATTTTGATGGGGAAATGACTTGTAATATGTGTTTTACTACCAACTAGTCTAACAGAAAGCCCAAAGTTAAGTTCAGTGTGCTCTGTAGTGATGCTCCAGGGATGAATTTAACCTCTTCTGTCCTGCAGATCAGTAACACCCTGATATTGAAAGTAATGCTGTGCTATAAACAGCTTTCCTTATGCTCAAAGGAAAAAAAAAATCAACCCTGAACTTTTTATATACGAATAGTTTTACTGTAAGGCTGCCTACTTGACTCAGTTGACATTCCTTCCTTCAACATTGTTGAAACAGAGCTAAGTAAAGATTCATGTGGTAGTGGTGACAGGAGGAGTTGTTACACAAGATGTAAAGTTTCCCTTGGATTTCATGTCACGATTTTTTCTCATTACTTAAACAAGAACTACATTGAAGTGGTGCAGGTACCAGGCAATAAAGATTTCCCTTGGTGCTGACAAACTCTGAGACCGCAAACGGAGGTGCTTACATGCCACAAGAGATATTGCATAATGTTCTTTCCCTTTAGGCGAGGGATTGCTGTCACAATGGAAACATCTTTATATAAGAACGACTATTGTAGAAAAAAATAATCCATTTAGTTTCTATCGTCTGTATTTAAAGATTTCCATTCCAGGATATTTTATTCAGTAAGGCATGAAAGTATTTCTAAGTATGCCTTATTTAGTACACTGCTTTTGGAGTTGCTTCAATTATTGTCAGTAATTCTACTTTATTGTTTAGTGATACCCAAATATAACAGAGAAAATGCCTTGGTTTTTAAAGAAAAGAAAGAAAAATACATGTTTTGTGGAAAAAACTTTTATAACATGTATATATGAGATGCCTACATATTTGATTTGCAGGTAGTTTATTGAGTCCATTTCTAAGGATTTTGACAAGTGAAAAATGATTTTTGTGGCAATAGGATGTTAAAAAATAAAGGAAACAGGAAAAGAGTTTTGTTGGAATGTTGCAGTTCATTTATGGGTCACTGGCGTGGGAGTTTAGGTGCACATGATGTGTTAATTGAGAAAGGAAAAATTGCAGCCAGAAGTTGATTTAGAACAGTGGGTGTCTCTATCAGGGAAACAAACACAAATGTAAACCCCCAGTGTCATAATGGTCAAAATACAGATAAGGTTATCATTGGACAGCAGTTGGGGTATTTCAACTTTTAGGGGATCAGTAGCTATTTTGCTCCATTCCCCAAATCACTTTAAGTTGATGATACATAGAATAAGAATATTTTATATTCACAAGCAGACCTTTTTTCTTTTGAGTAATATGAAATAAGTTATGAGGTACTGATGGTAGGGTTATGGGACAATGACATTTCAACTATTGTTTTTTTACTTTTAGAATACTTTCCAATAAAAAGGTCAGATACAAAAATTAGAGTAGCAGATTTTTTTTTTAAATGAAAATCCCAATTACAAGCATAAAAACTAAGCTGATCTTATCACATTTGTTTGGTGTTTTTTAAAAGGTTTAATTTTTTTTTATATGTGATCATGAAAGCTTATACTCTAAGAAACCAATTTGAATACAATGATATTGTAAGCTGAAAATGTTTTTCTGTCTGAATGGCTGAAACTTAGTGGTCTATGTGCTTTGGTGACTGGTTGTAATTGCAGTGTAAGCCAGGTTGCTTCTACAAAGATTGCTTATGAGCTCCTTTAAAATTGCCATTCGCCAAGGAAAATGTCTGGACGTAATAAAGACACAGAAATGAGGACAGACTGACAGATGAAAGGTAGATGGGTAAGCAGGATACCGGCCACTGCCTTTCTTCTCTCTGGATTATTCTTTTGAACCAGGGCTGTTGCTACACCACATTAAATGTTGCCATGAGTCAGTTCTTACGAAATTAATTTCTTTCAGTATGTCTGCAGTAAGTTCCTGTCAGCTTGACGTGACCATGTTAGAATCATGTCTGGTAAAAATCGTCTTGCTATCCTATCTAATTTACTTAGGTGAAAAATCTGCTTCTGGGAGTTTTACTGCAGGTAAGATGGCAGAATAAAGAAAAATTCAACAAATTTAAACAAAAGAGCTATGTTGTTAGATGTGTAAGTCCTGCAGAGGTTTCAAAATTCAGCTTTTCAGTGGTGATATATTTCTGTATGTTGGAAAGATATATGGTTATATTTATAGCTTTATGCATTTCTAATTTTTTTTGGCACCAAAGTTTTTCCTCTGACAGCAGTTTTTTATGTTTTTTTTAGGAATGAGCTAAGTATCTACAAGTAAACCTACTGATGGCAAAGGAAGTTTCTAGAAATAGCACCCTGTACTATTTTGACTGTCTGGTGAAAAAGTATTTTTGATGTGTTTTAGACAAAGCACTGATTTATGGATTGCTAATGTCAACATACTAGATTTTTGCTTCATCAGGTAGAGAGTTTTGCACCTCCTCTTTTGCATCCTCTTTGCACCCCTTCTGAGCTTTAAAGTCATGTGGTTATGGTTGTTCTCTCAGATGATATTTTTGTCAGAGTGGGGCTAAAATGTCTTTGCAATGGAGGTGACCTTGAGTGAATAATTATTCAAAATAGGCTAGGGTATCAATCACTAATTAAGACGTAGAGTAGATATTTCAGTAGATTTTTAGATTTCATCACTCAAAGAAAGACTGTTTTAAAGGGTGAGAGTGGTTTCATTATCCAAAGAAAATACTTCCACTATTATTAGACAGAAAAATTTATTTAAAGTTCTGCATATAAATTTATATAAAGTTTTACCCTGAAATCGTTAGAGAGTCCCGAGACAAAAAGTTGTGCTAAAGCAGAAGGATGTACTATATAGACTTTCAAAAGGATGAATTTTAGTTTTAAAATTTAAATTCAGCCGGCTGGATATTGAGACCTGAAGGCATTCATTCTGAGGATATTTTGTTATAATCCACCTGTAGGATAAAGGTGAAGACTGCTAATCCTTACTGATTCCCTGCTCTCCTAGTGCACACTTGGTTTATTTTTACAAAAACTGTTAAAATATTGAGCTAAAATTATATTAAAACCAACTGGATCAAAGTTAGTTGTGGTCTATTAGATAAATCAGTGCTCTCTCAGGTGCTGGGCTGCAGTTCAATTCAAAACATTTGTCTCAGCTTAAATTAATTTAATGGTCACATCTCACATATCTTAAAACAGTGGGATGTTCTGCTTGAGAAAGGCAGAAGATGGAACTAGCAGGAATGATGGATCGTTTCTTACCTTTAGGTGGTCTTTACAGACTTGAACTTATTTTGAGGGAGAGCCGATCCTGCTTATGTTGTCCTTGGCTTCTGAGTTTAAATGAAACAAAACAAACTTGTCTCAGGATTCTGTTTTTCCAGTCAAGTGTGAGTAGGATTTTGAGAAAGATGGTCCAAATATTACAGTTCTATGTATGTGAAGAATTTTTGTATTTCTATACTCCTTTAATTACAGAAATTCTCTACCTAACCAATTAAGTAGATGTTATTTTTGCAGTTATTGAGGAGAAAAAATGATAAAATGTTACTTTTTTCTTTTATTATTTTCACCTGATTCATAACAATTTAAATGCATCTGAGGACTATCCTAAGTCTGCTTTTTGAATGTGAATCGACTTGCACTTGCAGAACTGTAAATGAAAGAGACATGCAAATGCTGTATTTCAGGATTTTGTTCTGTAAACCTTAAAGGAATGAAAATCCTTTTTTGATCAATGGATCTGCTCTCATGAGTAATGACTGTCCCTCTAAATGTTGCTTGGTATTTTGGGGTTTTTGCCATTATCTTATTTCTATTATTATAGTGCAGATCACCTCTTTTGGCAGCATGAGTATTAAATTTACTAATTAAATTCTCTAAAAGGAAAATAATTATAGATTCTTGGATTTGTTTCTTAAGGTCTAAGCATTTTTATTTAGCTGCTTTAATGCCCCCTGCTCCCTTTTAATTGCAAGACATTATGGCCATAATCAGACATGGTGAATAGATACTGTTTCAGAATATATTGTGGATAGATGTGCTTTTTGATCATCCAATGATGGCATCAATTTGTGACAGATGGATTTGTGTTTGAGATTAAAGAATAGTTGCTGTGTTCAAAGAAAATACTTCCACTATTATTAGTCAGAAACATTTATTTATTTATTTATTTATTTATTTATTTATTTTATTTACTACTTTATTTTATTTTAATTTTTGTTTGTCCGCACGCTTCTGTTGAGCTAACCAAAGCACCAAGTTTGAAGTCAGTGGTGGCTTTCCTCTAATTCCGTACTAGCTGAGAGTACCTAATTTAGCAGAAAGCCTGCCGACACAAACTTAATTTGTCAGCATTTTCTGACAAGGCTTGAAACACTGGAGGTGGCTTTTGGCAATAAATACTTTCTATAATTTTTGGGTTGGTACTTAAATGATCAAGGCTGTCTTTCTATACTGTCAAGTCATTGCCTTAGATTGTAGCTCCATGATGAATTGATGCTGATCTGCAGTCTCCTCATGCCTCCAACTCATGACAGTGACCATATATTGGACCAAAATCAGGAACTGATCTAGTTAAACTGACTTAGAAAAACAAAACAAAACAAAAGCAATTTTGATTTGCATCGGTTCCCCAGTCAGGTTTGTTGTGTTAGTGCATTTGTGCCAGAGTGAAAGAAGGTTACTGATAGAAGAAACAAGCAGCCAAATGTACTGAAGGGGGAAGGAGTACTTGTTTCTGGGTCAGTGGCACCAATTTGCTGACATAAAGTGTTTGCAAAACTGGTATCATAGAGCTGCACTGAATCCCATGTAGGGATAAGAAAAATGAGTGAAACAATTTGTATGGAATCACAGAATCATTAAGGTTGTAAGTGACCTTCAAGACCAGCAAGTCCCACCATAAACCCAGCATCACCAGAATGACCCCTAAGCCATATCCCCCAAGTGCCACATCCAGATGCCTCTGGAATTTTTCCAGAGATACTGACTCCACCACCTCCCTGAGCAATTTATTCCAATGCCTAAACACTCTTCCAGTGATTTTTTTTTTTTTTGTAATATCCATTGTGAACCTCCTCGGCACAACTTAAAGCCATTTCCTCTTGTCCTTTCATTTGGGACATGGCAGAAGAAACTGACCCACACCTCGCTACAACCTCCTTTCAGGGAGGTAGAGAGCAGTGAAATCCTTCCAAGCCTCCTTTTCTCCAGGCTAAACAACCCCAGTTTCCTCAGTCACTCCTCACATGACATGTTTCCTAGACCCCTCAGCAGATCCCTTGCCCTTCTCTGGACATGCTCCAGCACCTCAACTTCCTTTCTGGAGATGAGAGGCCCAAAACGGAGCACAGTACTCAAGGTGCAGCCTCACCCGTGCTTACTACACTGGGGCAATCACTTCCCTGTGATTCCATCCTATTATCAGTTCATGATTGCCAATTCTCTCAAAGATTCTCTTGCAATAAAGATGAAAACAATTAACTTTTAGATCAAAAGGAATTAGCTTCTGGATCAAAAAGAATTTTAATTTATAACTTGTATTTTATTATTTTTAATGAAAATATTTGTAACTGTAATACAGTGATATGGTTCAGAAAAAGATATTGCACTTCTTTTTATGCAGTTCGCCAGAAGATGAACATCTTCTCTTTAGCTTTTCCTTCTTTTCATTCCCCTATTTCTTCTTGGTCTTACACAGTATTTTCATGTTTGTTGAAACTACATTTTTTAAGGTTATCACCAAACTTGGGCCTCTGGAATGGATACTTAATACTCCCAGTCATCACAGAGTTCATCATGGTAAGATAAAAGTAGAACCTCTTATTCCTTTTGTTTTTCTCGGGGTCACTATTTATATAGTAATAGTACTATACTAAAATTGTTCTGTAAAATTAGTTTTACAGAAAGATTTTAGTTTTCACCTCTACTTCAGAAGTGGTCCCTGTTCAGTTAGAAATTTCAGAGTTTAAAAAATAATATAATCTGAACTTACATTTAACTTAAGCATTTTTATGTTTAAGATTAACTATTGATCAGAAATTAAGTCTGTATAACATTAAATAATTTGAAGACTTTGAGAAAAAAATTCAATGCTTCTAAGTATGAAGAGTGATAGAGAAATATCTCACCCTTTCCTGACTGCTGAATCATCAACAAACACACTTTTGCACTCAAATTCAAGCACTGTATATGTGAAAAACACAGCTAGGTCTTAGAAGAACTTTTAAATATTTTAGTGGAATTTGATTTCACCTGTTTGAATTATTGGCAAATCTCACTGCACAGAAGTGCATGATGGTTGATTTTTGTCAATATTCAGAGGGCTTCAATACTGTACTGCATGTGTAAATTGTACTAATAACTCCACTGCATACTGAAAAATGTCATGAATGTATCTGAGACACAGAACTGGATTTCACAGATGTCCTTAGCTGTCCTTAGCGTGCAGAGTTTTAAAATAAGTTTTAAAAAAATTGGGGGAATGGAAGAACAGTTTGAAACAGACTCAAATGGAGTTACTTGTGCAGAGGATGTTGCCAATGTATATTGTATCCTTACAATCGCTGTATCCACAGTGGTTGTGCTGTAAGTGTCTAGTCCTTAAAATTTGCACAACTAGTGGTAATTGTCAGGGAGACACTCTGCTTTTATTTGCTCAGCTGTAAATCTGAACTAATGCTCTCATCCTGATTGGAGTCTAGCTAGATCATTATGGCGCTGACCAGGGGCTGTGCAATTGCTCCAGACTGTCTCTACAAACTTGGGGATGTGTAACCAATGTTTCATCACTCATAACTTTAAAAGGACTGCTTATATACAAATACATTCCCTAGAAAACATAGAAGGATCAGTTTTCCTCACACTGAAATTAATAGTGCAGGATCAGACATATGACATAGAGGATAGAGACACCTGACAGATATATTAATGAGATAACTACACAAATATGTATTTAGCATATATTTTCTTAGGTATAAACTGATGGAATAATTTTTGTTTGCTTTTTAGTTTATCTTTTATAAATATATTTTGACCTGGTTTTAGTCTCGGAACTTCAAAGAAATTTTGGGCATGACACATTGGTTTTGTATGTTTGAATCTGAACAGAAAGAGAGCCATATGGCTACTAAGGAAAAAAAGAAATATGTAGACAAGTATGAGGAATCATGGGTTAGCTATCTTTTAAAGTTATTTTTAGATTATAAAGTGATGCAAATGATGATTTTTCCTTCATAATTCAGTTCCTAGTATTCTTATTTATCCTATTACTTGT
>JAYDZK010000113.1:28933099-28990472 GCA_034509185.1 Euphonia xanthogaster | reverse complement strand
TTATCCTATTACTTGTCTCATAATTTATTTTTATTAAAGGTAGAAATCCTTACTGCATTGACAAAAATTATGGTGGCACGCTTATTATCTGGGACAGGATATTTGGTAAGTAAAAGGTGTTCTCTGTCATGTTAGATCAGGGTGGGAAAAGAAAAATATGTGTACTTTTGATATTGACTGTTTGTTATTCTTTTTTTTTCTTCTTACATCAGGAACATTTGAGGCCGAAGATGCAAAAGTTGTGTATGGCTTAACACATCCAGTAAATTCATTTGATCCCATCATGCTCCAGGTGCTGTAGTTTTCATCATTGATTCTGATATCTTCAACATTCAGTCATATTCAAAAGAAACTCCTCTCTTAGGCACAATTGAGGCCATCCTTGCATTGCTGACCAGTCAGTTACATTGTCTACAATTTCTTCAGTATTCCATTATGACACAGCCATTTCTACTCACTGCATTGAGTATATGGAGAGCTTGTAGTAATCATGAATATATATAACAGTAAAATTAACAAATAATTAGAACAGTGATATATAAGGTGTTGGACTGAATGAGGTGTTTTGTAGTGCAATAATAAATAGCGAAACACAGACAAAAGCATATAATAAAAAAAAAGAAAACTAATTAGTGTGGTGCTTCTTAGATTTATTGGTTCAGGTTTCACTTAAGATAGGTAAAAATTCTCTGCAAAAACATGAAAAACAGTGGAGTCCATGTTTGCTTTTCATGATTGTTCATCGGAGGAGGAATCTCAAAGAAAGAAATTTTGCTGTCAGGGCTGGAAAGTGGGAGGATGTGCAATTATATCCATTTCATTCAGATACGAAGTAATTTCATTACTGAGAGTGTGTCATTTCAAGGTCCCACTAACTGAATCATACTGCATAAATATAGCTGTACAATATGCCACTAAATACTCAGGAGTGATTACAGGAGACACAGATGGAAAAACAGATATTCCTCTGAGAAGAAGTCATTGTAATCCTCACCAAATTAACCAAGGGCTTCATATTGTTTTTGCCTGTTTGCCAGGTGTTCTGAACTGTCTTCATCTATTTCTAATTTTTTCTCTTTACAGAGTTTGAAAAATCATTTATTTGAAAACTAAAAGTTTAAAAAATACAATGTTTTAATTATCTTTATTTTGTGAACAATGAAAAATTGCTTGCTTTTTTTTTTTTTTTTCAGTTACGTCCCTTGGCTCATATTTGGAACATGTTTTGGGCCACACCTGGATTCTGCAATAAGCTTTCTGTCATATTCAAAGGGCCAGGCTGGGGACCAGGCAAACCTAGACTTGGCCTTCCTGAGGAAATCCCAGTGGTAAATAGAACATGCACAGGCTTTCAGTTGTGTGTAATTTACTTGGGCCTCTTAATGCTACTGGATCAATGTTAAAAACTCTACACATGCTATTTTAAATTAGCAAATTAGCAGTCATAAAGCATGGGAGAAGATGAATTGGAAAAAGAAACTGAAGGAAATGAATGTTTTAACTGTGGGGTTTTTTCTTTTTATTTGACGGAAAAAAGCGTGTTTTTTTAAGTTATTTTTTCATTATTCATTTCCTGAAGAGATTTTCAAATTTTTTTCTATGGAGTACAATAAGTTCTCCTTTTTTTCAGCTGTGGGCATGCACAAACACACAAAGTTAAACTGTCTCAAACTAGGTAGTATATAAGTTTGACAGTAGGTTATCTTTCTTCAATTAGCTGCCACTCCTTTTGTGTTTGTAATTGTAAAGAATATTAAGGAGCAGCAGGCCAGAGCAGGTCACTCTTGAAGGAAAGTAACTGTTTTGCTTTATACAGATCACTGGAAAAGAAGCTCCCTTCAATCCACATGTACCAGCTTATCTTAATTGCTATGCACTTGTACATTTTGCTGTAATAGTGGACTTGTACATTGAACTTCTTGCTTCTATGACTGTAAGTAATTCCTTCCTTTATGAAATAATATCTCCTGCTAACAGCAATGACACACAACATGTTTAAATACTAAAGGATTGGGCAGCAGCTCTACAGGCTTATATATTTGAACTACTAAAATAATAACTAGTTTCTGTAAAAGAATTACCCTAAATGGTGAAATATATAATTCCATGCTATTAAATATACATTTGATATTGTTTAGTAAACAGTTTTTAATAACCATATAAATTATTTAATTAATATAAATAATTTGCCTAGAAGAGGTATGTGTCTGCTGCAGTTTTTAGTACCTCATAAGGCTTGAAACTATGGAGTTTGAAGATGTTCAGATTGGTCATACCATTAGATGCCCAGGCTTTAGAAGGAAGTTTGCAATGGCCTTGCAGTGCTTGCAGACGGGTAGGTTGGTGTCAGAATGAGTTCAGAGTTGGAGGAGCACAAAGCTAGGGCAAATTTTTCTTCCAATCTCCAACATACAACAACATTGATTGAAGCACAGGAAGGAGAGGCATTTATTTATCACCACAGACTTGCCTGGTGGGATCTCCATGGTGACTGGTTCCTCTATGGATAGCAAGCAGCCTGTGCAGGTGAACTACAAGGCCATGTCCACCTAAAAGAAATGAGACATTAACTCGTTCCAAGATTTCACATCCTTCCAAGCTCCTTTTTTTTTTCTTCCTGTCTTTCTTCATCATGTACTAGAGCTAAAATTTCATAGTTACGAAGCAGGATTTAATGGATATAATATTCCCACAAATAAGTCAAAGACTTCTCAAGATGTGCAGAAACACCACAAAACCCTATTAACTTGATAAAATGTCCTTTGGTCTTCTTCTTAAACCCTAAGACCCCCTAGTTCAAGAGCAGTTCTCTTGCTGTGTTTGTGTCACCCACATTGCCACATGCCAGGACAGGGCTGAAGAACCCAAGGGGCCCAAAAGGCCCCTCGGGTTCTTCAGCCTTGTCCTGGTGTTCTCACCTGGCAATCTCCAGCCCTTGGCCAACAGTGGTCACTGTCCCCTGCCCAGCTCGTTGGACACTGGAGGATGTAGCATTCCTGGTATAATATAAAAGCTACCTCAGGCATATCCTTTGGATTAGTATGGAGTTATTCTACGTACCGTGATTACTTCTGCAAAGGGTCACACTGCAATTGCAGGGAATTAGGAGATTACTAAATCATCTGAGGCTTAGTCTAATATAAGGACAGGAATTTAAGCCAAAGGTATGAATAAATACTTCCAAAATGCACAAGTCAAACAGTATACATGATTGCTAATGTTCCTGTATTGACAAAAACCTCTGCAATATTTTCCAGAATACTTCTAGATTCCTACTTTTGCATAGGAATCAAACTCCGTGTTTGAGTTTTATCCATTTGTTTCATTTTGCACTTGGATTGTTTGGTTTTGTTTTCTGTTTTTTTTGTTTTTTGTTTTTTTTTTCTTTACTCTATGATGTTGCTTTTAGCAGCCAGAATTAGAATCAGAGTCTGATTTTTTTCTATTTTATTCTTTTTCTTTTGGCATTTTTCTGGTCCTGGAAGGAATGGATGCACCACATTATTTTATCTGCTGGTAACTGCAGCTGTTTAAGAATAAGTAATAAAGAAAGTTGAAAAATGCATCCAAGCCCCAGATAATCACTAAATTCTTTCAGTCATGGAGCAAACATCCTGAAGATCCTCCATTTATGAACTTATTGTAGAAAAGCAACTAGAAAATTCTCTGCACAAAACTACAGGGTAATAAGGTAGTAAGGATAAGGAGAGCACAGGGGCCTGGAAGCGCCTCATCTCAGGACATAAACCTTCAGCATGGGTGTAGAAAGTGCTGGTCCCAAGGCAGAGTTCCAGCATTGCTCTGCAGTACAGTGGAGAAGCTGTCATGAGAAGGAAGCTTGTGTATGAATAACTTTACTTGGCAAAAAACCTTTCTTCAATATCAGTTTTCCACTACACTGAGTTATGAAATGTCTATGGATACAACTGGAACGTTCTGTCTGGCTATGAATTATGTCATAACTGTGGCATAGCTCCATAAATGGAGAAAACTAACTGTTTTCCTCATCTTTAGGTATAAGTTCCATTTCATAACAGCCATAAGACACAGCACACAGCTATTACATTTCTCAAGTGATTACAGTTGCTCAGTGTTTCGTCTCACGCCCTGTAGAAGTGTTAAATTTCTCTATCCATAAAGAGCAACCGTATACCTTCTGTCTGAATGACCTACATTTAACTTAGGAAAAGAGCAAAACAGGAAAGAACAAATATATATTTTCCACAGGAGAGAGCATACAGTGTTTGTTTTCCGTATAGTGATCTGCACTACATCCAGCGAATAAAAATTGCTTTCTGAGCTCTGCACATCTAGATCTGATCCAAAGCTCCTTGAAGAAATGGGATTTGGATCAGTCCCAGAGAGAGTGCTAGGAGTGTAAAACTGCAGTACATTCAAAGCAAAAGTCTCATAGCTCCAGAACTTCAGATATCATATAAATCAAAGTGAAGTGCACCTTAAACACATTTTGCAGTGTCTTTTTTTTACTGTTAATAGATACTATAACATTTACTGTGCTTATATGAATATGTGAGCAGTTTCAATTAGATGGAAATTAGTAAGATAGATCTCTTGAAAGTTAAGAACACAACTAATGTATCCATTCAGTACGACATCACCAAGTACAGTGATTGTAATACTGCTAAGAATTAACTTTTTTTTTCTAGGAATTCTAAGTTAAAATTAATTCATACAGCTAATGACACCTAACAATAGAAAATTCATAGCATCATGTTAGCATTCCTAATTTGAATGTATCTGATATATGAGACCAAGGCAACTGTTAACTTATGAAATGTGCTGACATAATTCCTAGAAGTTCTTTTGAACCACTGGACAAATCAGAATGAGAAAATGCATCCATGTTATTCTTCCAAAGGAAACATAGTTCTTTGCAGTATAAAAAGTTAATTTTGAATATTTCAATGCTTATCTAAATACATATTTGAAATAACATTTCCTTTGTTTAAATGAATTAGTTTTTTTCATTACTAAAAAACCATAAAATAATAATGCTATGGCATTCTGTTGATTACAAAGCCGTGCAAATTTCTTAGTAAATTCTATAATCCCCTTCCCCCCCCCACCCTTCCCCATTTTTTAAGGCTCAAAGATATTTTTAAAGCTTTAAGTGAAATGAAAATCCAACAGAAATATTTTTTTCTGCTTGATTGCAGCCAATAACCACATTGCAAAGTTGTGGCTGACTTGTAATTGGGGAACCTGCTGTGGTCCCACATGCTTCTCTGTTTATACAAATACTCCAGTATATAAATACTCATTTATTTTATATATACATCCATGCATATTATGTTTAGGTGGAACAAGGATGCTAACACTAATGAAGGTGTAAAAGGCACATTCTTTTTGCACTGCTGCTTGCAGTGCATAGATTTAATATATGATGTTAGTTTAGTGATATAACCCACTGACTATTTTGTTGATTTTGGTAGAGTAATGCCTAGAAAATGGATGCCTCAGCTGCCAGCATCCACTTCATAGTGATACATGTTTGAAAGCAAATAAAAGAATCAAGGCCGCATATTACTATACCACTGGAACTGTAAGAGAAAGTTAGGGAGGCAAACTAACAGTGGTAAAAATTACACTGTATGGCTGATTTTCTAAAAGATGTTATTCCCAATAGCATCATGGTGTATTTCACTGAAATTTTCTTGGTAATCCTTGACTAGCAGTACAAATGAGGAATTTTTTTTTGTTGCATGTGAATGTGGTGCATGTACCTACAATGAAGGATAACTTGCACCTTCTATCTTAATGATTCCCAGTAAGGCTTTCTGCCTCACCCTTCACCACTCCAAAAGCTGATGTTTTGGGAAGTGGAAAGCTTCCAAAACATCAGCTGTGCTCAGGCATTACAGTGCCATGCTTTTGCATGAATCTGATGATAGCCAGTTTGAAATTAACCAGGATCTGCCGGTTGTGCTTTAGAGTCCTCCAGTCCTTCACATTCTGGGCCAGAGTGCATGCTTACCATAGGGAGTTTTACAAATAGCTAGTGTTCAAAATAGTATAGTTCAAGTAGGAGTGTGTCTGAAGAGAAATGGAAGTTGGCCTGAAAAAACAAGTCTGTAAAATATGATCACACCTGGCTCGGGTAGTTATTATGCCAAAGAACCTCATATAGCATTTTAACCATTCAAAGATAAAGGCTTGTTTACATTTGAGTTTGATTTTTTTAAAAAGTTACAAGGTTGCTTCAGTTCTTCTGATTTACAAACAGACATTAAAATGTGTTTCTCTTTCCATTTTTTTTTCTGGAACTCCATGTTTAAGACTGAAATTTATTAATTTCCTGTCAAGTTCTTAGTATGTGCTTTATTCTTCTGTGTTAGATATATATTTTGAGGATAATTTTAATTCTTTTTCCTGTTCTAGTAATGTAAATTAAAATATATCTATAAGCTAAGAAAAAAAGTCCTTGATAGAAGTTTTGGGTAAAACCACCACTAAAATATGACCCAGAATTGTCTATTTTTGGGAAGCCTTTCCATCATCCACTCAAATCCAACTCTTAATGCAGTACCAAATGTAGTCCTTAGGCTTGGAGTCTAGCTAATGGTAAGAAATGGAATTCCTGAAGTGCTTAGCTCATCCCCCCATTCCCAGTGTGCTCTCTCCACAAGTTTCAGCAAAAGCTTAGGTTAATAACAGGTTTTAGGGCACTTCAGTGAACTTTTAGGCGGGTAGAATGAATCAGAATTATCTTGTCTGCTGCTATCAGTTTTCTGCAGCTGGAGTCACAAGGAAACCCAGATGCCTGGGAACAAGCTAGACAGCTTGGGATCACTGGAAAGGCAGCTCTTTAAAACTGGAAACTAGGGACACCCTTGCTCATTCATAGCATGTACTGTTGAGCCCTTCCTGAAGACAGATATTAGACTTGTATGAAAACATTGCAGTTTCATTCATTTTCCACAAAGTGTGATTTTAGCCATATATTGTAATGTAGCTACTCCATGACTTGATGGAAATCTGGATTTGATGCTTAGTTCTCTTTCCTGCCTAAGAAGATACAAAACCTTGCTTCTGTAGTGCTCTTCCACTCTGGGAGCGTTTTTCAGGCAGTCTGCAGGACCTGGTACATCACAGTGGAAACAAAGAAAAATCAGACCCACCTGGCAAGAATAAGTAGATTTTAAAAAAAGTGTAATTTTTTAACTTAAAAGTGAGGACGATCTTTAAGGAGAAAAGTCTTGAATTTCAGTCTTTGTTCCCTGGAAAACTCTTTTATTAGACAAATAACAATCATTGAAAGGCCTATCAAAGCATTTCTAAGAAATTTATGGGTGAGTTCCCTTATGCCTGTGCCAAATCATATTTTTCTTTGCTCACTTCTTGAATTTTTGTATGACCCAGATTGTACAGGAAGCTGAAGCGGAAGTTGAACTCCTTATGGCTAGATGAGCAGTTAAAGTACTCCTCATTTAATTAAATTCAAATAGAGTCCATGCCTGATTTTTACAAAAAAGCTCTTTCCAAACATTTTGTCACTTCAAAACAAATTTCTCCATGTTAATGATGAAAAATTTATCATAGGGAGGAATGGAACAGATTGGTAATGTGGAAATGCAGTAATAAGTTCGATTCTCACTTGGTACAAATCTGTGCAACAGAGTGGCTTGACAGGTGTCATTTGTGCAAACTGTGTTCTGGCTTGTAAACTGGTGAGGCTGCTGTTCAGCTTGCTCATTGCTGGGATTGAGTTTTCTTTGTTCAATAACTGTTGGGGATATCTAAGTAGGTGTTTGTGATGCTTCAGTAAAACAACAGAAACTTGCCCAGACTGAGTGTGTGGTTTGATGTGTTTTGCAAACATGGGCACTCTAAGTTCACACAGCTGTAAAACTTGAGAGTATCCTCCTGTGGCCTCCCATGCTCACAGATACTTACCTCAGATCTCTTTGAGGAGTTGGGGCCATGACCGAAGGAAGTTGGGCATGTCACTGAATGGGATTTATGGAAATCAGGGCAGACATTTGTGGAGTTTTATTTTTCAAATTCCTGCAAATGAAGCACAAGATGCTGTTCATAAACTCTTTTGCTGCTGAAGCAAGAAAGGATTTCTGTAACTCAGTCAGATCCAATACTTTTGTTTTGTTTTAATAAAATAAAACTAAAAGCTTTTCAAAACTAATATTTGAAACAAAATCAGGAAGGGAAAAAAGGAAACAGATTAAATATTTGATTTTCAAAAGCAGCTGTATAGAATACAGAATAAATATTTAACAAATTTTAAAAATTCAAACTTTACAATCAAAATAATTTTTGTTATTCTGAATTTTGTTTATGTCATTTGATGTAAATTTTAAGGACAGAAGTCCTCATGCTGCGATTCACCTAAATACTCATGCACATGTTAATGTTTAAAAGTGTTTTAAGTCTGATTGAAGTTAATATGAGCTAAAAAGTTTTGCTGACTTGGGAACCAAGTGTTGAGTTGTCATGAAGGGAAAACATTAATTTTGTTTCATCTTAAACATGATCATGTCTTGTGAGTTGTTATTCTTACCAGTACATTGGCATTTGTATCCAGTGAGATTCAAAGACCTGGTGACATAATATGAAATTTAAAGACCAGGCTGCTGGGATTTTTATCTAGAAGTAAGTTTCTTCCCTCTTGAGTAGAGTTAAAAGGAAATCAAATAACTTTGGGGAACAACCACATAGGACAGAAGGGGATAACATTAAACATTAATAGAGTATTCGGGAACCAACTGTGAACATGGTTTCTCCAGGTGTGACTGCTATCTATAGCAGATTTTTTTTCTCTAAAATTTAAAGTAACAAATTGCTTTGAAAGGGGACACTTGCTTTACTCAGTAAGTTCAAGCTACTGTTCTGTGAAAACACCATTTCTCTCTAGAAAATTACTCTAAATGAATTTTTTGTCTGCCTTTTAACAGATGTTGTCACAGGGAACAGTTCTTTTGAGAATTGGCTTTATCGTTCTGTCCCTGGCATCTTTTGGGCTACTTATGGAGAACAAGTAAGATACAAAATATGTGGGGTTTTTTATTCTTTCATTATGGATTATTTATAACTATATGTAAATCTCAGAAATTATATCAATAAAGGGATATCGTCACCCAGACCCACACATGGCTGTTACTAGAAAATAACACATGACTAGCCAGCACCTAAATCCAGGATTGTTCCCATAGCAAGAAGTGACTACATCTGTGTTGTCCCTTGCAGAAAGGTTTTGGGATGGGCTCTTCATGTCTTCCTCTGTGGTTGCATTTACTGGGTCCACTCCTCTGGGTTTGGGACAGTGGCAGGTGAGTGGGACCTGCCAGTTGTCTGAGGCTGTTCAAGGTCAGATTGTGTGAGCCCTGTGTAACACGCCATAGGTGCCAGATACAGTGATGGTATATGAAGAGCACACAGTGTAGCTCAGAGTGGGCTCAAAATCATGTGAAAGATGGTGTAGACTTGAGACTAAAACTTAATCAGTATGGCTTCAAATGAAATTGGATCTCAAATACACCAGGCCAGTGAAATACAATATGAAGTAGTCCCATATGGGCACTGTGGCCCTAAAGAAGAGTAAGTTGCATCCACACTTTCTTACAGAGAAGTTACTTGCCCTGACAGAGAAGAAATGTGGAGTAGAACTTTCCTTTGAGACTGAGGTGCCAGTACTGCTTTGCACCTGCTGTTCACTGTGTTTTCAGAAATGAGTATGTTTCACTTTTAAGGACTGAACAGCTTAATTCAGATAGGTAAAAAGCTGTCAACATGCCACACTTGTGAATAACCTAGGGAGTTAATAAAGAGGCATTAGTAAAAATTGACAGAAGTAGAACACTGAAAAGATTCTGAACTACTTACATAGCAGTTCTCAGAATTTTGTTGTGGTAATTTTTGAGATTAAAGGACGGTAGCTAAATATACAGCTCCATTCATGTCAGTTCAAATATATTTTGCAAGAATGGGTATTCTTACCACCAGCTAATTCTTGGTTGTAAGTCAATGTAAAGTATATATCATCAAAACTTAACTTTAAGAAAGATGACTAGATATAAGTGGAGGACATCACAAACTAATTCTGTTTTCTCTTTTTCACTGAACTTAGCAAAAAGGAAAAGATTGGATGTTAATCTGAATTGATTCCCTTTTCTAGGTCCAAAGCAGGAATTTTGGAAATCATTCGCTGTTTAGTCTTCATAGGTGTGTACAAACTTGGCTACTTTAGGAGTCATTTTTCCTTCTTGGGCTATGCATATGAGGTAAGACATTTATTTTAAAATGTCTATGCTGATTATTCTTCATTTTTTATCTTTTTACAAAAAAGAAATGCTAAACATTTACATTTTACTATCTTATTTTTCATTATGCTATTTGAATAGAGTATTATTTTTTTTCTTATCTCATTATTTGTCACTTTTTATGTTTATTTTGTAAGAAAATTATTCCAGTTCACTACTGAGATGTCAGTTATTGTTGGAAAAAAGGTGTAAATTGAAACATTTATTTAATAATTTTGTTTTCCTCATCTAAATTTCCTGTCTTTAACATACACTAGATTTAGCTGACTTTGGTATTTTTAATTTAATATTTCAAGTAATCATAATCTGTAATATGCTCAAAGATGTTGTCTTTACATCTTCATCCTTGTGTGTTACCAAATTAACAATTCTTTAGTAATCCAGTGTTAAAGAATAAAAGCACAACATCATGTAAGAGAGTTTGTGTTGACTTTTTCCATAAATTAAGCTTTCAAGGGCATGATTACTTAAGGATAAAGAAGTGTTTTAAGAATCCAACAAACTATTTTTTCTCAGAATTCTTAAGTTACTGGTGCACATTGCAGTAGATAGGTGCAAGACTGATTTTACCAACAGCATGTTCAATAATGAGTGAAAAAGTATGTTACTGCTTTCCATATGTGTGGGGGATTTCCTGCTACTATGTTTCATATGTTCCTGTTTCTCAAGACCACTTTAGGACCAGTAAAGATTTCTAGAGAACACATCCTTGCGATACTATTTGAAGGGTATTCTAACTGACAAAAATAGATGCTTTAAACTGAAATTATTGTGTTTGGCTCATAAGGAGACGACAATTATCAGAATTACTGCATTGGAAGAACATCTTCTGGGGAGAAACTAAATGGGAAATAAAGAAGAAATGAAAGAAAACTAGGGGGTCAGTTAGAGAAGGGAGAAGAATGGAGGAAACAAGGAGCAAGCTTTCCCACTTTGCCATTAGATTAGCTCAGGTGGGCATGAAAAAAGCAGCTGAAGATCGCAGTCTGAGTAGAAGGAGCAGTCCTGCTCTCTGGCTCTTACCCTGCTTGCTGCCCTGCTAACTGGCTTTGCCATCTGGGCTGACTTAGCCAGACAAAGATTTTTTTCAGGTAAGTGATGCAACTTGCTGTGGAGCAAGAAAGTTTCTTAATATTAGGGCTCAGGGAAGGAGGAAGCAAAATGATGTTATAGTTGTGTAAGAAAGAAAAACCTCTGCTTTTGCTAAAGTTGCAGTCTTAATATGTTCTTTTCTGTGTCTGCAGTCAAGTAAAATTAGCATTGGCTCCATTGATGCTTTGGAGTTGTGTATTACCAGACTTGGTTCCTTATGAAAATTGTTTTATTTTTCTGATCATTTAAATATATTTTCCTCCCTGCTATTGTACTTGAATTCATATATGATATACTCATGGGGATCTCTCCCAGTGTCCTTTTCTTCTCCAAGAAAATAATTTGAAGCTATCATCACTACAAAAGTGACCACAGGAGGTGGAACTGTGTACATTCCTCAGCATGCATTTTCTGTTCCTTTTCCTGTATATATTTCATATGGATGATTAGGTAAATGTGGAACGGGGAGGGAGTGAATTTTTTTGTTGTTGTTTATTTGTTTGAGGTTTTATGTGTTATTTGTTTATTTAAGAAAAAAGTGGTGATATATGAGGAAATTTTTATATCTTAAGAAAATTATTTCTTGGGTGGAGGTCAATAAAAATCTTGGTGACAGGGAATAATTTTGACTGGTTTGAAGAGCTGGTGTGTTTCTTTTGAGAATCTGTGCTGCCACATCCTATACTAGTTAGCTTTCTTTAGGCTGATTACTTCATGCCTGCGTAATGTGATGATTGTGTGTATTACTAAAGCCAAATCATTTTCTGTCAGACTGGGCCTGGAGCCTCCTAACCACCTGGAGGTAGCAGAAAACATTGCTTGTGTGTTCAGTTATGTGACAGTTCAGCAGGCACTATATGTAAAAATAAATCTGTGATGAAGGTCCACCTCTTTAAACTGTTTCCATCCAACTGCTCTGGTTTGGCATCAGCCAGCATATTCCATGAGCTGAATTTGGTCAAACACTGGCTGTTATTTGACAGTAGTACTAATGAGGAGCAAGTGGAAATGAGAGCCATTGACATGTTGTTGGAACTCTTGTTTTAAATATTTTCACCAACTCTCATAGTAGCTGCAACTCAAGACTCTTAAACTAAGAGGCTAGGAGTGAGGAAGAGGGAGGAGGAAATAGGTGTCTGTCTTGATGTGTCTATCTTTTACCTTTACTCTAACTAAGGCATTGTATCTAAGAGTTAATCTTTTCATTCTGACTTCTGCATTGCAACTTAATGAGCTGCCTGGCTATGCTACATTGGCTGACATGTATTAATTTACAGGTAGGAAGGACAAAAAATCTAAGGCAACTTTCATGGTGGAAAAGAGAGAAAAAGGGAGATTTTATACATGTGTGATGTTTTAAATTAATAACTTGTTTTCTTTTCTATGTGAGCATGTGGTACATTAGAAACATAACCAGCTTTGGAAGAAATACAGAATCTTCTGCTGCAGGGTGTAATTCAGCCTTTAACTAATGAAGGTAGAAATGAGTTTTATTATGGTCAAATAGCTTATTTACTCCTCCAGAGTATCTAAACATGGTAGACGCAGCTGTTCCAAAAACTTTTGGAGGCAGTGTTCTGTACCAAATGGACTGCTCTGATCTTTGATGCAATTCTGGTATTTCTTAGGGCATAGAATCTAATTGCTCTGGATAAAATATAAAATATTTCTTTAGTAAAGAACTGATTTACACTGTATCATGTGTTCCACAGAAGTCCCTCTTAATGCGATATATTATCACACTACTTATTTTTCCTTTCATCATACAAAGAGTTGCTGTTACCTCACTTGTTTCTTAGTATAATTTACCAGTGTTGGAATACTGACTTATGAGTACAGACATAAAACAAACATTTACTCATAAGAATTTATTTCCACATCAACGATAGTTTTCTGCTCTGTAGCATTTTTCTTGGTCCCTCGTTAAGATCATCTGTGCCACATTTCAAAGAGCTGCGTATCCCATATTTGGTTTCCATTAAGGTGAAAGCTCCATGCCCTGTGCTATGATTTATGACCTCAGCACTTATGCAGTCTCTGTGCCATAACTAGATTGGCTGGTGTATTTCAAATATATTTTAGAAATGAAACTGGGGATGGAAGGAAACTCTGCTGCCTATGATAAAAAGCCGTGTCAACACACATGGAATTAAACAAACATGCGTTGTAATCGTTTTTTTTATGTTAGCTTCATTCAGAAAAGTTTGCTATGCCATGCAGTGTATCCCAGGGACTGGACTTTTAATATTCTTGACAACTGCCCTAAGGGGAATAATGTCCCTTAGAAAAAGTCACAGTAAAATCTGGCAGTAGATTAAGTTAGTTTCCACTTAGGTGTGACAGCAGAGTCATTACTGATTTTAGACTTAGCCAGTTTGAGAGTCGGCTTCACCACCATCAACTAAGGACTATGATGTATAGTTCCAGATGCTCTGGCCAATTGACCGTAAAATTGCTCTGCATTTCTGGCAGAGCAGTTGAGCTGGAGCTTTTAAAATCTCCACTCCCTGAGCTCAACACCCTTCCCCCTCTGCTTAAAAGCTGCTCATTATTCTTCTTCTGCCCGCTGATCTTAGCAAAAGAAAAACTTCTGGAATCAATTAGAAGTGTCTGCGCTTGATGAGATTTGCACGTGAGTTCGGAATTGCGAGGCTTTGATAGTGTCAGCCAACAGCTGCAGTTTCAGGTGGTAAATCTGGGAAGGAATTTTCCAGGGTTTATTTACAATCATAAAATAAAACAAAAATCAAGACAAGTTGGAAACCATTTAATGTGTTGTTAAAATGAAGCCTGAATCGGGTTATATATTTATTTTTTCTGAAAAAAAAAGGTAAACTGGCAGTTTATTATCAGGATCTTTTCAATTACTTTGCAATTACTAGGCTGTATAGAGCAGCTGTAATAAAATGTAAGCTATGGTCTGCTTGCTGTAGTTTTACCTATGAAAGAAGCATCTGCTATTACTTTTGTCACTTTAATTGTTTGACAAGACAAGGAGGTAGTCATACTTAATAGAAATCAGAAGCATGCAGTCAAAGATAAGCAAAGGTAGTACTCTGAACGTAGAAAATACATGTTCACATATACTGGCTGAAATTTTGTGTTTTCTTTTGTCAACACTTCTACTCATAGATATAAAGTTTATTTTCTAACCCTTCCTATCACAGTCAATGATTGGCATGTAGCTGTATGCAGTGTTTGCATTTTAAAAGTAACAGCCATGCCAATGAGATTAATGTTCAGTTGTATATCTGAGGGTGTCTGCAAAAATGAAGCTCTAGTTTTTCACACATCTTGTTACTGATGTAATTTGGTTTGTAAGTCAAAGCAAAATTTTTCTATAAGACAGTAATCCTACAAACCCTGTCAAACTGCATTCTTTTCTACATCATAATAACACATGGGTAATGATAGAGATCTCCATACTAGTGAATCACTTCACTGATCTTAGTCCCTAGTGATGACTGACATATTCCACATGGGTAGATGTTTGTGTAACTGTAGTTGCAGTACTAGAGTATTTTGTTTGGGTTTTTGGGTGTTTTTTTGATTTTTTTTTTTGTTAATGCACAAATGCATGAATTTGTTTCAGACCCCGTATTTCCACAGATGTGGAAGACTCATGTTTCCTACTCTTGACAGAGCTGTTGCTTATTGATCACTTTACACTCTCATAAATGTTACGTTCAAAGTTGATTTAAAGATGTCATGTAAAGTACATTGAAATGTCTAAGAGTCAAAGGCAGGGTAAGATGGGCAATTTGTGTGTCCTGGATGAAAGACATTGGCTTACTTGTGGAGATTCCCCTTGCAAGCAGGTCATGTGGGGAGAAACAGAGGATGCAGTCTGAGGCGTGCAGAAGGGATCTCCCAGCCATGAAAACACCCCTCAGTGGGGAGCCTCCAGCATCACTGTGCATTGCCAGTGTGTGTGTGTGTGTGTGTGTTCTCTGGGCTTTCTTTAAACCATCAAGCTCACCCACATGTATGTACTTGTCAGCACAGCCTGATACTCAAAATTTGTAGACTAATTTCCAAAACTAGATAGCTTACCTCCAAAGCTATTGTAGCAGGCAAGTTACAGGAATTATCCTAAAGAGAGAAGAGTGGTATCTGTGTTCCCAAGACCACAAATACAAATGACTTCGTTTGAATTTTATCTTCAAACGTGATAGGCAGAGGGATTGAATTAACTTTTAAGAGATAAAAGCTGTAGTGGAACAAGCTGTTTCTGATGTGGAAAAGGTCTGAGTTTGGCACATACAAGGTGACCACAAAGAACCAACCTAGTATTTAAAATATTTTTGATATTTCTATTTTGTACAGTTTAAATAGAGAAACCCCAAATATTAAAAATACATGCAGTCCACAATTACTCAATATTTGCATCTTGCAATGGAAATGGTAGCAGACTTTTCTTCCCATAAATGTCTCTCCCCACTTCTGGAACAGCGAGCAGCTATGAAAACTTAACATTTCTGCAACAGAATGTCTTTGTAGGACACAGAGATTTGGACTTTAATAGACTTTACTTTAGCCCACTGGAAATCTTAATCAATACATTTGTGTAGGAAGGCAGAAATTAATTCAAAATGTTCTATAATATGTTTTATTACTTTTTAAAAATCATAAGTACTATCTTCTGCTCAGTCTATTTTTTTTCAGAAGCTTCTTGTGAACACTAAAGGAAGAAAAGCACAGTAAAAGTTGAGCCTCTGTTTTCCTATTAGCAGCACCTGAAATAACTACAGAGACTGAAAACTAGTTCATGACATCTGGGCAGTTGCATACTAAATTCTAACCAGGCAGTGCCTTTTGTCTAAAGTGGGCAATAGATCAGTAAGATAATATCAAGCCATTATATGTGCTGTGATTTATTTCCTTTTTTACTGCCTTGTTATATCATTCCCCTGTAGAAGTTCTGTTTTCTATGATGTTTAGAGTCAGGGAATAAGAGAATATAGAGAAAGCAACAATGCTATATTTGATTTTATATGTGGGTATTACGCAGCCCAAAGAGAATGTTTTAAAATTTCCTGCCAATGCCAAATAAAAATTGCCTGATGAAAGAAGATTAGCAAATGCTGTGTTTAACAACTGATTACCAAATGCAGAACACACAAAACACTTTGTATGTTTAAAAGTTGGAAATAGGTGTTATGAGAAAAAAGTAAATATAAAGCTCTAGTTATCACTTAAAACCAAGGCAAAATAATAGAGCGACCCTCTATAGAGTCTGGGAGTGATCACATCTGTCCTGACAGAATTTGTTTGGTTTATCTTCATGTGGAAACCATGAAATGTTTGAATAGGTTGTTTATTTTGCTGATTGGAAGCTAATACTGTTGAAGATGCCTGGTTTCAGTTTGAACATTCCAGATTTTTTTTATGGAGAAAGGGATGCTATATTTTGTCCTTAGCTATTACCTAGATTCATTGCACATCTGCATATGACTATAACTCTCTAGATCTATTAATTTCTCCTCTTTTTGGCTTCATGTTGTTTGCCTACAAAGAGTGGTCAGATACTAGGAAACAGCTCAAAGTGGTAGTGAAGCAGGATGCTAAGAGGTAGAGTCAGGCCATTAACTGCATTGTTTTATACCTACTTCATAGCTCTTCCCACTTCCTTTTGAGACCAACTAGTGAGTTTATTACATTTTAGGGAAGATATCTGCTATTGCGCATAAATAAAAGGGCCTGTCCTGCTTCTGCTTGTTATCTAAGCAGTGAGTAGAGTTGCCATCATCATGGCTGAATTCCTGGTCAATTTTTTTTTTCCGGTCTTAGAAGTGAAACCTATTAGTGAAAAAGTTACCTTATTTAGAAAAGGCGGGGCGGGGGTGTTTAGGTATACAAATCTTTTCAAGTTCTTTGTCATTTTCAGCTGAGAACATGCTAGCACAGGATGAGAAGTGTTCTGGAGTATAATTCTAACATCTTTTTGGGCTATCTTTGCTTCTAATGAAAGTGTTGCCCTAAAGTGAATCCATTCCAAATGTATCTTTCTATACTATGTGCATGGATGGTGATTAGCTCCTGGGGCTGAGTCTTGTTAAACTGCATCCTCAGACCATAAAACATGTAAAAAGCAGGAATTCATCTGTCAGACTTGTGAATTCGACCTAAAAATGTGTTACCAAGACACCAACAACTGAGAAGAGCCTCTTGCTAGAAGCAACTTGCTAGAATTTGCCTTGCCTTCTGGATAGCCATCTAAAATGTACAGTTCAGTAAAAAACTTTGGCATATGCTTTGATATGTTTTAACAAGTACTAAAAAAAGCTGAGACTTTTCTAAATAAAAGGATACAGAACCACTTAATCCTTCTCTTCCCTTTTATTAGGTTTTTTTTTCAGTGTGTGAGAAATGAAAAGATATTGAAGGAAAATGGAGAGGATTAGGGAAACTTTTTCTAGTTCTCTAACCAAATCAAAATAAAATAAAACCTATAAAATATTTTCAGGTCTGTGAAAATTGGTAATCATTTTTTATACACAATGTTAAGACAAACATGAACAGGTGGGAGATTCAAGGTGAGTAGTTAGACTGTTTCATCCTACCCAGCTTGATACACTTTTATTTCACTTTGGTTTTTTTTTTTGTTTTTTTCAACCCATTATAAAAAACAATAGTCAAATAGCAGAACAAATTATTGCCTGAAAAAAAAAGCATCTTGCTCAAACTTCTTGGTTTAAAATAAAGTCAAAGATCTTCAACTTGCTTTGAGTTCATTAATCTTGCAATAATACATTTCAAGAAAAAATTCTTTGTTTCAGTTGTCCAATCTCTACTTTTAAGAGCAGAGAGAGATAAGTGAATGTTTCGTCTAAGGGACTATCTGAAGATCTTGCTGTTGAAAGTAAGAAGCTTTTCATTGACTGAGGGAAACTGGATATTTGAAAAAAGGAAACACTTTCTAGTTTTAACACAGTCCTGGGTATTGGTAGAACTTTAGCGCCTTGAATTCAGGTCAGCTTTTTCACACTGATTTTTTTCGTTACATTACTCAAGGGTAGCTCATTTGAAACAGATAAGGAATTCTAGAGTACTCTGATTAAGAATAGTGATAGAGCCAATATTGTTATATAGCCATAGTTTTATTATAAATTGGTGCAACCATAATTTGCTGTTTTGAGGACTCTTATTGGACTATTTATCACTTTCTAAGTAATCACTAATTTCTGCCAAGTTCTTATAAAAAGTCTAAATCCACTAAATGAATCTAATCTGCTCATTCTAGTGAAGGACTGACTAGTGGTGAGCTAAGAAGGAGGAAACAGGTTCTTTAGTAGATCCAGGTTTATTTTTTTTGGCTTTGCAAGCTCTTTGGCTTTCACAACTTATTAGCATCAAATAAAAATCAAAAGCATCAGATTGCAAAAATAACAAAAATAATAGCTGCAAAAGCAGTATGCAGACAAAACTGGTCCATTTTTCCTAGACAGTCCAAATAAAATCTGCCTGACTAACTACTTTGAATCCTCTACTGTTTTATTTTGATCTTTTTGGGACTAAATTGCATGATCTTCATGATTTTATTTTGCTTTGTGCAATAATCCATACTAATAAACTCTACACAGAAGCATATTTGGGCATATATGCCAGTAATTTCAGAAAACCCATAATAGATTTGGTAGGAGAGATTCTGCTTTTCAGAACTGTACATGTGTGGACAAATGTTTGCCTCTTGGCTTAGACAGAGTCTTTGGAATGTAAATGCTCTTTGGAAAACTGTTGTTGAAAAGGAACCATGTTGTTAGCTTAATTGCTAAGAAACAAACTAGGCTTGATACCCTTCAAAATTCTGCTGAATGACTGCCTGTTTGAAGAAAAACAGAAAAACAGGAGTTGTGCCTTTAGTCTAAAATGTAGTCCTTTGGGAGAAGGACGTGAAAATTTGTGCCTATCAAGTATATTATCAAATGGACAGATTAAAGGTGTTATGGAAAGGAAATGGCATGAGGGATGGCAGGCACAGACCATCCCCAGACCATGAAGGGCACACCTGGTCCAAAGGATACCTGTAATGGTCTAGGAGAGAGGGTAAAGGTGTAAAGCAGGGAGGATCTGTAGATTCTCCCAAACTCTGTTATTACTTTGGTAAGGATCTGAATGATTAGAAGTTCCTCATGTGAACCCACTCCTACAATGCTGTAGAATTCATATTTTTCAGAGTGGGAAATGAGAGAAGAACCTTAGGTTTGTATGGCATCATCTGCAATTATTAATTAATCTATTATTATTAGGGCTTTACTACTTGCAATATCTAAATTATTTTACATCTTTTATTTATTAATCTTATTTTACATCTTTCCAGCCCACATGCTCTGATTTCTAAAGTCTTTAGACAAGTACTTGCAGGCAGATTATTTCTGTAATTTGGTTACAAGGTCATGGAATCATGGTCAGATACACAGGCACATGTTAACCTTATTTTCTCAGTGGTCCTGAGTTGCTGAATCAGTGATTTAAGCCTAAATGTGGTGTTGGATTTTCTGTCCTGAATTACAGAGGAGGCATTGCTATTGTTAGTATTCATTAGCATAAGTTTTTTTCCTTGAAATTTTTATGAAGTTGTCAAAATTTCAGGTTCAGCTAATGTTGTATTAATGCCAGGCAAGAGTGCTGTATGACTGTTCTCAAGCATCATTTCCCTATTACAGCTAACGCAGTCCATCTCAGTGAAACCAAAAAGCTATTGCCAGTACACCTCTTAAATTATTCTCAAGCTGCCAGCTGTGCCATTTGCCTTTGATCCTTTCTTTCATGGTAATTGTCATACTGAAAGGTAAAACTAAAATATATTCTGTACCAAGAGCCACCTTTTCATACTTCTGGAGGATATTTGTCCTCACGAGATTGCTGCAGCTTTTACATACTATTAATAGCCTTCTCTATATGCTATTGCTGCCATCAAGTGCAATTATATAATTATGCGTGTGTAACTATTCATATACAGCATTTTTTAAGTAATGCCAGCTCTCGGGATCTCCAGCATTTTCTTACTGCTTAATTTAAAAATAACACTTAGCATTACATGAAACACATGAAACACCTCATTGTTATATTTCAATGGGAGCAAAAAAAGAAAAATTCTGGTTGAATATGCACTTTGAAGTATGTTGCTGACCAGAAGAATAGATTGCCTTGTTAATAGATGAAATTTGGTAGTTTAGTGGCTTGCTTTCATGGTTTTATTTACTATCTGATAACATAATTGAAAAAAATTGTGGAGTTGTCAGTATAAACAAATCTTTCCAGTAGGAAAACAATTATATTTACCTTACATTTGTTATTACATGCTAAGAAAAATACCTCCAAGATGTTCTTCTGACCAATGTGGTTTAAAAATTGCTTTCCAAATATGAATTTTTTATATTACTTCTGATTCATGGTATTTAGAGAGGAAAATACTTTTCAATTGTTTATTTAGTGCTTTAGGAATCTCATTTAAAACATTTATGTGGTTTTGATCTTTCCTGTAAAAAGGAGGTCCTGAAGCATCATGCTGTCCATTGGCTCTACAGCAGTAAATCAGGATTTTAATGTACTAATGAGATGCTGGTCTGCAAGTAGCAAAGCCCTTCATTGCTCTGTTCTCTGCTTGCAATGTGATACTTAAGAATAAATATTTCCTTTATTGACTCTGAAGTCAAACATGTTACTGTCAAGTCCCACAACAAAGCAATAGTCCTGTTTCCAGGTATGTACAATGTAAACGTGAGATGAAAGGCAGCAGATGAAAATAGTCACATTTTGAACCAATAGACAAATATTACGACCTATCAGAAAGCATTTATCTAAAAATTGAGGATGTTTGTAATGAAAGATAGCAGACGTAGCTCAGGGAAGAGAGATGTGCTGCAAAGATCCTTCAAATGTTGAAGATTATCTTACTTTTAGAAAGGGAGCTAATGGAAACATAGATAGAAGGTAATCACTTATCCAAATGGACAGTCTAAGACCCATTTGTTTCAGTAGCACTGGGGGTGGACATCAGTGAGGTGTGAAGGTTTTGGCAGAGGATTGCTGCATTGTAGAGACGAGAAAAAAAGGGCCTGGATGATCCATGAATGAATAAGACTAATTATCTGTAGTGTGTTAGAAAAGAATCTGTGGATGTGGATATGGGGAGTCCTGAGACAGATGGGATTTATGACATATAAACAGTGATGATATCTAGAATTATGGGAAAATGAGAGATTATTTATTTGAAAATAGAGGATATAAAGAATTTAAAGTATATTTAACCTAAGCTAACATTCAAACACACAACAATATTGGGACAGATGAAATTTCTGTGGTGGGGTGAGGGGGATGAGACTTGAAAAAAAGAGTGGGATCTGCATAGAGATGATAGAATTTGTGCTGGGATTAATAATATATAGAGAAGCACAGAAAAGGGGAAAAGCCTGCACAAGAATGGTGTATTGGAGCTATATAAGCATAAACTTGATGTTACTGAGCCCTTCATAATGGCTTAAAATAAACTTTATAAAGATCTACAAATAGATCTTTTTGAATATCATATCACATATCAATAGCCAAAAGAATTAAAGAGGAGGGTGCTAAATAGGATTTAAATATTTGTTGTTAACTGTCCTGTCTGGTGCATGAAAAAACATTCTTCTCTTTAATCTGTGCAAAACTTTATTAACTTTCTGCATATGGAAAAGGGCCCTCTGAAATAAACCTTAGTATTTAAAAACATTTCCAGAAAGAAGGAAGTAATTCCATAGAAAATCTGAAGTAGTATATGAACAACAATAAAGATATCAGGAGAGAACTTATCAAATAACTGAAGTGCTAGTGAGACATAAGGACACTGGAATACTCTAGGATGGGAGGAGGTGAAAAAAAAAAAAGAGTGATGAAGTTGTGTAAAAGGATGTGATACAGTGAAAGGAAGGAAAAGAGAAAGCAACATGGTCTATCAGGTGAACAAAAAATGATGTGGAAAAAAGATGATGATAATAAGATATGATGATATAATAAATGGTATTGCTATCACTTGTTTCTAGGAATCAAAAGTTAATAATTATCCACTGAAATGTTCTCATATAGTTCTAATAGTTGAAAACGGGTAAAATGAGTTGAGATCAAATTGGCCCAAATGCTGATTTGCCATTTTGAAAAAGTAAATAACATCTTGAACTGAGATAATCTGAGTTTTTGAGCTTTTTCTAAATAAGAGAGAGAATGAAGATGTATAGTCAAGTGTTTATGGTGAAAGTGGTACACACTCCCTTTGAAAATATTTTCATTTTTTAGCAACTTAAACTCTCTGCATGATTTGGGACTATTCTGGATGATCTACCACACCTGAAGGAATGGCTCTAATGTTTAACTATGATTTTTTTCACTATGATTGGTACTATTTTTCTTTAATTTTTTTTATTTAATATATGCATGCATTTTCAGGAGTAGAAGACATTGCACATTGTTGCACATTTAAATAGGTTATAGAACCCAGAAGAAATTATTAGCTTCTTGAAAAGCAGGGCATTTGGAAAGTCTTAGATAATTATAACATCTGCTGTGAAGTTTTGCATTTGATATTGCTATTTAAAATAGCAATATACATAGTACATACTTTGTGTGTGAGTGAAAAACATAACTTGGAAATGTTTACATCTGACTGATCTATTTTAAGTAAAAGACATATATTGTTTAGGTGCTACTGAGAAGTGTGAATATTGTGATTGGCTACTGCACAGAAACTTTTAGACAGGTAGTATGTGGAGAGCAAATGAATTGCTACTGTGTAAGTTTAAAACTGTAGATGCAAAAGCTAAAATAATATTTAACTATATGTGGTATAATGAATCTTTATTGGCAACTGGCATTCACAGACTATTTGAAGGGCGGTATTGGCCAGACACAAGTTATTTGGCAGAGACCTTGCCTAGTATATATTTGCAGAGCCTGTCTGCATAAGGATGCTGGCAGGTTTATCCTGATTTCTATTCCAGGTGACAAATTTCTATCCAAGCATATGAGTGATCAAATATTTTCCACTGGAATCTGGGCACAGTAAAATTTCTGAAGCTGAGTAGAAAAATTGAAGGATTTGCTTCAACTATAATAGTCTCTGCATACCAAGGTGACAGCAAAATATTTCCACTTGGACAACAGCAGGGTGAACAGTGCAGAATTGAGCTAAACATTTTTCTGGAATACTGATTGTATTTTGTTGCCACTTCTCAGTGGCATCTTCTCCTAACCTAGAAGCTGTGATCACTGTACTCTTCAATTAATTTCTGCATGAAAATTAAGCATTGGAAAGTACTAGTGCACCAACTGTCTACCAGAGCAAAAAGCACTGTTCAAACCAGATGAAAGCTATACCATAATCCCATTAGCTTTTTTTCTTTTTTTTTCTTTTTTTTTTTTCTTTTTTTTTCTTTTTTTTTTTTTTCTTCTGATGCAAAGCCAATCAAAAAATAGAATAGTTTCCATTAGTTTATTTGTCTTTCCTGGAGCAATTACAATTGCTAAACTTTCCTAAACTATATAAATGTGGAGTCTCCCCTTGTGACAGGTTGTTTAAATTTATAACTAAAGCTAGCATTTCCATCTCCAGTAAAAACCAAACAGACATTTAATTATGGTGCGTGACATTTCTGACTAAAATAGAGCCAACAGATCCTGTCAGACAGCCCTCATTGTTCATGGATTTTGAACAAATTGGGGATCTGTGAATTTATAGCCAGGTTTTTCTCTACTATTGTTTAAAATAGCACACATGGAAAACACGCCATGGGTGTGTTGTAATTCAGCTTTAATGATGTAACACTTGGTTTCAGTCAATCGTTGGAGGATTGCAGTAACACTGGTTTAGTGCTTCAGACGTTGCATGTTCCGTGGCAATTACAGTCCAGCTTTCGATAATGGCTGTTGGCGGGGTGTCCACAAGTGAAGTCATAGCAATTTTGAGAAAGAGCTAATAAAAATACACCTGCCTTGTAGTGGAAAACGAGCCTTTAATATCTTTGCTTTGAAGTTGAATGGAGCCCACAGCATTAACTAAAAGATACCAGTATTATGATGCAGTAATCTGCTTCCTCAGGGAAAGTCAGGGGATTGAAATATGAAAGGCTACGATTTTCTAGTCACATATTTTTTAGTCACCATAACATCGTGAAGGAAAAATGGAAATAACAAGGCAATAATAAAAACTGGAAGGGTTGTTAGCTCTAAAATTAGGAATATGCAAAACAATCCCAAACCATAATTCAGGGATGCTACATCTTAAGTGATGCATAATGATTCAGTTGTTTCTTTCAATGCAATTCCTTACTTAAATATTTAAAATTCTACTTTTTGTTGAAATAATATATGGAATATAAAATCAGCATTTATGGAAAAGATTTTTTTTTTTCAGGCAAATTCTCAGCTTCGTATTCTGGATCAGTTTAGCTTTTGACAAGATTTTTACTCAGCTGCTGACTGTTTAAAGCCATTATTAATCCTCAGTTTGTTTTCTTTACTGAAAGATCTAGGATTAATTCCTTTCATCTTTATGTTTTCTTTTATTTTCTATCCTGATATACTTCATATGTTTCGAATTCTCCTTCATTTTAGGAAGCATTAGTGGCTACCTCTTTGTGGCATATACAGTCAAGCTATGTGTCTTTCTAGGGCAGTCTATAATGCAGTAGTTATATGTAGTTATAAACTTCTGCTTGGAAGAAGTGTAACAAAGTATATTTTCAATAAATAATGGGCAAAAATGCAACGTCCTTAACTGCTCCTAAAATGAGAATTAGAACTTGGAGGATCTGTTCCTGCCTATTACTAAATTAGTGACTGCTTGGGCAAATGACAGAATCTTTCTTTGTGTTGGATTAACTGATTGGAAAATGAATCCAAGAATTAGAATGCCCACATTCTAATGTTTTTTTTAGGTATGATTACTCTAGTAGCAAAGGGGCTCAGAATTACCCTATCAAAGGGCCTTAAACAACTGGAAGTTATACTGTCAAAGGAAACCAGTTCCTTGCATCCTTGGTTTGCCTTTTTCTGCTCAAAACTCTGTTGCCTATTGTGACACACTCCTCTTGTCATGCAGATGGCTATAGTAGTCTTACTGTGGTGAATATGCCTAAAGAAACTTCAAGTCAGACATGTATAATTAGACCTCAGCTTAGGCTCACATTTGTTCAGTGTGATATATTATGCAGCAATTTTGCAGTCACTGTTGTTGACATCAAAATCCAAAATGCAAAAAATATTGTATGAGTATATAAACAAGTGGACCTCCTATTGAAGTAAGAGAGCCTAAGAAATTAAAATGATTCCCGTACTCTTAGCACAACAAGATTAATCAGGAGATCAGCAGGGCTACTTCCGTATTAATCACTAAATGTAATCTATGAAAAAAAACCTAGAACATTTTGTCGGGAATTTTTCTGCAACCTGGAGCAGCTTGGGAACTCACAGGATACCAATCCTACAATCAGACCTCCAGTTTCAGCTGTATTAGAGGTTCCTCTTAAAATAACCAGAATTTGTATACCTTCAGGGCTGGATGTTGCCTCTCATCCTCACACTCACCAGCATAGTAGGGTCCTCTAAGTGGAGAACAGAAAGATAAAGGGCGCTTAACCCCATGCTGGTCTGATCAAACACCATTCCCTGCTAACACAGGAAGAAACATTCATCAAAGGGATATCACTTGAGAATGACCCTACAAAAACATGCACACATGCTTAACTTCACGTTAATGGGTCTATTTAGGTGCATGAAGTTAAGCATGTGTTTTAAATCTTTGCTGAACTGTAGTCTGTATTTCCCTTTCCACTAACTTGAGCCTTTACACAGGGTAGTTACCTTACTGGTCTGAAATGCCAGAAATTCTCACTGACTATGAAGAAGATTTTAGATGTCTGAATTTAGTTTTAGATTGTCCCTAGTTGCCATAGAATTTCCATCTTGCTATGTCTGTGGTTTCTTTTTTTTGTTTAGAGTTAGTAGTACATTTTTACAAATTTCAAATAACTTTTATAGACTTGCTACTTTTTCGTAGCTGGCATATATGTAATTTAATTTCAAATAAAATCCCCAATTGTTATTTTTTTATGAAAAATACTATTAGTAATGGTACAGGCTTCTAGCTTTTCTACTAGTTTTTACTCTTAAATGAGGCTTTAACTTTCTCTCAACACTGATATAAAAAATAACTAAAGGAATTATCTGTCTTAATGACTTCTGTTTTATCATTTTGGGAGTGAGTGAACCTGTGCTGTGATTCGAAGATTTCCTAGTAAGTGTTCAATTTAGTAAAAGGAGTGTAGAGAAATGCTGAACCAGAGCAAAATACTTAGGCTCTGGAACACAGTGAGCTTTTAAGCAGATATAATGTTGAATCCTGGAGGTAAATTTAAATACACTTTCCAGTCAGTGATAGTCACAAAAGTTTTGTTTTGCTGGGTAAACCACATTTATCAGGAAGCTGAGCTGTTACACTACCTACAAACTTCATACTACTGTCACTACATATTTTGCTGCTGTTCTTTCCTTTGTAAAATTCAAGTGTGCAATTCGCATCGCTACTCTGAAAGTAAATTGTTCTTGAGTCTTGACACCTGCCAGCACTGGTATTCATTTCAAGCTGTAAAACATTACTTTGAAATAAATATTGGGAAGCTCATTAAATGTTGTCAGCTGTGTCATCTGTGTTAGCATACAATAATATAACTAAGTATTTCTGGATTCTGTTTTCTACTAAAAAAATGAGCAAAACTCTTTGTGAATATTTTTCTGTACTTTAAAATTATTTTCTAGAATTAAATCCCCTGATTTTTATCAATTCTACACACACACAGAGTTTTTTCCGTGTGTTTCTTTGAGAAGCATGTACAGTTTCTGGTTTTATACTTAGATAATTCAATGTCTATTTAAGGGATTAAGTGGTCCAAGTCAGATAAGAACTCTGAAAGTGAATTTCCCCTAGCCTTCATTATTTCCAAGTTGAGACAAAAACTGAATTTAAATGAACTTAAAGGCTGCACAGTGCTTAAACACAATAGAACCTAGGTTCTGACTCTGACTAGTTCTGGATAACTCCCAGTTGTTTCAGATGAATGAAGTGTAATATCCAGGGAAATAATTTCCTAGGAATTTCATTTATGTGTATGGTAATTTCTCCTTTATTCTTTACTATCTGGAAACCTCCCTGCCTCATGAAGCATATTTATCAGTTCCGTGTTTATGTATACTGTATGTAATCAACTTTAGTGGATCTAGACTTGAGAAGTGTCAAATTCAAATAACCCCTATAAAAAAAATGTATTAAGACAAAGATTGTTGTAATCACACATATAAAGCAGATATTTTTGGCTAGAAACTGTATACAATTTAGTATTAATTTTTTACTGTGTTGATAGGCTTATTTTTGGAAAGATGAAAGGGAGAATGTGAGAGGGAAAAAAATGCTCTTGTCATTAGCTTGATGAGCCCTTCATACTTGTGTTCCTGCAAACGCAAGTCCCCAATGCAGATCAGAACAGATTCCAACATTTTTTAATTTTTCCTCAAAGGGAAGAGAATGCTACGTAACAGATAACTTGTGATCATCCCACATTTTTCTTGAACTTTCATCAACTCCAATCCTAGTAAGTTCAAACTTCTTGTCTTAATCTTCAGATCTTCCATGCAAATTCCCACTCTCCTGACTGCATGGAGTTGTCTCCCATCACCTCCCATTTCATTGGGAAAGTCAGTCTTGAGCCTATGCCTGATGGTTTAAATGTCTGTCTTGTTGCTCCTCCCATTTGTTGAGATGATTTCTTAAATTACTATTTGCTAATGTTTCCCTCAAATTCTCTCTCAGGATCTTCTTATTTGAGGGCTTCTGAAAGACAGGAACCAGCGTGTTAGTGTTGGCCAAAAAACCCCTTTAGATGGCTGCTGGCTCAAGATGGCACGTGATACAAGCATCCCTCACAATTGTCTCTTATCTGTGAGCTCTTGTTTGTCATTATGGGTTATAAACTCATAAGAAAAAAGGCAGATTAAGGCTTCTTGTAACCCTTCACTTACTGAAACTGTGATACTGATTTCAGCTGCAGAAGTTGACTTTGTTGAAATAGTAAAATTACTAGGCAACCCTAAATGAATTGCTGAATTGCAGGTTAATAGGCACAGTTAGTGCTGTTAGTAGGCAATTTTCAGCCAAAGATACATGATTAATGTGACCTCTGTGAGGGCCTTGTCCTGGGCCATGCAGCAGATGTGTTGACAGGGAGAAACGCTGGAAGCAAGTACAGAGTATAGTTTGTCCTGGAAATCATCGGGGAATCCTTCAAATAGTATTAGAAAGCATTTTTATACTGAAACTTGTGAATCTCGGTTCAAGACTAGAAATGGAAACTAGCAGGTCAGAGAGAAGCATATAGCTGAATTTATGTTGGGAGGACAGAAGAGAGTTGTAGATAACAGCCCAGGGGCACAGACCTTTAATGCTCAGAATCATGGCCTCAAGAAGAGGTGTTAAATCAGTGTTGCCAGACTAAAAATTTTACATCACCACTGAGACAAATTCAAGCTTCCTGATGGAGCCATCTGATGGAAGATTTGAGCAGGGAGTTGGATTATGATCATATAAATTAGACCAGATTTTCTGCAGAGGAAATAAAGCAGCCATATACACTTACTGAGTTGGTTTTTTTAAGTGAAATGTCATGATGAAGTATATAGACACTCTGCAAGTTCCTTTGAGGTATGATTTATAGCTACTGACTCACTGAGGAAGGTATCTTGTATATTTAAAGTTGTGAAATTGATAGCCAATGACTAAGCATTAAACAGTTAGCCAAATAAGAATTTTGCTGCTTTTGGTGAAGAAATGTGCTTGCAATTTTATGTGTACAGCTAACTTCTAGCGCAGAATGGTAGCCACTGAACTTGAGACTCTTGAAGCATTGCATTTTCTTAGATCTGCCTAATAAAGCCACTGCCATTTCTATGTCCAAATCAGTTTAATCTAGGCATAAGTCCATAGGAAAAAAAACATCCTCTATTTTTGCATTTTTGGTCATAAATCAAATAGATTTGCCATTATTTACTTTTATGTTTTACATGTAAAGTGGTATGAATCTCAATGTTGTAGCTTTTCTGTGTATTTAGCACATTACACCTGGCAGTTTGACAGAAAGCTGTCAAAGTAAATGACCAGAATTAATTACCATTCAGTAGAGTAAAAATTAGACAGGAATGTGGAAATCATAGGAGCTCCACAGAGTAATATACTACTTTATATTCCTCTATGTTATGGTTCATTAGGTGTATAAATAAATCTTTTCAATACGCTTTGGCAGTATGGAAGTAAATTGTCACTTTAAATTAAAATCTCATTATTGAGATAGTATACACCTCAATATCAGAAATGCACTTATTCTTGTATTGATGCCATGTTATTGTTATTGAACTGTCAGTGTTCTCCAGTCACCTGAACTAGATAACAATCAAAAAAATATGTGAAATTATTCTATTCATTTTGAATTTGAACTTTCTTATACCTGTTCCCACTGCTGCATACCCGAGGGAAAAGAATTCCTTTATTAAGACTGAAGCCTAAAATTCCACTGCCTCAGCTCTTGAGAGAATTGTAGAAAATTAAGAACCCTGACTACAAGAGAGGCTGAAAAAGGGAAAAATAGCCAGTTTACAAGCCTTGGGGGATTAATAAGTCTTCTCATATTCCTTGGAATCTCATTGAACTAAAGTTACAGTGAGGCTATGGAGACAAAGGTCTGGTGACTTTTTCTCTCCTGATCAAAGTGGAAAATATATTTTTCCCCGCTTATTTTATCTCTCAATCCCTATGCCACCATTTTTTATAGATTGGAAATTCAAAACTTTGGGTTATATAATTTACCAAACAAAAATTAATTATAAAGGTTTTTATGTTGTTATGGTTAGGACATCCTACAAATTGGAAGTAAAAATTTCTGTGTTAATGTGGGAGTATTTGCAAAATATTTCTGTAATCTGAAAGGACGCTGTTTGTGTCCGTGTTGGAAAAGTCAAAGCAGACTGTCAATCTGAAAAAGGTAGAATAAGAGAATTAAAGAATTTGCTTGTTCTCATCTGAGATTTGCTATGATAGTGCTCCTGCAGTGTGCTTATTTGAAAAGAATTCGTCCACTGAATGCAGCAGAAGGGTTGGTCAAACTGTTTTAAACCTAGGTGTAAAGACAGAAAAGAGGGGAAGGTTGGTAGAAAGTGTTTATTCAGGGGAAAAAAACCCACATGCTCTTGGATAAAAGGAGCTACTTTCAAAAATATTTTTAAGGCTGGCCACAGTTAGGAGACAAATATGAAAGGGTGGGGAGCTATGGAACAGGCCAGCAAAGGAAACAAGAAAAGAAAAAAGTGTCAAAAAGTTCCAAAATAAAATATTTATAGTTCAACAGGAAATTAGCAATAAAGTCACAGTGCTTGTGAATAGATTTGAAAAGAGAAAGTGGACAGCACTGCAGGGCAAGCTAAGGTAACCCTTTCACTTTGCACAAGCAGCAGAATGCAAAGGGTGGTGAAGAAGGTGTGTTTCTGAATGTAAACCTGTGATGATGTGTAGCTGTGTGCCTATCTTACTTTGGCAATATGGCAGGAAAAATGGGTAAGTTGGGGTATTTTACCTCTAGAAATGGGGCCTTCTTTGAAAATGCCAAGCTTATATTAGAGTGGCTTAATAGTGCATTTGGAATGTGTTGCAGTCTTGTATTAGGTCCCACGAACTGAGAGCAGAATGCAAATGTGAAAGAACATCACAGGAGTTACTTTCATAGAAGTTCCATGTAATAGCACCTCATACTCTCTTTGTCAGCTGCGTGTCACCAATGGTCACTTTGGTGGTTTGCCAGAAGTCTTATCTGCCTGTGCTTGGCTTGCACAGATAGAACTGACCAAACAAGGGACAAAATGGCAGAATGAACTTGTGTGAAGATATTTGGTAAGAAAAGCAGGGAAGGGAGCAGAAAATGTATCACTTCTTCTGTAGCAAAGAAACATGGGTCAACTTTAGCTTGTGAATTTGCTCAAGCCTTGTTGTCTTCTTTGCATACTAATACTGGTTTGAAAACATTGGGAAGGCGTAATTTTTTCTTCCAGTAAAATATCACTTTCAGAGAAGTCCTGTATTTATTTTATTTGTGGAAATTAATTAGCTATCTTATAGAAAGATGAGAAATTTCAAATGCATCAATGCCAAAAGACATAATGGCGGATGTGGTTTCAGGTCAAAAGGGAAAAAAATACATAGACGATCTCTGAGGGATTGTTGGGTATGGTTTGTTGTAGTGGCATCTAATTTAAGGCATCAATGTTTATTTTGGAGTTGTCCCCCAGTGACTTACATAAGTCTGTCTGTCATCTTCCATTAGCATGTGCTAGTTGCAAAAGGATGTGGGAAATAACAGTGGATTAAATATTAAATGAAGTTTGGATCTAAAATAAAGGAAATGCTTCCAACTACCAGAGGATTCTTCCACAAAAAAAATCAAACCCCTCTTTCCCACTCCCAAAATATGTCTTTTAACCATTAGCTTATAAACTTAATTATTATTAAGGCATTATTATAAACTTAATTTTTAAAAATATTATTTAGTGCATAAAAGCTTAATGACGCTTCTTTATACATAGCCCTTTCTGTCAATTACTGTTTCATGTTGTCATCACTATGAAGTTATTTGAATGTTGCAGCATAACATGTATTCCCTAACATTTTTAGGAAACTGACACATTCTTGTATCCAAGCCTAAGAGCAAATTGCAATACTGATTTAGGAACAAAATCTTGTCAGATTTCCTTCATTATAAACTTCTCAGGGAAAATGTTATATGTCTTTTCAGAACCTTTTCAACCTTACTGTTAACTATTTCTATTTAAAATCTGTATTCTTAGCAATATATTCTACCTATTGAATATTCGGGAGTAGTATTAAAAAAATAAGGAGACTACATGGTGCTAAATGTAGTATTTCTACTCACAATTATAGTTAAAAGCATCCATCAAGTCACTGACATCTTCTTCCCTTTCAGTTGAAGTGTGGTGAACCATTTGTTAAAGTGCCAAGAAAAATTTAAAAAATCAAAGTTAAAGACAAGAAGGTCATTCATGGCTATTTACTCCCCACTGAAATGATTATGAAAGAATGTTATGTGTCATGAAATTCCACTTTTGTCCATTTTTTAAAAGAGATAAATGAAGAAAACAAGAGGACTCCGACATGAACTTAGAAATGGGATTAATATCTATGTGTTCATGTATATCAAAACAAAAGTAAAATACACATATATTTTTTGAAAACATTAAGTAATACACATGCTCAAGCATTTTATATATGAATATAGAATGCAATATAATATACAATATATAGTAGGAAATGCATTTAAGAATAAATTAGTATTTGTCTTCATAAAGATAAGCCAGATCATCATTCATCCTTTTTCTTGCCTCTAGACTTTCTTCTGAAATACTTTGAGTTTGGTTTTTCTTATCAAAAATACAGTAACAGAAATGGGGTCACAACTTGCTAGCACATAGAGATGCAGTGATTTATATATATATATATATATATATATATATATATAGTTTGACCCTAAAGTGGGGGTTTTTTCACTGGTATTATGATTAAGAAAGCAAAATCCTTAAAAAATAGTCACTTAGCTTTAAATATTTGTTCAGGATCTTTCAAAAGAAACATCCTGATTTCTTTTGTTAAAAAATGAAAAAAAAAAGAAAAAAATTGCTCGAAGTGAGTCTAAAATCACCAGCTGTTCTGTCCTGTTTTTGTCCTACAGGTAAACTAATATTGATTAATTTATGTGCAAATTTGGCTGTTCTATTTTGACTCATATTCAGGGTTTTTCTTGTTGCTGCTCCTGTCTAATCCATAATTTACTAGACATCACTCCTTTCTTAAAGAATACCCACCAAGTGCTTACTCCACCATCCAACACCATTATTGTTATGGATATATTGTTCTTGTATGGAGCTGTTCGAGAGGGAATATACTTAAATAGCAAAATTTCATTGCATTTTTGATTTGGCCTTTTTGATTCATAGTTCTAAATTCTAAATTCACCTATTAGTCCTGCAGCACTGCTGTGTACTGTAGCCATCAGCTGCAGTAAGTTTAGCAAACACAGGATAATTAATAAATTTAGACAGGAATTAAGTTCAACCTTGATATATTAGCCTGGCTTCTTAAAAGCACCCTAGTAAACAGAGTATTGAAATGCTGAGAGTCTCTGAATACACCCTTAGTTGTCTTTAACCAATCTGGTGACAGGTGCATAGAAGTTCAGACTGAACCATGTGCTTGGGTTTAGTGATGGGACATAAAAACTAACAGAACTGAGAATGGTTCAGCCAGGAATGGTAACACAAAATAGCATACTTTTCTACTGGGGAATGCCCTTTAGACTTCACAGATGCAAAATCTGAATAGTATTCCAATTAAAAAAAAAGAAAAAAAGAAGCCCTGAAATGGTACTTGGTGCATTGCAATTGATAGTATTTTAAAAATAAATGATTAGTCCCCCCCTACTCCCCAGTCAAATTCACAAACTCTTCATTTTATCAAGTCCCTTTACAAACGTATTGAGTTAGAGGGAATCCACAGCTGAGGAACGTGTTAGCTCAATGCAGCAATGAAAAATATTTAGTTATGCAGTTTGTGCATGTTTTTATTACCAGGTTTCACAATGCACCTCTGCTTCATTGATGTAGTTTGTCGTGCACTGTTTTCATGGGGACACAAAGGAAAAAGTGCTTGTCTGCATACCATCAACTGAAGCTAATATGGCATGCAAAACAAAACAATAAAAAATGTGGTTGATGACAAAATTTGGTTTTGGTCTTGAACTTCTCATGAGAATCATGTTGTAAAAACAGAAAGTTCACAAATGTCTAAGCAGGTTTTTGTATAGAAATCAAGACGACTTTGAGAGTTTAATATGTGATGATAAATTTCACTTGAATTCCTCTGAGTAATGCCTGTTAATTATTTTTATACCAGCACACAACTAAGAAAGCTCTGTCAACCAGGATTTAGAGGACTGCAGTGTTCTTCTGATTTGAATTCTAAATAGCAGCTTTGCCTGGAACTTGGCTGTTTTGATTTTATAGGTTTGTGGTCAAGAATGGCATGGTTAATTCCTTGTTGTATCTGCTGGTAATACACTAATTCATATTCTTTGAAAACTTCTGGTTTTCAGTCAGTGATCAGGCATCACATTTAGAAAGAAACTGGAAATTATTCACTGATTCAGAAAAATAAAATTAAAGGAAAAAGTCTGCTTTCTTTAGGAAATTATTGTCTAATTGTCATAATAATAGAGCCCAACTTGCAAGTACGGACAGATTTAGCTATTGTACATTAGCACAAGATGCATCACTGATTTTGGGTAAGGACTGCATGAGATTTGTACATGAATGACTTTTCAAAATATAGTGAGAAATAGTGAATAACTGAGAATAACTAAGCATAAAAACTTACTACTGTCTTTTCCTTTTGTATCCAAACAGCCTACTTTTTAGACAGAAGTGTGAATTTTGACATACTAGCATGTTTACAGTAAATTTTATAGTAGGTACACAGGTGAATATAGATATATAAAGTACTTCAACTTTCAAATGCATATATAACATGTAAGAAACTTTCATTATGGAGTAAGAAGCTGTGATGTTGTTATTGAAAGGGTCTTTTAGATTATTAAGGTCTTTTCCTGAAGTCAACAATGACTTGCCATGTAAAAGAAATTTTTACGAGTTTCCACATACTTAACTGTAGTTATAGATACTGTAAGAGTGTTGTCAAGCTGCAAATGGTTTAGGAAATAGTGACAGTCATGATTCCGTGACTGCATTCCAAAGTCTTGATGTGGCTGATTGTCTTGAGATATTTTCCATAACCCTTAGAGAGCTCAGAGTAAGGTGGGAAGACAAAGAAAGGTGAGGCAAGATAAGATATTCTGCTCGTTTCCAGGGCCCTGCTGCTCCAGGATTAGACAGTTTAGGCTGCTTAGTAGTTTTATCACAGAGGGACTTGGCAGTTTCCTTGGCTCTCTTCCTTGACTAAAATGCACTTGGGCCACCACAGTGCACAGCAGATGAAAGGTAAGATAAAGGAAATGTAAGAAACTTTGGGATTACCCTCTATCTGTTAGGGATACCTGCACTGTTACCTGCATTAATCAAGAAGTGGGTTGCTGTTTTTGCCAGCTGCACTCTTAAGGATTCAAGGACATCAGAACTTCATTGCAAACAGTAAGCAAAGTAAGAAACATGATAAAAATAAGTGGGATATTTTGTCTCTTTATTACTCACTTGCCTTTTAGTAAGAGCCCCCACAGACCAAAAACTGTCAGCTAAATATTGCTGCTGTTTAAAATTCTTTTGCAATCAACTCTTTTTTTTTCTTTTTTTTTTTTTTTTTCTGAAAAGGATTAAAAACTAAGAAAAACCTTCAAGTAAATGAAGCACAACAAGTTGCAAAGCTTGTTGTCTTGGTGGAATGTTATGATAACATGGCATAGTCAGTGCTACGTCACTTTGGTGCCTTAAGCTAATATGCTTGAGTTTTCTCAGGCTGCACATGGCCTTCACCCTTGTGGGCAAGCTCTCTATTTAGCGACAACTTTTTAAAAATTGCAAGAAGTATTTCTTTCAGGAAAATAGTAATTTTAAAACCCCTCATATATTTCATAGTTATTCCAGAACAAAATCCAACTTTTAATAAACCCTTTGATCAGATATTTGAAAAGGTCACTGCTCAGTGGACAAGGTGAATAGTCCTTTTGTGAGACATGATATTACACCAATGAATGCGTTTCCCAAGAATTTGTGTCTTCTTTACCCTTATAGAAAACTCAGCAACTCAACTCCCTCCTAGTTTTCCCTCCCAATTGAAATTCTCTCCAGACCCTGACTGTAGCAAACCATGTAATTCTCTCATCCTCTGCCCAGTTCTTTCTTTCCCTTACATACCAACAGAGCTATCAGATACTGAGGAGATGGTCACCCTTGATATAAATAATACTGAGGCAAATATGATGGAGAGCCACAGGTTCATAGAAACAGGATAAGTGAGATGATGGGTTGTGCTCTGAAGGGCACAGAATACCACACAAAACAGATAGAGTTAGTGACAATGGACACTGAACTGTATGGCAGAAGGAATGACACATAAAAAGCCTGTAAATCCTTCTCCCTTCCCCAGTCAAGGTCAATAACACTTCCTAACAGCCCTTCTGGCAGATGGATTTCTCATCTATTAGAGACACTTTGAACAGTGGTCATTTCCCAGGCAATATATTTCAGTATTCAAGTATTCTTGCAATTAATAAAAAAATACTAAGCCTGAATCATGGTTGCTATCTCTTTTCCTGTCAAATGTGGATGTATTTTTATTCAGTTTGTTTTTCATATAATTATGTTCATTTTTTTGCTTTATACGTATATTTGAGAGGATATTTTTGTACATATATCTCTGTTTATAAATAGTTTATTTGACCTTTTGTTGCAGCATGTTTCAGGTATTTACTGTGCATTCTATGTTGTCTTTGGAATCAGGAAAAATTCAAAATTTGGAGCAACTTAATACACTTTCTTCCTAATGATGGTTTTGTTGTTTTGCTGTGTTGGTGTGGAGGGATCCTTTTTAGGATTTTCCTCTTTTATACTGTATTTTTTTAAGGTGTTATGAACACTCCTTAATTCTTTTTCACCTTAGATAAGTTTTCCTAAAAGCATACCAATTATGTAAGTTCATTGAAAATTTCATTGTTGAAGTGAAATTCATTGGTTTCATTTCTTTCTTAGTCCATCTTCCTATCCTAACCCTTCCAATATCTAAAGATATTATTTAATGATCACTGGATCTCAGTTGTCAAATTATGTTTTGATATTCTCATTGTGTTACTCCTGAAAGTAAGAACCAAATACAGGGGGTCATTCCTTTTAACTGCTTTTATACTTTCTGTCTCAAGAAATCATATTGTAATTAAAAAGTTTAAAGGACAAGCTAGATAGTGCTTTATTTTTTCTCCTGAACAAAATGTCATCATAATTACTTTTTTGCATTATTACCATAATTCATATTATGGATTTTGCCAGTTGCTCACAGAAAACCTCATACTCAATAAAATAAATTATTAAGCAGCTGAGTTGTTGGATATGATCTTCAATAATATTAGCTTGGACTTGTCACATCTTGTCAAGTAAAATTGACTCAAAATGGAAATGCAGACTTTTGTGAAGATTTGGTATCACAGTGAATATTTTTCTAGTCTCCTTGAGAAGAGGCAGTAGATTTTCATATGTTCCAAAGACTGGCAGGTATTTTTTTGTTATTATTTTTAGCATTATCTATAAGTTAAATATATAGAGTAGACTAAACCAAATATTATTCAAAGCAGCTCTATTAACATGTGATTTTGAACTTAATTATAAATGACATCCTATAAGCCGTAAGAACTATTTCACTTGAGAATCAATTAATTGGCATTATCAAGAAGTCTGTAAAAATAATTACTAAAGCAAAAGTCTTTAAGATTCTGAAGCATTGCACTACCTGGAAGACAAGCAGCAGGCAGCAGAAATGCTATGAACCAGGAATTTTGCCAAACTGTCTTAGGCTGAAGTCCAAATGACATTTTTTTAACCCAGCCATATTTTCCATACTGAGCCAATGAAATTGCAGCCCAGCAGAGTCCTAGGAGCCTTTGCCTACACTTCATTGCAAGTGGATGTCTGTCTTTTTTCTTTTAATAGTGTCTGTATTAGATACCAACAAAAGTGTATGTTAACAGGCTGACAGAAAATAAGATGTGCAAATACTGGAAATGGTGCTTGCATAACACAATTTATGATGTGATGTGCATAATGTACAAACTGAGGTTCTGGTGCTGCAAAAGTTTACATACGTTATTAGCATTATGTATGTGAGTAATTCCTTGAGGATTAGATTCTGTGAGTCTCACTCAAGTCACTGTTATTTGAACATGTTTATGTCTGCAAATCTCAGCTTGCTTATCAGAAGGAATGAAAGCACAATCAATTTCAAAGATCTGTAGCAACCACATTGCTGCTTGTTTATTATAATGTTCTTGTAGTCATTTGTTTTCATAATGCCACAACATTTTCCTTCATTTGACACTCTCATCTCAGCACACTTACACATTTGAGTCCATGATTTAGACACGCTTGTCACTGGTATGCTTTAGCCATTAGGCTGAAAATCCAGCATAGTTCCTAACCCAAAATTTAATTATTCTTTCAGTTAGCAGACCTGGAGATTTCTCATAAAGTCATCAAAATAAGGTTATTGCAGTTCCTAGGTCTAGGTCACAAATCGGAAATCATGCAAGAGCAGAAAGAGAAAAAAGAAAATGGAAAGTCTGTATGCAGCATCACCTTAGTAAGTGAATCACGATGGCTGAAAGGTGTTGAGATGATAAATGGGCAAAGACTAACCTGTTCTGCCGTGACTGCTGGGACAGAGGTCATTCTCACCCTAATGACTTGGAGAGTGCTATCCAACTGTAATGGGGGAAGACAAAAGACTGAAAACCGTTGCTAATGTGGTTGAAAAGGGAACCTGTAAGAAAAGGGAACCTAAATAACCACAGCTTTGATCACTTACTGCAACTGTTCTGGCTTTTTTTAAGCTTTTAATGTTTATTTATGTAACATTATGGACTAAGAAAGAAATTCTTTAAATGAAAACCAAATCTGATCCACCAAACATGCGCCAGGTTGTTCAGATACGTAGCTGCTCCCTGTTGCAGATACTTCTGAAATAATTACTCTGAGAAGGAACAGAGATAGAATTTTACTATGATGTGTAACTGATAAGTGATGACTTACTTAAGTGTAGGAGATGATTTGCAGTTCTGACTATAAAAGGGGTGCACTGGAAGCATTCATATACCCAAGATTATCACCAATAAACATTATTTAAATGAAAATTTTTATATGTCAGGGAGGAGGTGGGTGTATGAATCTGTATACATGTTATTTTGAGGGCTTGAGCTGTACCAAATGATGAATAGCACAGAAAAATATTTTTGTCAGAATAGTGTAATTTGCTGTCCACATGTTCTTGATAAAAAACTGATTTCAAATACATAAATTATGGAAATTTCTTACCCAGAATTACATTCCAATGGGTGTTGTGAATAAGATGAAATAATTTCATTGCTACTCTTTGAAGTAGGGGCAGTCATAGAGCACAGCAGAGCATCAGGAAGCAGGGGGTCTGTAAAATTCCTGCAGGGGATGCCTGTAATGGGAGGAAGTCCTTCTGATGGTGGAAGCCTGAATTTGTGTCTCCTACCTATAACTACTGAAGCAAAACCCAAGAGAAATTTTAAAGCAACTGTGTTTCAAGGTGAGGGAGTGCTGTTGTCTGTTAACATCTGCCAGATTGTGAACACAAAGCCAGTAGTCCTACCCTGGTTTGATGCTGATGTGCATGGCCAAAGGTTAAATCTCATTTGGGTCCTTCTGGTAACTCTGAGTATTAGATAGAGGCTTTTCTGCATGAAGAAGTTGCAGCCATTGATCTAAGCCTGGGTCAAATAATGATATGATTTTAGACAGTTTGAAATATGTATCTTTACAGCATGATATCAAGGCAGGGTAGCTTTTGCAAATACAGCTTATTAATGGATAAGGCAGCAGTCTCAGTCTCTTGCTTTCTCTGACTTCTTTTTCTTTTTTTTTTTTTTTTTTTGATTGTAAGAGTAGGTTGGTTGGTTTGTTGGTTTTTGGTTTTTATTTCCATTCTCTCAATTACTGTATTAGATTGTAGTGACTCGTTAATGAATAAATTCTTGGGCACACTGACACAATCTGCCTTACCCTCTTCAACTTGTGAACATCGGAGTGCTAAGTCACAGGCATTCCTTTAGAAGGAAGGACTGAGTGAGTCAATGTACTCGATGCCTAACCACAACCACTCATTGCCTAAACAAATATATGGGTTTAACTACTTTCACAAAAACAAGGCAGTTTGTGCATTTTCTCTTTCCTGGAGATATTTTGGTGATCCTCTGTTAATTGCTGGAGGGTCAGAAGCCGTGCCCAGCAGCACAGGCTGTACTCTTCCCTTGCACCAGCTGTGACAGGTCAATGTGAACAGTGCCTTTCCAGCAGCTCTGCCGTGTCTCATTTTGGACAAAAACTTAGTTTGTGGAATTGTATTTGTAGCTTAATTCCTTGTAAACACTTAAAACACATCTCTTCAAGGCATTGGGAAATAGAGTGTGAAGAGCTTGTTAATCTCATTACTAACAGTTTCATAATGTTTAGGACACAAACATTGTCCACAGATTGGAGGGAATAAGGGCTCAAAAGTATCTGTGGCTGTGAAGAGCAAGAGGGGCAGATGCTCTACTAGGCCTTCCAGTTCTGCTGCTGGCTTGGTGGCAGGCTGCAGGAAACCTGTGTGTGTGCAGAGTCTCACTCCTAGCACTTAGATATGAACATTTTGATGAGGCTTGAGTGCGTTTTAACAAGCTTCAGAGTCACTCAATGATTGTCACTGTGAGCCTGGCAGGAGCTGCATCTGTGCAGTCTGTGGGCAGCTCTGAGGCCCCTTGTCAGACCCACCCACCCTGCAGGCAGTGAGCCTTGCAGGAGGCTGTAAGTGAAGATGTAAAACATGCCCTGTGGGTTGGGGTATGCACCACAGACATTTTAGGCTTCAAGCAGTGCAAGCACTGAAATAATAGTTTCATTAACATATTAGTTTTTACTGAATGAATATAATTTAGCTGATGTATTGAGTAAGAGCTGTTGCCTCTACAATAAGCATTGTGAATAATCTTCTTTCATTAAATCTTTCCCTTAATTCTGTGAATTGGAAATCTCTGGAGACTGGGAGAGTGTTCTGCAAAGATATCACTACGTGCTTGCCCTGTACTAGCATTTTTTCTTAGGTATTTGCTTTTGGCCACTGCTGTGTAGTGGAAACTGAGATAAACAGCCTTTTTGATTTTACTAAGTATTTCCTTTATAATAATCTCAAGAAATTAACAGAAAAAAAAAAAACCCAAAAAAAAAAACCTGGCTGTTTTTTTTCAGGTAAATTCATTCCAAAGATGCAAGTATTTTATATCATTTTGCATACTACATTGCGTGCTCAGTGTGGTCTTGCATTCAGTCTACACAAATGCAAGTGTGTGCTACTGCGTGCAAGTGCTACTAAATAAGGATAAACCCCCAAAGAAAATCACCTAGAAGTGCTTTTTCTTTTAATTTTTTTCCAAGCTCTGTATTATACTCTTCAAAGACTCTCAAATTTATACTGAACTTGTCTCCCTTCTGAAAAGAAATTCCAAATTCCTTAATTCCTAGTGTCTAAAGGTGTGCCTGAATAAAATAGAAATTAATAAATAGAGTCATCCATTTAGAATTTTATTAGACAGCTGCACATTATTGTTTTGAGATTTTGGTTGCATTGCCAATTAATTATCATGACAGTCTGCTTTGAGTTATCCATGGCAATTTACCTAAGCTGTAGGTGCACATCCTAGGTAAATGCAGACATGCTGAACTTGATGACTGCAACCTGTATTATTAGCCCAGTCTTGCCATTTGACAAACATGATTATATTTTTTCTACAGAGTTTTTGTCCAAGAGCAGGCTACCAGTTTTTGCTCAGAAAAGAGCATTAACTAGTGAACTAGAGCATAAACTGTGAATGGATTGCACAGTGAATCACAGATATAACCATCTGAGCTCTCCCTGCCCGTGTCCCCAGTCGGTGGAGCTGGGGGGTCCCATGGCTGCCTGTAAGATTCCATAGTGCTACTAATTCCAGGAACCCTTGTTATTTGGACTGTTACCCATTGTTTCACAAAGAGATGGCTCGCGTCTCAATTTGTACCTATGTTGACAATCCTGTCTTTTCCCTAAATGCTGTTTTTGGTGAATCACAGTCTCAAAGTACCTGTCTCAAGTCTCTGCAGAGAGCTGATCAAACAAAGAGAATTTTTTTTTTTTCTGGCTAAGGACAGACCAGGTTTCACCTGGACTGAGTCTTCTACTCCTCTGCATTTCTCTGTTCCAGATGGTACTCCAGATGGCCAGCATGATCATATATACCAGATAGGTGACAATGTTTGTGTTACTCTTCAGTTAGACAATTGGAGTGCTCTCTCAGAAATGTGAAGAATTTGTAATGTGAGGAAGAGACATAGAAATATAAACAGAGGGATCAGGACAGAATGAAGCAATAATATGTGCTTAGGCATATTATTCAAAGTCACTTATGGTATAGAATTGAAGCTGTAATAATAATTGCCCTTCTGAACTTTTTTTAAAAAGGATCATTATTGCAGAGTCGAACACAGGATGTACAAGATTTTTCTGGGTCAGGACTAGAGGAGAAACCATAGAGACACTGAAAGACACTTTTTGATCTACTGTCTTTTTTCTCAAATACAGGAGATCTGTGGTTCCAGACTTCAAATGGAGCCCATAAACATGAAAGAGTTTTTCCCTACACTTTAACGGAGGAAGGGTTTTTCTCATGGCATGCTTTTCTGATGTTTTGATATGGTAGGGAATTGTGGTGGTTGCTGTGTGTGATTTCTGTGCATGTGTCATTTCCTCAAGCTTAATGGCTTTCTTTAATGGCTTTCATAATTCCTTCACTTTTTTATAAGTGTCCTCATGTTAAGAAGACATTTTGAGTTTGACCTATGTAAGAAACCATCATACTGGAGTACAAACTGAACTTTATGCTGAAAGTCTGTTCTGGAACCTGAGGTTTCCTGTACACTTTTGTTGTACAGATGAGTGCCTAAAATTACAGATTTTAGATTTTTCAATTTACTGTTGAAAGTTTCTAGTTTTCAAGTTCCTATTGTAGTATTCAAGTTATTATTTTTCATACTGATGGCAGTAAAAAGTTTTGTGAAATATATAATTGTGAATGAAGATCACACTTTATTCAGATCCTTAAACATAGAGGACAGTTCTTATCTACCATTGCTTGTACATACAACATAAAATTACTATTAATGGGCTTAATGGTAGCCTGCCTTGCATGCATTTTGTTGATAAATATACCTTGAAAGTGATATATTTTGTTTAAATGGTGCAGGGTAATGTAAGACACACAGACATTACAATGGATTTATTATTTATTTATGCATACGTTAACTAATAAATGAAACAATGTCATCACATAAGTAGTTTTCCAGAAAACCAGTTCTAAAGTAAGAAAGAGATATGATATTTATAATTCTGAATGATAACAAATGGAACATTCACTTTATTTTAAGAAGTTAATACTGTCATGTGCAAACCTCCTTAGATACCTTGGATAATAAAATAGCTGTCACTTTTGCTTGTGGAATTAGATATGTGGTGATTATATAAAAATGAATATTCTTCTGCTTCTAAATGTGAAAAGCTGACCTTTTGAAAACACTTTAACAACTTTTAGTGCTATCATAAATCCTACCAGTTCTTTAATGTTGCAGTTTTTTGGTTGCATATATTAGACTAGTTCCGTGAGTCAACTTTTGTTACAGGGAAATTTGGGCCTGGGGCCAGGTAGAGCTTTGGAGAGCTTTTAAGTTCGAGAGCCTGTTTCACAGCTGGAAAGCTCCCCAAAGTGAAGTGATCCCAGAAGAATATGTTTCCCATTACCCAGATCTCTACCAAATCATGCCTTGTAGCTCTAAAATAATTAAGACTTTGGAAGCCCCAAGAGGTCTTTTTTGATCCATGAATGAAGCTACCCTAGGTTCAAATAACTAAAACCTGACTCCTTCTTAACCAATGAAACACAAAACCCCTCCATTTGTCAATGTAACATAAAGAGAATGCTCAAAAATGTCAGAGCCTTTACACTTTAATGGATTCAACCTCAGGACATGTCAAGAGTTTTGATTGCAGTTGTTGGAGATGAGGCTGAGGTGTCTGTGCAAGTCCCCAGGGCAGAAAAATTAATGTTCTATAAAATATGATGTAAAAAGACATGTTGCTTTATATTGAAGTTTGAATAATGATGAAATTCATAAAACCAGGAGAAAACCTTCAAGTCTCTGGCACTGCTATTAGTAATATACTCCTTAGCAGAGTAAGAACACATTAATTGTAACAAGTGGGCTGCTGCTATTACTATGAGAATGTGATAGGAAATATCTATTTGTTGGAAAAGGTAGCATACCAAGGTTTTATGAAACCTTTTCTTTATTTTATTTAAATTTAAATGATACAATGCTTTATTAGGACCTGCTTTGGGATTATGAAAAACAGGGCAGTCTCTAGTCTACCTCTTATGTCTGTGACTTCAGAAAGGAGAAAATATTGCTGCATGCTAACTTCTGGAAATTTACTCCTGCACTCTCGTGCTTACTTAGTGACTTGTGGATAGAAAAAGAAAGTGGGATATGTGAAAGAAAGTGGAATATAAAAGAAAGTGTTTTGAGGGGAGAACTGATGTCGCTTGGACATCTGAGAGTTCAAATGTGCTCACGAATCAGCCATCCATTTAAATTTAATAATACTCATTTGTAATTGCTGATGAAATATTAATCCCTCAATTATGGGTACCTAAAAAAATCTAAGGACTTAAAGTATATTCCTTAAACTGACTTTTTTTTTTTTCTGAAAGCAGTCTGCTGACTAGAATTTCTGATGTCTAACAGGTGTCATTAATATATTATAATCTCTGTTTTTATACAGTGTAAACCCATAGTAGTTCAAGAATTCATTTAATCAGCAAAGCTGTAAGGAAATTGAGCAAATATAGTAGAAGTATTTACATACCTTCCCTTTTATGTGTGCATATTTATGATGGGGGTACCTACCAGATGATAATCCTGCAATAAATGAGGTTTAATAAGCACTGTTAAATTGGTCAGTGTGCCTAATTTTTGGCCAGATGAAAGTATTCCTTTATTCCACTGTTCACTGCTTAGACCCTGTTCTGGAAGAAGAGATGCCAGCTGATAAAGATGTTTTGCAAATACAAGTATGTTCATGTCATGCATTGCCAATGTTTCATCAACTGGCAGCAACTCCAGACACACAGATTTATAGCTAGACTAATCTGGTAGCTGAAGAATTTACAACCTCAGGAGAGACTATTTGAAGCACTTAAGATTGTTATTAAAAATTCTCCCTTACAATAAAAGTACCCAGACTTCAGCTGCTTTGCTCTCACAGCTATAACTAAGCAGCTGCTGCATCTTGAAGGGAGCTTGAACTGGCAAGTGCCATGACATTTTATACCTTCCTGAGCAGTACCTAAATCAGAAGACTTTCCCATCCCTTGGAAGTGTTCAAGGTCAGGTTGGATGGTGCTTTGAGCAACCTGATCTAATGGAAGATGTCCCTATCCACTGGCAGTGGGGTTGGAACTAGGAGATCCTTAAGGTCCCTTCCAAACCAAACCATTCCAGATTCTATTATTATCTACCGGTTGTCCTTTTGAGACAAAGTTTCAAATTGAAGTTGCATAAAAAGCAATAAAAGCATGGAGTAGAATTTAGAGTTCTCAAGTCAGTGGTGTGTAGAACCATGCTTGCCTTTGTTTTGTTTTTTTGGTTTTTTTTGACATTTCTCTCAGTTCTTAAGTCTTTAATTGTAGTCTTGGGTAGAATTTCAACAGAAGTGGAATGGTGTTTTCCCTTTTTAGTATAGATTTTTAGAATGGCAGTTGGAGCATGCAAAACAATGGATGTGGGTGTAAACTCCCTTGGAATAAGGAGAAGATTGATGTAATCTTCCTAAACAACTTATCAAATTACTTTATAATAGATAAATTTTGTAAAGGGTGCAATGTTCTAAAAGGCTGGTGCAAATATCAGTATCTGCCTCTGCCTACATTTTTAAAAAAGGGAATCTTGTTCAGGTCTTTGAGGCACACTTTTTTTTTTTTTTTTTTGGTGTCTCACTTCAGGCTTCAAAACCTGATTCTGAAGATAAACTTGTACTATAAATGATCAGTTAGATGCAGGACTCTTCACTTGCACTCTAAATTGGAGTGCTTATTCTCTGTGGAGAGAAGGTATTTTTCTGTGAGAGTTGATTGGAGTTCTTCTCTGTTTGGTGTCCTAATCTTCTTGGACATAATTTAAAAAATGTTTATTTTCCATGTACGTATTAAAGGCATCTAAGCATCTGTGTAGAGCGAGTGGAATCTGGATTACAATTTTGTAGCAGGTGCCTAAAGTTTAGGCATGGTACTGTGGGTCCTGCCCTTGAGCTTGAGACCTAGGGATTTAAAATTCCATGTTATATTTCCTGTCTTTTGAGTCATCTGTCTCCATCAAACATATTCTTACTGTTGCAAAATATGTACCACACATTGACTGCTGACAGGTTAGGGTCTCTTTGTCCAATTGTTTAACGTATTACCAAGATTTGTACATCAGACCTGGCAGTGTTATTCTTTTGTGCTTATATATCAGGATTAAATTGAAGTGTTCCAGGAAAAAAAGCTGCAATAGAATTAGATTTATTGTTGCATTTTCTAGTTTTTCTATCATTCACTTCTATAATTGAAGGCCAAATTTTCAGCTGGAGTGAATTCCTTTAATAAATTCCTTTCCTTCCAGTGTTGCCCTATTAAATTATGCTTTTTCTTGAATGTGAAAAGAAATGCATTGACTTGTGCTTTGAGATTGCATGGATTAACTTTGACTTCAGCTTTTCATTAGTTGCATTGATCATATGTAACAAAAGACCTACAGAGACAATATGTTTATAAGGACTGGATGTTAAGTGGGCTGTTTCCTGAACTGTAGATAGCAGACATTGTCAGTAAACAGCCAGTTGTATTTTATTTTACTTTAGTGTTGCCACATGGGAAATTTGACAGTTAAAATCTCTCATGTGCTCATTTTTCAGGAACAGTGTGTTATATTTATACCAATACTAGAAATATTTACATATCCAGCTATTGGAAAATAAGAGTGTTTGCTTTTTTTAAAGAAAAAGATGATGGGTGGGTGGTTTATGGATGAGAACAATTAATCATGCTCTCCATGTGATGAGTTGAGTCCTAGATTTCTAATTGGAAGATTGATATAAATGATATAGAATGCTAATGATTAACATTCCCAAATAGAGTTAGATTAACATTTTGGTACTTTTTAAATCATATGGGACAATACTGGAGTTATTTATTATTTAAAGTTTATAACTAGAAGTTTTAATATGTTTTTAAGCACAATATTGGTCTGTGGAGAGTCAAGGAAATGGCAAATTCTTTGATTTGTTTCTAGAATAGAAATGGCTTGGTTATGAGTAAGTTTATTTAATTTTATTCTTGCATTTCTTCCGCTTCCTTCTCCATTTAGCCTTTCATACCTACCTGAACAAACACACTTTCACTTCCACAATCAATAATTCATTTTGACTTTCAGCATCATTCATACTCCTTGCATTCCTTTTTAGCAATGCACACTTGCTCACTCTTTTAACAAAAAACATGCACTGTGGTTAGGCACAGAGGTCAGCACTAGTGTTGTGTCACAGGTCAAACAAGATCACTTACATTCTTTATCAGGATCATTTCTTCTCCCTGGGTGGGATGTGAACTTCTCTTTTTCTCAGAGAGGAAACACCACAGATGTTCACCACTCCTTGTTCAGGATTTCTGCTGCATGGTTTGTCATCATTTTTCATGTAAACTTCCAAAACAACAAGGCATGAATCACCCATAACTTATCGTACTTGTTATATTTGTTATTCAGACAGCAAAATAGCTGCACAGTGTTTTTAAATACACTTGTGATGTATGTAAAAGTTAATTTCGTATTTTTTAAGCTGCATTTTGAGATACCTCCACTACTTCCAGGAAATATTTATAAAATGCTGGAAGTGGTTATCTCTGGATTTTCTTGGAGACATGAACATTTTTTGTTGCATATGATTTCATATTTCTTAATGTAACTCAATTTAATATTATAAATTCTCTTTTTATTTCTTTCTTTTTCAAGTCTTGAGCAAGATCATAACATTTAAATTAAATTATTCTGCTTAAAAATGTTTGCAGGTTTTTTTGGTAATTTTTCTCTAGGTAAACAAAGCTATTTTGCCATTTTTTTCAGCTGTAGAAATGCAGTGTTATCAGTATTTCTTATTATTCTTCTGCTTTATTGAGTCTAAAAGAAAATAGGGTATTAATTATACTTTCACTACCAAGTATTTATCTTTTGTGGAAGAATGAGGTAACACAGAAGAAATTCTCTTGGTAATCTTGCCATTCATGACTGAATTTTTTGCCAGTAACTGTCAGCAATATCCCACTTCTAGGTACTTTTACATCATAAGCATTTCCTAGAACATAAGTCATTCCTTATTATTTTTATTCCACACTTGCAGGTTTCTTTAAAAAAAAAAAAAATCCACAACAAATCTTTTCTGAGAAGTTTCATCATTTTAGACGCTTTCTTCTACTTTTTAAAAAGTGTTTGCTTTTGTTGCATTTCAAAACCAATAGGTATTCCTAGCTCTTGTGTACCCTTGCTTCAGAAAGCAATATTTGTGATTTGTTTTGAGGCATCAGTACAACTACTGTGCCTTTCTGGTTCTCTCTTGAGTGCCTGTGTGATACAGCTCTGGCTCCACCAAAAAGTTGCACATTACAACAGAAGCTGATCTCTAGAGAGAAATGGTCGGTGCCAAGGACCTCAGTCTACACTGAGCATGTTTTACTTGGGCCTCTTCTTCAGACTGAATGCCCAGCAGCAGCTGGAGACCATCAGGAATGCTTCCAGAAGGCATCTTCCAGTTGTGTTTCACCCCAAAGGAATCCAGTTCTAGCACTTCAGAGCTGTAATGTGAACCAAAGCTCAGGAAGCGGGGAACACTAAATCAGGAGTTTTAGTTTTGAACTATGATCTCAAATAAAACACTGCAGTAAACATCCTTGCACCTTAGAATCTTCCAAATCAAAATTTGGAATACATTCTGAGAACAAAGTTCATTTATTTTCCCTTGTCAACATCCACCTCATATTCTCATGTGTCCTGTCTCCAGGTTGGTTTGTCCCTTCTTGCACTCAGGCAATGAGGAACTCAGTTTCTTTGACCCTTTTAAAGGCTGTGTCAAAAAAGTTGAGGGGTTTGGTTTATGTTTTGAGCGAGCCAAGATTTTATGCTTTAATTGTGTATTCCCAGAGAAAGCAAGTGAAAAAGGAGAAAGATAAGGATCATGTGAGGCTGATGTTCCTTATGAAAAAAACCCCAGAACAACGGTACAGCTGCACCCACATCTAAAAATTACTGTCTCATATAATAAGAATAATTAGGTAAAGTCAGTTCACTGACTTAACAGCACCACCTTATGTTATTATTGGTTGTCTTGCAGTAGTACTTAGGTTTCTGTTAAGTTTCTCCACTCCATCATGCTAGAAAGAGTCTGTTTTCCACAGTCCAGGGTTAACACAGAACTTCATGAGTAGGTAAGACAGAAAGGAAAAAGGTCAACCAAAAAAAAAAAAAATCCAAATTCATTTTAGGAACTACACAGTAGTTACGTTACAATGCATTGGCAAGGTGTTGGAATATTTTAGGTGTTAGGGTAGTTGAAACGAATAGTACCAGGCAAACAGTATTTGCATGGATACTGCAAGTTACTCTTTTTGTTCAAACCAAGTAATTTCATGTGTTTCGGGGGTGTTCTATAGCAGAGCAGCTGTCTTGCTGGAAATGGGGTTATCAGCTTAGACATAGTTAACAGATATTGTCATTTAAGCAAAGTATGAGCTGTTCTTATATAACCAGTCACTTCATAAGACAGTGCAGATATGCCCTGTATGAATTAACTGTGATGTTCACACCACTACTGTATACCATACTTAGTTCACATATACGCTTCCTGAACAAATACCTGTGTTCAACTTCCTTTATTGCTTTGCACTTATCTAACTTGACCCAAAAAGTTGCAAAGGGGTCAAACTTGCCCAATAATACCATTTTGCTTCAGCCCAGGTTTTGAACCTGAACCACGTTTAAATGTTAGCCATCAATTTGTATTTCAACTCCAAATCTTCTAATGTTTTTTTTAATCACAAGGTTTAGGGTGTATATGCATACATTTTTTCTCTAGTTTTGAAGAGATAATGGTTCATAATATTTTTAATATTTTTTTCATATAAGTCAAAATTTATTGTGGAGATTTGTTAAATGATTAATTCTATGTTAGACTGACAAATCATTTTGTTTGGTGAAAATCTAAGAACTTGTTGATTTCTTTAAATAGATTAACTTAGTGCAACCATTGAGGACAAATTATGAAATAACATATCTATAGGAGCAGAAGACTTGTCATCACTCTGCCCAACACTTGCATCACATTATAATACTGAAAAAGCTTACTGACTTATTTCCATTAATTTTGGTAACTTATTTTGGCTGTTGTGTAGCCCAATCCTTGCAGAGTTCCAGTACTTAATTTTAAAATTTATGTGCTTTGAAAAATTGTATAAGACAAGAAATATTCTTTCACTTTTTATGCTGTAGCTCAGATTTACATTTTTAGAGCTTCCATCAACTTTGGCAAAATGAAGATTAGCGTGATCCAACTTCTGAAGCTGGGAGCTAAGCCAAAACTCTGGTACTCAGAGATCTGCAAAAGCATGTTGCTGCTTCATTACCTGACATTTCTGGCCCTATTTTCAAGATTTTTATATGCTCTTTTTATTTTCTTGTGTGTGTAAGGCTCATATTTTCTCTTTCTCTGAGGCTGTAATCAGATTCTATTTTCACTTAGCATCTTTTGCGCATCACTAAAGGCATTATGAAGCAGTTCCCTAAGGTGAGCGCTACTACTGTGTTTCATCCTAATTAATAAAACAAGCCTAAAATTTTCCAAAAAGCTGATGCTTACCAGAAATAGCCTTTGTTAGTAGTTTTCTCATCACCTGAGCATTTATTCTGAATGGAAAAAAGTTTCATAAAATATGCAGATGTACAGTTGAGCATTAATAACCCAGTTATAATCAATCAAGGAAGGAATGGTCCAGTTATTCCACAGATATTATTTACTGAATCAGTGTGTGTGGATTAAGTTTGTCACAGTGTAACTAACTCTGCTGAAAATATAAATGTGTTGTGAAAATATATATATCATTAAGGGAATCCTCTTATCTGCTTGTTTCTATGCTTACTCTGCTAGCAATATTTAAATTAATTTATAAAGATACACATTTCAAATCCAAAATTTGCAGAGCTTTTATTTATATATATTTTTAAGAATAACTTCTTCATGTTATATATTATAAAGCCTTTCAGAAATGGCTTTGAAGGCCATAGAAAGGCAGTTTGTTAATGCAGATAGCTTAACCACAGAAAAATCTGTATTGTCATTTCAGGTAGAGCTATCCACAGAGATATGATACAGAGGAGGAAATAGATACTGATTGAATAGATTGATTTTTAATCTTTTAGCTATGTGGGGTTTAGTTTTCGTTTACAACTGAATGCCACAAAATTGTCACACAGGGGAATTTCATCTGCAAGGTAATACTTAACCTTTGCAAATTGGAGGTTATCGAGGTATTTTAGGGGCCCTTTTGTAACACATTTAAAAAAGCAAAATAGGGGAAGAGAGTGGAAAAGTTGGCAAATGGTCTTGTGATAGTAATTGAATAAAAATCTATAAAAAAAATAAAAGCTCATTAAAACCACACTGATTTAAAAAATCATAAATTTATGCTACTCTAATTCTCTTCTTTCAAATTAAATGGCATAAAAGGCAATGTTGCTAACTATAAAGTATCACATTATTCATTAAGTAAAAAAAACATGACATAATTATTGGAAAAGTAGAACGCTATCACTTTGCTTTCTGATATAAATTAATTAAACATCAGATACTTTAGAAGTAAATTTTTTACTTCCAGTGGAGTGTTGGAAAATTCAATATTTTTGAGTTTTAGCATTGTACTAATAGGGTGGTTTTTGTTTGGAGTGGGGGAGGTTTTTCCATTAGTGTCTCAATATACTTTTCTACCTTTGGAAAAAAACACAGTCCCTTTCACTTTGTTCCTCTTCCCTCACATCGCTATCAATGCTCATTTTCAGGGGAAGAAAAAGGAAATTAAAGATGTGGAGTGTAGGAAACTTTTGTCACACTTTGCAACACAACAAGACATAAATTGAACTCAAATGACTTCAGCAATTTGTTTCAAATGTTTTCAGCTAATCCTCCAAGGGTTTTCTCTTGACACCAGAAGAATTTTCCACCCTTTTTAGGTTCATTCTGTTGTCAGTGGCCTACACATGCATGTGCTTCAGCTTGACAGGTCACAGAAAGTATAGACCAGCCATTCACCTCCAGCTGCCCCTCCACTCAACTTCCTCTGAGCAATATTGGCTTCTGCAACTAAAAACTGCTTTTTACATATAATGAAATTCACAAGTGCATTGGAGGAAATGTGATTTTTTTTTCTGCCCCCACAATTTCAATAGCAGTTTATTCCTTTAAAAGGCAAATTGAAGAAGGGAATAACTTTGAAACCAAACTGGAAATATAAAGACAGGAAATGAGTCTGTGACTGTATAGCTGAGTTCATAAATGGGTCCTTTTTTGGTATGAAACTGGGCTTTTAAAGTAGAAAAATCACCTACTTAACAAAACCATTCGCTGTTTCAGCACTGCAGGAGCATGAAATAAATCCATGTTTCTTTCTAATATATCATTCAGTCTATCAAACTACTTCCAAATGACCTGAGTTCTAGCAGTGAAGCAGAAGGTTCCATACCTCTGCTGGGACAGTGAGTTTTTTAATATAATCCTCTGAATTTCCTTGCTCATTCAGATTTACAAAGATGCCTATAAATCGTCCCTTAATCTGAAAGTGGGGCAAGCATACTCTTTCTCAAATTATGAGCTACAGACACTCTAACTTCCCTCAGAAAACCCTTTCATTTCTTCTGTACAGAAAATTTCTGCTTTTTAATGCATTCAAGCCTATTCTCCTATATAAGTCTCTAGAGCATCTGTACATGCTCATTCTGCATCAGCAGTTACTCAGAATCGACAAGATTGTCCCTAGTCACTGAATTACAGTGCTGTCAAGTCAAACAGCATTGATAGAAGACCTAAATCACTTTATTAGCGTGGAATTAAAAAAAACCCCAACCCTTGCCAACACTGTTTAGAGCAGCATGCAACCATCATAGACTTCAAATTTCCCTCTAGCTTGACTCCATTTCCCAGGTGAAAAATAGAAGTAACCAGCTGATTTGTGTTCCTCCCTCACCCACTACCCCAAGCTGATAAGTAAAAGGCATGTACACACAAGGCATGCATGTTGTCAAACAGTTTAGTAGGATTTAGATTTAATTGACTAAAAAGGGCACTTCCTTCAAGATTTCCTGGTTTTTCTACTTTTTGAGAATTTTTTTTCGTTTTCTGAACTTTAAGAGAAGATCTGCTGAAGTATCTTTTCCTACAGGAACAAATTTTCTTCAGAGCTTTGAGAAGAAAGAAATATTACAAATTCTCTTTATGCTAAATGTAAAAAAATCTTGTGAGCTTTTGCAGATTTGGGTTATCTCAGATTGTGTTGTGCATCAGAAGGTGGAAGTGCTGCATAGCAAATGTACTTTGCAAACTAATGGAGAATAAAGGACAAAATCAATGTGCATGTAAGGTGATGAGGGACAATGTCTGGATATACAAAGTGTTTAAAAAAATGGTGGCGGTGAATGAGGTGGAGATTATTTCAGTGTCCTGTTGAGTCCATGTGGCTGGGGCTAGCAGCTATGATGGATGACTGGGTTCTCTGCAGGTTCAAATATTCTGCATTCAATGGAACCAGAGGTAACCAAGGAACTTTAGAAATCTTCTCCTTTTCTTTTTTTTTTTTCTTTCTCCTTAGAAGCACCCCTGTGCTCTAAAAGACTACTTTATTGCTGTAGTCTAAATGTGTCATGATATTGCCTTAAGGTATGTGAACTGTAGGGATCACACTTAAGATGACTGACAAACAGAAAGAACATCCTGTATATCAAATATTTCCATCTTGGTCTTATTTAGCCTTATCAATTTTGTGTTTGGAGTTTTTGTTTGTTTGTTTGTTTTAGGTTTTTGGGGTTTTTTCATGTGTTTTTATAATTTTGCAAGGAGATATAAAACAGGGAATGATAATTACATTTTCACTCTAGGCAGAGTAACAAAATACACTGCTATCTAAAATCATGATTATATATCATAAAAGAAGCTATAGAAAAGTATTGTGTGGGCGAGAGAGTGGAGGAGGGTGCTAATGGCAGTTGTTCTTTGTATTTTTTTAAATAGTAAAGGTGTTACTCCGCTGAGTCGCTCTGTTATATATCTCAAAATGGCTTATTTAAAAACTATATTTAATTTTACATATATTGATGGTCAGCAAAACCCGTGAAGTTATCATATTGCTTCCTCCTTTTAATTTTATTTTAAAGGCAATTTTGTCTGTCTGTCATGTTAGAATGTGGGATTTTTCCTTTCTATTGATAGGTTATATAGGAATGGTATTTTCATTATACTTGTGGAAGGGAACTTTGAGAAACAATTTAATTGTCTTCATTGACAGATGAATTATATTTTTTAAGGAAAAAAAAGAATGGACTGGATAACATCTTAAAGTTATTTAAATATAATTCTTTTTATGCTGTTTTAGAGAAGAAAACGTCGTCTTGAGTAAAACAGAATAGACTGAAAACATCTTAAACTTATTTAAATATGATATTCTTTACTGTGTCTTATGGAAAGAGTTTCTCTTTTAAATTCTGAGCCAAATTCCACCATGCTGCAGTCATACAGTTTATATTATTTTTAATATTAGTATTTTGAATGCAAACTATACCATTCTACAATACATTTTGCATTTAAAAATAAGATACACTACCCACCTCATAATTACCCAAGGGCAATTAATAGCATTTAAAATTTAATAGTTACTCTTCATCTGGTCAGGCTTGTAAAAACATACAGCTTTTGATTCATATGCAAAAATCAAAGTTGATCTAAATATTTTCTTTCCATTACATGTTCGTTCATTATTTTCTCGAAATTTATTTTCAGTATGTTCTTATGCTTAATTTTTCTGAGTTTTTCCCTAAACAATTTTCACTTAAGTGTGTTTGAAATAAATCAGTGTAGCTGTATCCAGCGTAGCATGCATATATGATAAGTTTTATATAGTGGAGTAATCCTTTATAAGCAGTGCTACTTCCTAAACTACTGTTTTTCACTTAAAAGAAGATCACTTATTGTACTGTCTTACTGTCTTTCCACAAGATGCTTTTATCATATGTCTAAGGGTATTCAAATTCATTCATGTGCAAACTATCACTAGTTAAAATTTTTCAAAGTTCTATAGGGGTAGATACCTACCTGGCTACTTTTCATGCAACTGCATCCCATTTCTTTATCATACCAAAATTCTCCGTTTTTCCCCTCTGCCATTCATTACACTTGATGCCACTGAAAAATTTGTCCCTAAAGCTCTGAAGTAGCCAGCTGGGGAGGTGGCCTAAGCCACCATCATTTCAGCATCAAAGTACAGACCAGACAAGTTCAGATACAGCTCTGCTGGTCAGGCTGCACACAGAGTCTCAGACATGTTATTTCTAATTTATTCTGCTGGGATGCCCTAATTTGGCAAAGTTCAGAGCACAGTTACCCAAATACTGCATGAAGGATCATAATAACTGAATTGATTTCCAGGTCTTCTAAGCTGGTTAGCATCAACTCTTCCCATTTCTTAGGTGTATCAGTGAAGTGAGCCTAGCTACTACTGGTGTCACTGGTTTAACCCATGAAACTTAGCAAAAGGGCAGCAGCTGCCACAGCCTTCACAAATCTGTCTGGGACTTGAAAGGAAGATTCAAGTTCACCATGCTTTTCTGCTGTTTGATTTTGCCCATGCTTTTAAATTTAGGGTCTCCAGTGGTAAGGAGAAGGCCAAGGGACCTTTTGGGGATGCTTGCATTCTAGAACTTTTGGTTGACACTCTCAATTTTGTACCAGCATTTTCAACATTCTATGAAGAATTTGAACTCAGTTGTGAGGGCTAAACTGAGTGATCAGGCCAAGGCTATACTCCTTGTCTCTCTGGTTCAGTGATCATATTGACCATACAGAAGGTGCAAGACTCCTCCAGTTTTTACTTTAAAATTAGTAACATTTCCAGGCACTCAGATCCAAAGAAGAGGTGAAAATATTGAAGGGTAGGGAACAATTTCCTTCACTCCTACATCTTTGAGAGACAGGCCTAAGTCTCCTATTAAGTATCTTATGTGGATCACTCCTCCATTTGCCTGTATTTACGAACTGGGGGTTTTGGTGATTTTAAAACTCTGTGTGTTCTTTATGGAGCCTGCACATCTCAGGCAGAGTATCTAAAGGTGTATTTGTCTGCAAAAGGTGTTTGTCTGCTAAAGGTGTTTGCCTGCAAAGATTAGACCTTGACTACCTGAAAATTAAAGCTTATTTTGGCAAGTTTTTTTACTGTTTGTTTATGCCCAGACCTTATATTTTTTTAAGTTCTTTCAGACATCAGAGAAGTGTTTAGTCCCATGACTTTATGTATTCCTAAAGTTCACTTTTTATCACTGAAGCATCATATTCTTGGCAGTACTAAGCTTCTAACTTCTAACTTGATTAACAAAATTCCCCAAGTTAGCCTTAGTTCAAACCCAGATCTCTGACATAAGTCTTCTTCAAGAATGCTATTCCACACCTATTTGCCAACTGTTTCTTTCTGACCTTCCTGTTCCTGAAGCCTTTATCCACCCTTGAGAAAGCTTGCAGGTCCCTTGACATGCATTATCTCCTACATTCCAGGCTTTGTTCCCTCCTGTAACTATCCTGGTCCCCCACCCAGCAATGTTATGAACTCCCGGGCTTCAGGACACATTCTCTTTCCATGTATCATTAACTTGAATTCTGGGTACATAGTTTCTCTCATTATTCAGTGTATTCTATGATAATTTTTGTTATTATTTTCTGCCAA